>QGSO01000184.1:1945613-2260451 GCA_011037825.1 Carya cathayensis
AAAGTGTGCTCCTTTTGTCATATGCAAAAAGTAAAAGATTAGGTTTGAAATTTTTGAAAAGCAAAGTGTGCTCCTTTTGTCATATGCAAAAAGTAAAAGATTAGGTTTGATTTTTTTGAAAAGCAAAGTGTGCTCCTTTTGTCATATGCAAAAAGTAAAAAGATTAGGTTTGAATTTTTGAAAAGTGAATGATGATGTCTTTGACATGTGAATCTTTTTAAATTTGAATATGAAGTCTCATATGCCTATAAATAGATCATTTGAGAGCTTCACATTACAACACCAAGAGCATACAACTCTCATTCAAAGCTTTCATTCTCTCTTCTCTAAGCATTGAGCCTTAACCCTTGTTCATTTTGAGAGATATAGTTTGTGCTGTATTGTTTTATTTCACTCATTGAGGAGTGTTTTCTGATATCCTACCCACTATCAATTCTTGTATCAGTAAAAGGGTGTGTACAACCCTTGTGCGTGTAGAAAGTGTTCTACACAGGGAATCGTTGAATCACCACGTGTAAGGTGATTGCAAGTGTAGAGGGTGTTCTACACGGATCCTTTGTAGCGGTGTTGTTCAAAGGTGTAATAGGTTTCTATCTCCACCTGAAGGAGATTGAATAGTGAATTCGGGGATCCTCAAGGGGTAGCTTGAGGCGAGGACGTAGGCAGTGGGGCCGAACCTCGTTAACATACTGAGTTTGCTTCTCTCTTACCCTTACTCTTTATATTTATTGTTGTTTCATATTTTGTTTATATTTTATATTGTATATTTGATTTATAATTGTTATTTTTTTTAAATACAACTCAATTCACCCCCCTCTTGTGTTAGTCATCTGGGCAACAATTGGTATCAGAGCTAGTTGACCTGTACTGTTCATACAGGCAGATCACTCATGGGAACTCTCGCTTGTGACTGTGTCACCGAAGCAAGACTCTCCGACCATGGGTGACGGTGCACCGGTAGAGACGGTGGCCGGCTAGTCTGGTAGGTACAATTGTTAGGTGACATAGGTGCGGCCTATGATCAGTAACAATTGGTATCAGAGCTAAAGCTCTTTATAAGATTAACTATCTTTTGAGTTAAGATCTTATGGCTAACATTGCAGCTTCATTTGGTGAAGGTCAATCTAGCAGTCGGCCTCCACTCTTTTGTGGAGACAATTACTCATTCTGGAAAGTTAGAATGAGAATATTCTTCAGGCTCAAGGTCGAGAAATCTGGAAATGCATTGTAAATGGACCTTATATTCCAACAAAAGTGGTTGATGGAGTAAAGGTCAAAAAGGAAGAAGAAGAGTTTATCGTGAAGAGATAGACTTTATACTTTGAATTTAACTGCTATGAATTTATTATATAATGCTCTCAATGGTAATGAGTTTAATAGAGTAATGACTTGGCTACGGCAAAGGAAATTTGGGATAACTTGGAAGTTACTTATGAAGGAACTTCTCAAGTCAAGGAATCAAAAATTTATATTCTTACTCATGAATATGAAATGTTTAAGATGAATGATGATGAATCTATTTCTAGTATGCACACTCGTTTTACTAACATCATAAACAGCTTGACAGCTCTTGGCAAAGTTTATTCCAAAGTGGAGATAGTAAGAAAAATTCTCAACTCTCTACCAAAACGTTGGGAATCAAAAGTGACAGCGATTCTTGAAGCTAGAGACCTCAAGAAGCTCGAAGTGAATGAACTCATCGGGTCACTTATCACCCATGAGTTACTTTTCAAAATTTTCAAACAAAGACATCTTCATTTTGCATAAGTCAAGAAAAGCATCAATCACTTTTGAAATTATTCAAATAAAACATGCACATGTGAAAGATGACAATCAATCATCTTTAATATTTTCAAAATTCAAACCTTTAATCATGTCATGCACATGTGAAAGATGACAATCAATTATCTTTCAAAATATTCAAATTTAATTTTCAAAAAAAATTCATGCACATGTGGAAAATGTATTTTAATGTTTTATAATAAAATATTAATTTTGAACCTTAATCCTAATTTCGAATTTTAAGAGATTTACAACATTATTCTATGACTTTAATGTGAACTTGTTTCCTTCTTGCTCATGCTTGGTTTCTTGATGTGCTTGACTCTATTGTGTGGACAAATTGAGTTTGAGATTCCTTCATTATTTGAATTCATTTGTTATCATCAAAATCTATGTGTAAATATATAATTACACAAAATTTGAAACTTTAGGTTTAACAAATAGTATTTAATTAAGATGAAAAAATTAAGATTATCTCCGATGAAATAAGTGGTGCGTCTTTGAATGGAGAGTATATACATAAGTACGAAACTAATTTAAATGATTTAAAATCACTTTAACATTCAAACAGTTCCCTCTAAGTTTTCAGCCATTCTTATAGAAAAGTAATAAAAATATCGCTTTTTAATATTTATATTTCGATTATAACATTACATATCATTGTCAGCACCCAATAATATAGAAATACTTTAATTTCATCTTATTATTATAATTTTTTTAAATTTATATAAAAAATAATTTAATTTTTTAAAATATAAAATAAAAATATTATTAAAAAATAATATTTTAATAAAATTTAAAAATATTTTAATAATATTATTAAAAAATAATATTTTATTCTATTTTAAATTTTAATCTAAAACCTATATCCGATTAGAATGTTCGGTGGCTTTCCACCGTTGTTTAGTCCTTTTTTTATTATTAAAAAAATGATAGTAAGTCCGAATTCTGATTCATTTGAACAAGAATGTCAATACTATTTTTTTAATAATATTAAAATAAATTATTCTGCCGAGCCTGCTAACGTGATCCACTTGAAGCATACGTGTCAGAACTTAGAAGTCCAACAATGGATAACGTGTCAGGAACGATTTTAAAACAGCGGTGCTACAGTTACACCGCTACAGTTACCGCTGGTGCTCTCGCTGGAAGTCATTGTCAGATAAAATTTTTTTTTTTAATTTTTATTTTTTAAAACTTTTAAATACTTTAAAAAAATATAAAAATTTATAATAATATTAAATAATTTTTTCTTAATAATTAAGACAAAAAAAAAAAAAAATTTTAGCGGCGGCCTTAAGATTTTCCTTTAAAGAAAATACGTGCCCATCTTTTGACATCACTACTTCGAAAAAAAACCTAAAAAAGAATAATTATTATAAAAAATATATCACTTTTAATGGCCTAGATGATTGTTTCTCTCCCAATGGTAGCCGTTGGATCCTCCTGTCGGCAACCTCGTAAGTCGGGTTTGATCCAATCTGAGTCTGACACAAAGTCGGAGACGTGTTGCGGCGGCTCAACTCTGATTTTTGTCACTTCATTCTTTATTACGTTTTTCGCGATTACATTGTAGAGTCGGTGGATCTGCTATTAATTTAAATTTAACTCCATATGTTGCGGCGACTCAACTCCCATTTTTGTCACCAATAATTATTAAAAAAATAGAGGTAAAATTCAAACTTTATTGTAGCTTCATTCTTTCCTCCTGATTTTTTTTTTTAATGATATGCTTTGTATTGAAATTTATGAAAGTGGGTTTATAGATTTAAAATTTTATTTAAATGTAATTTTGTGATATGATAAGATTATAACATTTTTTAGTTACATTTTATTACTGCTCTATTTTTCTATTTTCTGATCATTCTCTATAGCATATTTTTCCAATTTTAAGAGAATAAAAGTGATTGTACACAATAGTGCAAGTTGGGATAAAAAAGTGATAACTCATCTCAAATCATCTGTTTTAATTATTATAATTTTTTTAAATTTTTATATAAAATAAAATAAATAATTTAATTTTTTAATTATAAAATAATAATATTAATAATATTTTATTCAACTTTTATTTTTATCTTACTTTATATCATCTTAACTCATTGTCCAAATTACACTTAAAACTCATTTATAGGTGGATTAAGCAGAGATAAAGTAATTATTAAAGACTAGTCCGAGTTAGATTTTAAGCATATGAAAAAAATCCTTTTTTTAATAATAAATCTTATTATTTTAAAAAGAAATTGTAGATAACAATATTCGAATTTTTTTTTTTTTATAAAAAAAAGTTATTTTTTTAATTTCAAAATTTGCTTCGTCATCTTGTCCTTTTAACTTCTAAAGAGAGTTTGTCAAACAAAAGGAAGTAGGGTTGTTATCTAGATGGTCGGACATCTCACCTTCATTCACGGACGAAATCTTCTCTCTCTCAATCAATAATAAAGAAAAAGGAACTTTACTTTACCACTGAGCCACTCCAGCCAGCTACCACGTGGGAGGGACACTTGTTTATGGAAAAATGTTATTTTATTAAAGAGTTATGTCATGTCTGAATAATGAATTTAAAGTTTGAAAATTTTGTCCATGATTTCCTTTGGTGTTAAAGTAATCATGGTCTTCCTTTTTCTATCTTTCTACCTCTAAACGAGTCAAAACACAATGCGATTCGACCAAAGCATATTTTTGTAAAATATATGAAACATTCTTCATTTGGCAAGAATTTGCCATCAGGACGTTGAATTGTTCAAACAATAAATATTAATATAAAACAAACTCAATTTAAAATAAAATCGATATGTATTTTAGAATTAGATGCGGACACGATCCAAGACGGTTTGCCACAATTTTGACCATAGATGAATTATCGAGAATTATTATTGAGTTGAGACGAGAGTTTAAAATATTATTTTTAAGTATTATTATTATTTTAAAATTTGAAAAAGTTGTATTGAAATTTGAAAAAGTTGAATTGTATATTATATTTTATATGAAAATTTAAAAAAATTATAATGATGAAATGAGAATTTTGAGTTGAGATTAAAATTTTAGAATAAAACATGTTTATCAAACCTACCCTAACCAACTCTATAACCACACCAAAACATTTCATTATTAAATTTGTAAGTCAATTCTGTTCATTTAATTTATTAATCATAAATTATTTATATAAAAATAAGTTTATAAATTGACGTGATTTAATATAATACGTTAAATTATAAAATAAATCTAACAAATAATATAAATCGAGCTGAACTCTTGTTAAGAGTTCCATATTTTAACAGTAAATC
Source organism: Carya cathayensis (assembly GCA_011037825.1). NCBI lineage: Eukaryota > Viridiplantae > Streptophyta > Magnoliopsida > Fagales > Juglandaceae > Carya > Carya cathayensis. Next base: position 1,950,680 of record QGSO01000184.1, read on the forward strand.
ATAATTTTATATGTATAAATAATTCCTTTTAATAAATGAATTAAGATAACGACAACGAGTGCACCAATCTTATCCCAAATAGATAATCGAATAATGTTGTTCATTAACCTCCATCTTTAGGACATTGAACGTGATTAAAAAACAATTCCATATTTTATTTTATTTTATAATTTTTTTTCGAAGGCCATTATCATCATTGCATGGCAGTGTAATTTGTAACCACATCGTATGCCATCCACGGGGAGCTGTTTTGATAGCAAATTTCCCTGTTTTAGTGGATCTTTCTCTATGTTCCGGTCGTCTCAGTGTGCTGTATATATCATCATCGAGTGAACCAAAAGCGGATCGCGTCCTCTCCATTTTCAGATCTCTCTCTCTCTCTCTCTCTCTCTCTCTCTCTCTCTCTCGCAAATCGCAAACCCAAGGTTGGTTAATCTCTCTCAGTTATAAACTCATGATAGTAGTAATTAATTGATCATCGTCTTTGATTGATCTACCGTCAACGACTAATATTACTCTCCAATTCCAGTATCCTTTTGGATTCAACACTTTTAGGTCCCTCTGCACTCTGATCCGACCATTCCTTCTATTCTGGCGCTTATAACTGATATTTTCTTCTTTGTTATTTTTGCTTATCTTTCTCTTAATTTTGGGTTCTGGCGAACGCAGGTGAGAAATGGAGAACACTCCGCTACATGGGACGCTTCACGCTACGATCTTTGAGGTGGACGAGATCCGCAGTCGCGGTGGCCCTAGGATCTTCCGCAAGGTATATGTTTATTTTTCTTTTTACTTCCTTTTCTACAAAATTTGTAGATGTCAGCTAGGATCTGAGTCAATCATTGTGATTTGTATTATTGATTTTTTTTTTCGACGAGCTATGCTTTTGTTTTGTTTAGTTATTTAAGTTATTTTGATACTTATTTGGTATTCAGAGTTATTTTTTATGGTTTAATGTAGATATGTCTTTGGGGAAAAAATTTATAATCGCGATGATCGGCGATGCAACGATATGAGTCAATTGAAAAAAACACATAAACATAGGATGTAGAGAATATTAAAAGAAACCTTTTTAAGATGAGTGAACAAGTTTTTTAATCATCTTCTAAAGGGTGCAGTCCAAGTACACTTCGAATATTTGTGTTCTGACTTCTGAGCCCGGATTGGTTACACAATACCAAAAAACTCATCTTATTTCATCTCAACTCATCGTTACAACTTTTTCAAATCCCTATACAAAATATAATAAACAATTTTCCTTTTTCGAATCTCAATACAAAATTAATATTATAAAATTATATTATAACAATATTTTGTTCATTACTATTTAAAATATCTAATCTCTCAGATGGTAATTTCAGTGTTTGAGAACGAGAAACTGATTTTGTAGCTTCTAGTCTATGACTATCTGCTTCAATACTTCTTTTCATAAACTCAGATTTCCTTTTGTTTTCTTCTTTATAGATTTTGTTGTGGCTCCCAGATTTTGTTAAAGATCGTGGTTCTTATTTTCCTTTCATTTGTTCGTTCTCTTATCAAGGATCTTTTCGTTGCAATTTTTATCATCATCTGCACTGTACGAAGATCCCATCAGCATTTAATATACTACACTGTAACCAATTTGATCATTTGTGTCTATCGTCAATTTATTTCATCTCTGGAATATGATGCTTGTTTCTGGACTATAGGTTTTCCAATTTGGAAGGTTGTTTTCCTCATTCACAGACTGGCATTTCATTTTCAATTTTCAAAGCATTGGTTTATTATTTATCATTTATTTTTTTGGCTATTACTAACAGTATCAATATTATTATTTTTTCCTTTCATTTTTGTAATTTATTAGTGAAATTACATTTTGTAGCTTATGGAAGGCATTGAAGAGACTGTTGGTTTTGGCAAAGGGGTTACTAAACTCTATGCAACTATCGATCTAGGAAAAGCTAGAGTTGGTAGGACAAGAATTTTAGAAAACGAGCATAAGAACCCCAGGTGGAACGAGTCTTTTCATATTTACTGCGCCCATATGGCTTCAGATGTTATATTCACCGTCAAAGATGATAATCCAATTGGGGCAACCTTAATCGGAAGAGCATATGTACCTGTTGAAGAAATATTGGATGGAGAAGAAGTGGATAAATGGGTTGAAATATTGGATGAGGAAAAAAACCCTGTACATGGAGGTTCTAAGATTCATGTCAAACTACAATATTTCGACGTTACAAAAGACCATAATTGGTCTCGGGGTATCAGAAGTCCTAAATTTCCTGGAGTACCATACACATTCTTCTCTCAGAGAAAAGGATGTAGGGTTTCTCTGTACCAAGATGCTCATGTACCAGATAACTTTATTCCTAAAATCCCTCTTGCTGGTGGGACATATTATGAGCCCCACAGATGTTGGGAAGATATTTTTGATGCAATCTCTAATGCAAAGCACTTGATCTACATTACTGGATGGTCTGTTTATACTGAAATTGCCTTGGTAAGGGACTCAAGAAGGCCAAAGCCTGGAGGAGACATCATGCTTGGTGAGCTGCTTAAGAAAAAGGCAAGTGAAGGTGTTAGGGTTCTTATGCTTGTTTGGGATGACAGGACTTCTGTCGGTTTACTGAAAAAGGATGGATTGATGGCCACCCATGATGAAGAAACTGAACAATATTTTCAGAACACTGATGTGCACTGTGTCTTATGTCCTCGAAATCCTGATGATGGTGGGAGCATTATTCAGGATTTACAGATCTCTACCATGTTCACCCATCACCAGAAGATTGTGGTGGTGGACAGTGAGCTGCCTACTGGAGGATCACAGAAGAGGAGAATTGTGAGCTTTGTCGGGGGTATTGATCTTTGTGATGGGAGATATGACACTGCCTTTCATTCAGTTTTCAGGACATTGGACACTGTGCATCATGATGATTTTCATCAGCCCAATTTTACTGGTGCTTCAATCACAAAAGGTGGTCCAAGGGAACCATGGCATGATATACATTCCCGACTTGAAGGACCCATTGCTTGGGATGTCTTATTTAATTTTGAGCAGAGGTGGAGAAAGCAGGGTGGTAAGGATTTACTTATTCAGCTCAGAGAGCTTGATGATATTCTTATTACCCCATCGCCAGTTACATTCCCGGATGACCATGAGACATGGAATGTGCAGTTGTTTAGATCCATTGATGGTGGGGCTGCTTTTGGCTTCCCAGAGACACCTGAAGATGCAGCCAGAGCTGGGCTTGTTAGCGGGAAGGATAACATCATTGACCGAAGCATTCAAGATGCTTATATTAATGCTATTAGACGTGCAAAGGATTTCATTTATATTGAAAATCAGTATTTCCTTGGAAGCTCCTTTGCCTGGAGTGCTGATGGTATTAAGCCTGAGGATATTGGTGCCCTGCATCTGATTCCAAAGGAGCTTTCACTTAAGATTGTTAGTAAGATTGAAGCAGGGGAGAGGTTCAGAGTCTATATCGTTGTCCCAATGTGGCCAGAGGGTATCCCAGAGAGTGGATCAGTTCAAGCAATATTAGATTGGCAGAAGAGGACAATGGAGATGATGTATAAAGATATTGTTCAGGCTCTGAAAGGCAAGGGCATTGAGGAGGATCCTCGGAACTATTTAACATTTTTCTGCCTTGGAAATCGGGAGGTAAAAAAGCATGGAGAATACGAGCCTTCAGAAAAACCAGAACCTGATTCAGATTACATCAGAGCCCAGGAGGCCAGGCGTTTCATGATCTATGTACATACCAAGATGATGATTGGTAAGATATGCCACCGCAATTTGAACCCTAGTTAAAAAAAAAAAAAAACTAATTTTCCACTCAAAGTTTGAACCTTAATAAACTCAAAAAGGATTTATTCAAGTTCGGTGATTTTTCTTTTGCCTCGATATAAATTATGTCATTGAAATGACCTATGTGTTTTTGCAGTCGATGATGAATATATAATTGTTGGATCTGCCAACATCAACCAGAGATCTATGGATGGTGCTAAGGACTCTGAGATTGCAATGGGAGCCTACCAACCATATCATCTGGCCACCAGGCAGCCAGCACGCGGCCAGGTCCATGGTTTCCGTATGGCACTGTGGTACGAGCACCTTGGCATGCTCGATGATTCCTTCCTTCAGCCAGAAAGCGAGGAGTGTATCAGGAAGGTGAACCAGATTGCTGACAAATATTGGGATCTGTATTCAAGTGAGACACTTGAGCATGACCTACCTGGTCACCTGCTGCGTTATCCCATTGGGGTAGCCAGTGAAGGAGAAATCACAGAGCTACCTGGATTTGAGTTCTTCCCAGACACCAAGGCTCGTATTCTGGGTGCGAAATCTGACTACATGCCTCCAATCCTTACTACTTAGTGGTATTTCCTTCTTGGTTCATCAAACTAATAACCTTCTGCACCAGTCTTTACTGTTATGTTAGTTGTGCAATAAACGCTTCTTTTGTTTTCTTTTTTTAATCTGTGATAATCTGCGGAGATTATTTTTCTGTCAGGATTTTTAGAGATGTGGTAATGCTGTGTGCTTTTGATGCTGACGAGTATAATAGCTTTTGAGCATTGTTTGTTTAGCCCATAAATGCTGCCCCATTTCCCATTTTTCTTTTGATCAATATTGTCCTAAAGTGTTAATATTGAATATTTCTTACCGATTACTTGAAGATAAAATTCATCAATACGTTGCTCCCTCTGTACTCGCTGAAGAGATGATGAATTTACCCCATGTATGATAGAGACACATTAGCCAGATCTGATATTTAATGGAATAGAAAATATATTTTTAGGTATTGAATAATAGCCTCGTTTTATCACATCAACCCATATGATTGTTCAAGTACAAATATAAATATAGGTAGTATTTTCCTAAACTTTAATGTACAACTTCAATCAAACTACCGATACTGCAAATATATTATTAAAAAAAAGTAGAGATGAGCCAACAATAATCATCAAGCAAAACAATCCGTGGACCGTGATAGATTATTAGTTCAAATCTTATTGTCACATTAGCAGATGACCCACAAGATGATTAGGTTTCACGCTCTTTTTTCCTCTAGTATTACTGACCGAACCACTACACAGTAATCAAAAGAATAAAACCTTTTCAGTTCCTTATATATATTTAAAAAAAAGGAATACAAAAAGAAGTAGGAACTTGGCGACTTGCTAGTTAGTTGAATAGTTGTACCCTCTCCGACGAAGATGCCATCCTATTTCATTCAAAATACGCGTCGAGGAAACGACTCTCTGTTCGTCGGGCGGGGGGACCTGCCAGAGTCCCGTTCCCACTCGTTTTCTAAACTCACAAAACCTTGACCAGGAGAGGTCCCCTCCCATCCTCTCTCTAGAGGGTCCCCCCCGCCCCACCAAGTTGACTGCTGAGCTCAGTCCCCCCGTAACAGATTCCCCAGTTTTGGCCTGCACATGCACTGCCCCAGAACAAAACCCCTACCAAAACCACCAAATTCTTCCTCTTTCCCTTTTCTTTCCTCTCTGATGCTAAAGAGCACCAGACAAATCCGGATGTTCTTGCCTTTTAATTTAGCAACTCCCACACCCCTTTTTCTTCCCATTTTCTTTAATTATCTGCTGAACTCCCCGCCCCCTCTCTATATAGTAGTCCTCCTTGTTCACTTCTCTTCGAACCCAAAAACAGGAACTTCCTTGGGCTCTGATCTTTCTTTCTTGATCATCTTTGAGGTTTTGTTTCGCCATGTCTTCCATATCACAGGGTTTGGTCTTGGCCACAGCCATGTTTATCTCTAGCACCGCTCTCTTTCTTGCTTATTGCAGGCAAAAATCTTTCACACCAACCCAACTTTCGGAGACTCAAAATTCCCAGCAGCCGGAAAAACAAATAGTTCTACGCTCTTGCCTATATTCAGGTACGTGTGGGTTCCTTAATTATCTTTTTACTTGTTCCGGGATGCTTGGGTTGTGCAGCTCCATAACACATCCAATCATTTTTGTTGGTAAATGACTGTGTTTTCTCTTTGTTACCGTAGACGAAAAGAGAAGGGATAAAAAGAAGAAAAAGAAAGTGCAATTTGCTGAGAATGCGAAGGATCCGAGTGGGAATGGCGAGGAATACAGGAAGGAGCACATGAAACGGAGCAAAGTTGAAATGGGTTGCAGAAGCGAGCTCCGGAGAATGAGTGGAATGCCGGAGAATCGGGTTGCATTATACAATGGAATTCTCAAGGAGCGTGTGCAAAAAATGCAGTGCTCATGTTGAGGAGTAGTAATATTCTCCGCTTTTCTGGGTTGGCTCAGTAGAAGAAAAATCTTGTACTTCTCATTTCTGTGGTTGGAAATACTTCCCTGTCTAACTCAAGTTTTTATTTTTATTTTTTTTAATAAGAAATTTATTGGGCAATGCTTTGTTTCCATCTAAGGGAACGTGAATTCTATGTATTTCAATTGGTTGAATTTTAGGGGTTGTTTAGATGGAACAAACTTTTCAATTTATCTCATTTATCATTATAATATTTTTAAATTCTCATATAAAATAAAATGAATAATTTAATTTTTTTAAATTTTAAAATAAAAATAATATTCAAATAATATTTTATTTAACTTTTAACTATCAACTTATCATTTTCACCGTCCAACATTCCAACCATTCCATAATAGTCAATTTTGTTCTTATGTTAGTTTACTCGAATTGTGGTGGAAATAATTTTGCAATAAATAAAAATTTATTAAAGCGGTTCATTTTCTAACAAAATCTGGGTTATTTAAGACAAGGAATTTCGGACAGTCAATTATTTCAAGTTTGTTCTTGAAAGTGAAACTCAAGTATCGCAACATAACATAATATTACGTAGAGTTTAGAGAGTGAATTGAAATAAAAGTTAAATAAAATATTATTATTTTTAATATTATTATTATTTTAAAATTTTAAAAAATTAAATTATTTATTATATTTTATATAAAAATTTGAAAATATTATATTGATGAGATGGGATAAAACACTTTTTATATTTAAACCAGGCCTAAAAAAGAAACATCGGGTCAAATATCCGTTAAATTCGATTTGAACACCTAAATTTATATTTGAGTATTACTATTTTAAGACATATACATTATATATTATCTATATGATATAATTTAATTTGGATCATGGAATTCTGCACAATAACAAAAAGAAAAAAAATACGTTAGTTCAAGGAATACACAAAGATCTACGTTCTTTCACTAAAAAGAGAGAATAAAAGATAGATCAATACGTGTTGCAGTCCACTTCGGGGTCAATTGGTATAGGGTCATCGATATGGCAAAGTTGGGGAATCTGTTTAGCTTTGCTGAGATCAATAGGAAATTCTAGTGCAGCATTCTTCAAACATTGACAAACAGCCCTGCGTGTTTCAGGGGTGGAAGCCTCTTGGGTAAGTTTTTGAACACCTAGACAACAGAGAAGGCCTGGCGAGTCAGGGCCAGCACCCTCCACGAACGGCTTGCATGGCAGCAAAATCAATAGGGCCTCGGGGCATGTCATGGCCTCTGAATGGCACGAACTCAAGATCAAAATCATGAACCCAAAAGCCAATGCAGACAACCCCCTCATTTTCTTGCCACTATATATGGGCTTTCTTCTGATGTGCTTTAGAGTGTAGAAGCAACCTCAATTTATAAGGCTGTGTCACGAGTCGCTTATGGCAACCATTGAACCGAGTTAAAACACTTCTTTTTTAGGAGAAAAAGGTGCAATTGCAACCTTCCATTTTTCAGATTTTCAATTATGAAAGTATGTGTGTAGTTTCCAATTCTGATACATGAGGTTAATTAAACAAGAGTAATGCTACATACAGTCACTTTTGCGTACTCTTTGCACACTCTATTAATATGATTGGCTAGATTAATTTTTTTTTAATACACAACCAATCATATCACTAGAGTGCACAAAAAAGTACGCAAAAGTGACTGCACATAAAATTTTTGATTAAATAATATCCTATATTTAATTGTTCCCTAATTAACACTACATAAAATATCAAGTTATTAAATACATTATCAAGTTACATATTTGTATAGAGGGTAGTTTTAGTTTCCATCTTTTCATAAAAAAGATCGGTTTCTGATTTTCATACCCCCAAGCTTTGATCATTTGTAATTTGTACATGGTATTCTTCCGTTGAAAGTATTGTTGGGCGCAATTAATATAGTTTAAGAGTACCGGCATTCTTCCTAAACAAATGAATAAGTCTATTGAACAAGTTGCTCGAGATCTCGGACGAACTCAAATTCAACTCAATTTGTTTATTAAAGTGAAGTGCTCAAGAACACAAAATTATGATCGATTATTAAATGATACAATTCGTACAAAACTCTTGCATAAGTTTGAATAATTTCATATTTATTATGTTTTATAGTACGTAGAACTTTATATTTAGAAGGAGGATGAATAAAGTAGTTCAGAAATAAGAAAAAAATATGCTTAATATCATGTATATATGTTGCATAAATCTTTGTGTGTATAACTATTTACAAAAATTTACTAAAGTTCAAAGTTTTTTCCCAAAATTTGTAGATGAAATCATAAGATGTAATATAAATAACTGATTTATTCAAAATCAAGTAGCTAGTAATCAAACCCGAAATGACTTAGAATAATAAAATAAGCTAGCTGTTTAATTGTGAACATAATATATATGTAACTCGATGATAAACTTAAACTCTACTCCTAAAGAAATAAAAATGAAACCAATTATAAGATTATCTAACTAAATGCTACTCACTTGAACTCAACTTGTCTATACTAGTAATCATAATAGAAAAAATCTATTCATTATCACTTTTTTCATCATCCTCTCATTATCTTATGATGTGACATTAGATGATAGATTCATAAGTGAAATATAATAAATAGTCTCTAATTATCTAATGTCATATCATGGGATGATATGTAAAAATTAGGATGATAAATAACATTACTCATCATAATATATAATAGGTACATGTCACACGAATTCCCCTTGGCATGCATCGAACCGGAGTTAAGAGTGCATGCTTCTTGTTTAGGAGAAGAATCTGGTTGTTACATAGCATTTTTAAGGTTTTAATTACCAAAATACGTGCTAATGTCTTAATCATTGAACAATGCCACCTTGCTAAAATCATGTGCTTAGTTTATAGCCACAGCCTCAAAACAAGTTAAACCCAGTGGCTCTAATATACTATGAATAAGTTTTCGGCCTTGAACATTGAGGCCAAGTTTTGACAGTGGGATGAGACACAAAATTCTCATCTAATCTCATTTTATCTCATCTCATCAGCTTAGTCCTAAACATAATTCAAATACAAAATTTTTAAACTAATCATTATAATATTTTTAAATTCTCATATAAAATAAAATGAAAAATTTAATTTTTTTAAATTTTAAAATAAAAATAATATATAACTAATTATAATATTTTAATTTTATAATATTTTTTATTCAATTTTTTCCCTCTCATTTCTCAAAACCCAAAAAATACTCAACTCAAACATCTCACTACTATTTACAAACTATCTTACTACTATTCACAAAATTTTTATCTCATTTCATTCCCTAGAGCTGCCCTTACACTTGAAATAGTTTTTTTGATGGTTATCTCTTCCTAATAATACAATATTGGCCCAACGAAAATCCACAAACAGAAAAAGAAAATATAATTTTAAGTTTTAAGAAGCTAATTAAGTAAAGGTATCATTTTTGCCCATTTTACTCATGCATACATGAGATGGGCGCCACAATCAAGATCGATATTGTTATTCATATTTTGGCATCATAAAATGTACGTATCAGTTTATTAATGTGTACATATATATACTCATTCATGATACACATCATGTTTTACCATGCATGTTGGCATCTATACCCCCTGATCATTTCCTTTACATATATAGAGTTTTCGGGATCAAACATGCGATACTATTTGTTAGACCATGAGATGATCATGTCAATTCCACTTCAAATTAATTGGCGTTAAAAAGATACACATGGGTTCTTTATTACATTAGACCTCGCACTCCGCCAAAAGCGGTCATAAGAATGATATTGTGAATGCTGACATTAATATGGAATTAATTAATAACTCATCATGTGCCAGCTTTATATTGTCTTGATTGGCCTCGCATTCATATGCTAATATATAGTTATTGAATTCATATGGAATTGACTTAAGCTATGATATTAATCTTATATATTGCTTCCTTTTAAAAAAAAAAAAAAAAAAAAAAGTTGTTGACTTCATAAAGATCGATATCTCTCAAAAGAAAAATTCACGTGGCTTGTTGTTCATCCGAAATAAAAATAGTTCTGATCAGCAATGTAAAAGCATGCGCGCATGTTTAGATTTTTACTGCATCTCCAAGCAATATTAGTATTGCAGTCTGCAGATATGGAGGTTAACCCCTAAAGTTAAGTAATTGATCGGGCCAAATCTTCGAGAGNAAAAAATAAAATTTAAATTAATATATAAATCAAATTTTACAATTTTAATAATATAAAAAATTTACTTTACACGCTTGCTTGAAAATAACTTTTCATATTTTGAAATGGAATGATCAAACATGAAAGTAAAATGTTAGATCCCCCGTTGGCGAATCACACTGGGAGCTACTTTTCCCATTTTTTTTTTATCTTTTTTTTTTCTTAATAATTAAGAAAAATTTGTTTAATATTATTGTGATTTTTTTATATTTTTTTAAATATTTAAAAATATTAAAAAAATAATGTGAAAAAAAAAACAAAAGTAAGAAAAAAAATTTTGGCCCAGCGGAGGCCCAGCGGTGGCCGTAGCACTACCCAACATGAAAACATCCGTCCTCATTATTTCAGAACAGTCGGATTTTCTCAATAATTGATTGGGGTCCAATTATTCGTCGAGGTTGACGCATGGAGACGTGAAAGAAAAAGGTAACCCTGCATATTACGTGGGATCTGGTTAAAGAATACATAAAGTGACACTTTCAGAAAGAAAAAGCCATGCTTGCAAAACCAGTGATTTTCTCGGAAGTTTTAATTAATATTAAAAAAGAAGTAGGTGCATTCACGCTTACGCTTACGTGAAGGTTAAATTGTGGCGAGCATATTCGGTATCTACAAGCAAGCAATTTTGATTGACGGAAATGGAGTTTTCTATGACATGAAGAAGCACCAAGAATCCCAAAACTTCTTTGCAAGTCAGAAGCAGATACAAAAATTCAAGCAAGCAAAATGTACGAGCGAGATGAATTTAGCAAGGAAGGTTTTTGTTGCTCTAAAAGGAGAGGACAGGCACATCCGAAGATAAATAAATCAGTACAGATATTCCTGAGTATGGATCACGCGTGCTAGCTATTGAAAAATTCGGATTCTTTTCCGTTTCTTTCTCGATGCCCAGTCACGTGCCCCAAGCGAACAAAGTTTGTGTGTCTTTTCAGTAAAATAGAGAGATGTAAATCATCTACTAAAGACGGAACTTGCATTTTGAGTATGAGCTGGTGGGTGAGGGAGGGAGGGAGGGAGGAACTAAAAGTGAGTATCATGGATGATGTTGTGTAGGACCAGGTGGTGGTAGATTCTGCATCGGAGTGTCGATGTGGCTAAAAAGGGCAACCCAAAAGGAACACCCTGACGGTGGCAAATTGTAGGGGAGCTAGCAGTCTCCATATATAATTGTATTTCCTATTCAACCTGTATTCTTCTTTATTCCCAATTATTGTCAGAGACAGGCAAGCAGCAATCCGAAAGGCCAACCCTTTCGACTGGGCTTTCGGGTTCGGGAAAGAGAAAGAGGGTGAGTCTTCTTTTACGCAATCTCACAGGTCTTTTTCTGCTCCTTTGTTATTTTGGGCGGTCATTTTCTTCTCCTTGATTGAAGAAAACAATCATTTTTTTTCCTTATTCATTTTTGTTCTGATTTTTTCTCTGATTCACCATTAAAGAAATCTCTGATACCCATTATTTGTATTTTTCTGGCACCCAGGAGGGCTCTCTGATATTTCTTTCCTAGAATCGGTTTCCCATTGTAGCTTCGATTTTCCAGGGAAACTTCGAAGCAGATCTGATAAGGCTTTTGCGTGTCTTTCTTGTATTGCATGACATGGGGTAAGTTTTTTGTGATTCCCATTACGGATTTGGAGTTCTCCAGCGGGTTTTTTGGTTGAATGAATTTTCAAGCTTCTAGATTTTGTGGGTTTTGGATATGTTTTCAATGTTTGAATTAGAATCTGTTGTGGATTTAGTTGTTTGATTCCAGGGAAAAGACAAGAGTCGAGATTTGAATGAAGGAAATTAAATGGGCACCGCTGACCTGTAGTATATCATGTAATTTGGTTCATTGAGAAGTGACAAACTCAATTGAACTCGGCAATCTCATCATCTATGACTCGGCCACTAAAACTAAAAGCATAAAATGGCGTTTCTCTTATATTCATTTTTTATTATTTCGTGGGGGGGAGGTTCTATATTAACTTTGGTAATAGAGTTTGAAAATTTTAATTAAACTAGATGAGACACCTTGATGAGCCTCCGTTAAATCCATTGTTTCCATGTCCCTTGCAATTATGGTTTAATCAATGCTGTTCAATGAAATATGCAAAGAAAGTTCAACATTTTTTGGCAATCAAATGGATTGAGAGTCTTTGACTATATTTCGTGATACAATAAATTGATCGGGCCAAATCTTCGAGAGCGTTGCAAAGAAATTAGGAATCATTTTATTCGTTTAATTCTTTTTCATGCATATATGTATAATATAAGATATATAGTCAAAAAGATAGGGAGGAGGAATAGGTGAAGTTTACAGTCTGGTTGCTGCAAGGATATTTACTAAACGTTCTAGCAGTACGTCAGGTTAGAGTCTCTTAGTTGTTTTTCATACGACTAAGAAGGGAAGAATGGAAGAGCTAGAAAGCAGGTGGTCTCAATTGAGACTCTCTGAGGAAGAAAATGCGGTTATCAGTATTGGCACTAGAGGGTTGGATGAAGTGATGAAGAAAGGTGAAAAAAGTCTTGTAGGGAAACTGTGTTATGATCGTGTGGTTGGGAAGGATATAGTGAGAACAACTATGGCAAAAGTCTGGAAAGTGAAAAAAAATTTGTTTTCCATGAAATATGCCATAATCTGTTCACGGTGACTTTCGACAATCAGAATGATCGTGATCGGGTCCTTTCAGGGAAACCTTGGCTATTTGATAATCATTTGTTCATTCTTAAGCCTTTTGATGGACTTACACCACCGAAGCAAATGTGTTTTAATTCTGAGGTTTTTTGGATTCAGTTACATAATCTTCCGCTGGCATGCATGACAAAGGAAGTAGCTGATCAGATTGGGGGTACCATTGGGGGTGTTAAAGAGATTGATGTTGATGAAGATGGTATGGCCTGGGGAAATTATGTCAGAGTTCGTATAGAAATTGATCTGAGGAAACCTTTAGCGAGGGGACGAATGGTTGAGCTGATGGGGAAGAAAAACTGGGTTCCCATTCAGTATGAAAAATTGCCACGAGTTTGCTTTCATTGTGGTAAACTGGTGCACTCAGGAGATGGTTGCAGCATTGAGGATCCTCGATCAAAACTCAGCAAAGGTGATAGGAGTCAATTTGGTTCCTGGTTGAGAGCAGAGCCGTACCAAAATAAGAGGTATGGGTATCGAGTGAAGGAGGAACATATGGAGAGGAAGAATGTAGCAGAAACAGCATCAACTGATCAACAATCATCAGAACATGGCGGCAGCTCGAGCATCAATCGAGTTCCGGCTACAGTAGCTGAATCAGGTGGTGGAGGAGGATCGGGAGGGGATAATGTTGTTAGAGAAGATAGCAGGAGTTTAAAAAACTGTTATATTCAAAAAATTATTGAGGAGATAAGGGAAGATAGAGATGTTCCTGGTAAAGGGCGAGATGTTTCAAAAAACAAAGATAAGGCTATGTATGGAGTGGGGGAGGTTGGGGAATCAGTTGGTGTAACTGTTGCGGATTTTCAGGAATCTGTTTTAAATTTTAGAAGGGATCAAAATAAGAAGGGGATGGGCCTAAGTCAGGTGATGGAGGAGGGTCATGCTTTGGGTTTGATGGGCTTGGAAGACTTTAATGGTACTGGGCTGGGAAACAACAGCCTGGAAATTAGCTCGAGGGGTGCAAATGTTACAAAGCTACCTCAATCAGACTTTGAAGTAGAGAAGTCAAATTTGGGTAAGCAGAAGCTGAGTAAGTGGAAAAGAAGGGCACGTGATCATGGGAAGTTAGCAGCTATTAAACTAAGTAACACAGGTAAACACAATATAGACTGTGTTGCTACTGAGTTTAATGAGGATATTATGAAGAAAAGGAGTAAGGGGAATATGGTGGAGAAGTTTGAAAATGGTTTTTCTGGAATGGCGGTGGCTGTTGAGCAGCCCCGCCAATCATTATGAATTATTTAAGTTGGAACTGTCGGGGGCTTGGGAACCCCCGGACAGTTCAAGACCTTTGTCTTATGATAAAGGATAAGAAACCCAAAGTAGTTTTTCTCATGGAGACAAAACTACTTGTAAAAAAGATGGAAGGTATCAAAAGGAAATGTAAGTTTGATGGATGCTTTGTAGTAGAACCAGTGGGAAGGAGTGGTAGTTTAGCTATGCTGTGGGAAGATGCTATAGATCTTGAAGTTATAAATTTTTCTCAGCACCATATTCATACTAGACTAAGATGTCCAGATTCTAGTAGGGTATGGTGGTTGACTGGGTTTTATGGCCATCCCGAGTGGAACAAAAGGAGAGATACTTTGAACTCATTGAATTTGTTAAAACCTGCATTACATCAAGCTTGGTGTGTGTTGGGTGATTTCAATGAGATAATTTCTCAAGATGAGAAAGTGGGAGGAAGACCAAGGGCAGAAAATAAAATGGAGGTTTTTAGAGAGGCTTTGGTGAAAAATGAGTTATTTGATTTGGGTTGGGTAGGTGATAAATATACTTGGAGTAATAAGCATGAAGATAATTCTTTTACAAATGAGAGGTTAGATAGAGTGGTGGTTAATTCTAGATGGTCAAATTTGTTCAAAAATGCAGAAGTAGAAGTGATGCAAGCTAGAAGTTCTGATCATAAGCCAATTGTGTTAATTGTCAAAGATGAAGAGTTGGGAAAGAGAAGAAGGAAGTGGTTGTTTAGATATGAAGCTAAGTGGTCATTGGAGGAGGAGAGTGGGGCAGTGGTGAAGCAGGCTTGGAGAAGGGTTGCTGTTGATTCCAACAAATTCAAAGTAGTGGAGAAAAAGCTTCTGTGGTGCAGTAGGGCTCTCACACGATGGGACTCAAACAGAAAGCAAGATGTGGAGGGAGAACTTAAGTCCATTAATGAGAGACTTAAGTGGGAACAACAGAATGAAGGTCCTCACAATGTAGCTATTATTAAAGATTTACAAAAGAAATTCAGTTTGATGCTTGAGCAGGAAGATCTAAAATGGAGGCAACGAGCTAAGCAGTTGTGGCACCAAATGGGAGATAAGAACACTAAATTCTTCCATGCATGTGCTACTCAAAGAAGGAAGAGAAACTGGATAAAGAAGATTTTGAATGAGGAAGGCAGAGAGTTGACAGTTCAAGAAGATATTTCAGAAGCTTTTACTCAGTATTATGAAGGAATTTTCAAGTCTACTATGCCTAATGATGAAAGTATTGAGGACTGCCTCAAATATGTTGAACCGAGGGTGTCATCAACTATGAATGAGGAGCTTGTTAAAGAATTTTCTGTAGAAGAGATAGAGGAAGCTTTGAAGCAAATGTCTCCTCTTAAATCTCCAGGACCTGATGGCTATGGAGCTTGTTTTTATTAATCTCACTGGTCTGTGGTGGGAAATGAGGTATGTCAAGCTGTTTTAAGTTTTTTGAATGGAGGGCAGTTAGAAGCTGGTATTAATCATACTTATGTAGCCTTAATTCCAAAAATAAAATGTCCTACTGTTGTTAGTGAGTTTAGGCCAATAAGTTTATGTAATGTTAGTTACAAAATAGTTTCAAAAGTGCTTTCAAACAGGCTAAAGAAGATCCTGCATTTAATTATATCAAGCTGTCAAAGTGCTTTCATACCAGGAAGGCTAATCACAAACAACATCATCCTTGCATACGAGATTTTGCACATTATGAAGAGTAGACAAAAGGGTAAGAGAGGCAGTATGGCTCTTAAGCTTGATATGTCTAAAGCTTAAGATAGAATTGAGTGGAGATTCTTGGAGGCAATCATGAGGAAGATGGGGTTTGCTGAAAGGTGGATAACCTTGATCATGGAGTGTGTTACTTCAGTAACTTACTCAGTGATGGTGAATGGGCAGCCTGGTGAGAAGATTAAACCATCAAGAGGTTTAAGGCAAGGGGATCCTATTTCCCCTTACCTTTTTATTTTGTGTGCTGAAGGTTTAAGTTCACTTATAAAAGAGTCTGATAGATGTGGGAATACTAAAGGAGTGTCTATTTCAAATGGGGGTACTAGAATTCATCATTTATTATTTGCTGATGACTGTGTGATTTTTGGAAGGGCAATGTTAAGTGAATGGAATAAGTTTCTATGTTTATTAAACAGATATGAAATGGCATTGGGGCAGTTTTTGAACAAACAAAAGACTTCTATCTTTTTTAGTTCAAATACTGAAGAAGCAACAAGGAAACAAATACTAGAGCTGTCAGGAGTCTCAGCAGGTGGAAGCTATGAAAAATACTTGGGGTTACCCACTTTTGTGGGCAAATCCAAGTATAATACTTTCAGATTTTTGAAGGAAAGAGTTTGGAATAAGATTAATAGCTGGAGGAATACCTTTCTATCTCAGGCAGGGAAGGAAACTTTGATAAAAGCTGTAATTCAAGCTCTGCCTACTTATACAATGAGTGTGTTCAAATTACCCTATAAGTTGTGTAAGGAAATTACAGCTTTGATGGCTAGGTTCTGGTGGGGTTTAAAGGACAAGGGTTCTAAGATCCATTGGAAAAGTTGGGAGAAAATGGGAGAATCAAAAGAATCTGGTGGACTGGGTTTTCGAGATTTGTTTAGTTTCAATAAGGCACTTCTGGCTAAGCAGTGTTGGAGGCTGATCCAAAACCCCTCTTCCTTGGTTGCTGTTGTGTTAGAGGAAAAATATTTTAAGAATGTGGCTATAACAGAAGCAAAGGTAGGGGCCAGGCCATCTTTGATGTGGAGAAGCATGATGTCTGCCATGGATTTGATAAAGGATGGATTGTGTTGGAGGGTAGGTGATGGAAGGAGCATCAAGATCTGGGATGATAAATGGTTGCCAATGCTTAATTATCGAAAAATTTGTTCACCTGTGCATTTTTTAGATAGAGAAGCAAGGGTGTGTGACCTGATAGTTGATGAGACTAGGCAGTGGAACTTCAGTCTAATTGATGAAATTTTTAGTACTGAAGAAGCAGAGGCAATAAGGAGTGTTCCTGTGAGTATGACTGGGGTTAAGGATCTAATAATATGGGGTCCAAGTAAAAGTGGTACTTTCACTGTTAAAAATGTATACCATGTTGATTTGAGTAGAATAAAAGGTAAGAAGGGAGAGTCCTCGAGCTGTAAAGAGAATACATCAGTTTGGAAACTTATTTGGAGGCTAAAAGTGCCTGTGGCAGCAAAACTGTTTATGTGGAAGGCTGTGAATGAAATTCTGCCTACAAGGTTTAATTTATGGAAGAGGCAAGTTATTGATTCAAACCTATGCCCTATATGTCAGAGAGAAGAGGAGTCTACTGTACATGTTCTATGGGGGTGCCCTGCAGCTACATATGTCTGGATTGAAGCAGATAAATCAATTCAGAAATTAAAAACAGAAGGCACAGATCTAATGACAGTGTGGAAACAGATTACAGAAAAATTGAAAGTGGCAGAACTTGAACTGGTGGTATGTGTGATGAGAAGGTTATGGCAGAGGAGGAATTACATGATATTTGAAGATAAGTTTAAGAATCCACGACTATTATTCAGGTTAGCAAAGCATGGTCTTAATGAGTATCATTCATCTTTTGATAAGAAGGTAGATGGTGCTCAGCAACAGAATGCAGTGAGGCATAATATTTGTTGGGAAAACCCTGAAGGCAGTTATGTGAAGATCAACTGGGATGCTGCTGTGAATCTAAAGGACAAAAAGATTGGAGTAGGGGCTATTGTTAGAAATGTAGATGGGGAAGTGTTAGCATCACTATTTGATGTGTTTCCTTTTTGTTCTACATCAGTTTTAGCAGAAGCTACTGCACTGAGAAGGGCTATTATGTTTTGTATTGAACTTGGCTTGTATTTTGTTTGTCTAGAAGGTGATGCACAAGTTGTTATCAAAGCAGTGCAAAGTAAGGAAGCAATAGCTACGGATTATGGTGTTTTAATTGAAGATATTAGGAAGCTGCTGCTTGAGAGGGAAGAGTGGAATATCAGGTTTGTCCATAGAGAGGCTAATTCGGTGGCTCATTCATTGGCAAAATTAGCTTTAAGTATAGGGGGAGAGAAAGTTTGGTTAGAGGAATGTCCTAGCCAAGTTTCTTTTTCTGTTACGAGGGATAAGTTTTGTAATGAAAATTCTGTTTTGTTGGAATAAAGATTATAAGTCATGTTTTGACTTATTCAAAAAAAAAAAAATAATAGTCAATTTTGTTCTTACGTTAGTTTACTCGAATTGTGGTGGAAATAATTTTGCAAGTAATAAAAATTTATTAAAGCGGGTCATTTTCTAACAAAATCTGAATTATTTAAGACAAGGAATTTCGGACAGTCAATTATTTCAAGTTTGTTCTTGAAAGTGAAACTCAAGTATTGCAACATAACATAATATTACGTAGAGTTTAGATGGTGAGTTGGAATAAAAATTAAATAAAATATTATTATTGTTTTAAAATTTTAAAAAATTAAATTATTTATTATATTTTATATAAAAATTTTAGAATATTATAATGATGAGATTAGATGAAACACTTTTTATATTCAAACTAGGCCTAAAAAAGAAACATCGGGTCAAATCTCCATTAAATTCGATTTGAACACCTAAATTTATATTTGAGTATTACTATTTTAAGACATCTACATTATATATTATTTCTATGATATAATTTAATTTAAAATATAAAAAATAAAATTTAAATTATATAAATCAAATTTTACAATTTTAATAATATAAAAAATTTACTTTACACGCTTGCTTGAAAATAACTTTTCATATTTTGGAATGGAATGATCAAACATGAAAAAAAAATGATATTTGCAGTCGTGGTTGTATAAGTGGCGTGTAATCGTTTTGAAAAAAGTGAATTAATATGAGACCCATATTAAAAAAAAAAAACTAATTTTTTAATCGTGGACTCTATTTTTTTTAAAAGTAATTATGCGATATTTACACATTTTACGACTGTACGTAATATATAGTATTGCTCAACGTGAAAACATCCGTCCTCATTATTTCAGAACAGTCGGATTTTCTCAATAATTGATTGGGGTCCAATTATTCGTCGAGGTTGACGCATGGAGACGTGAAAGAAAAAGGTAACCCTGCATATTACGTGGGATCTGGTTAAAGAATACATAAAGTGACACTTTCAGAAAGAAAAAGCCATGCTTGCAAAACCAGTGATTTTCTCGGAAGTTTTAATTAATATTAAAAAAGAAGTAGGTGCATTCACGCTTACGCTTACGTGAAAGGTTAAATTGTGGCGAGCATATTCGGTATCTACAAGCAAGCAATTTTGATTGACGGAAATGGAGTTTTCTATGACATGAAGAAGCACCAAGAATCCCAAAACGTTCTTTGCAAGTCAGAAGCAGATACAAAAATACAAGCAAGCAAAATGTACGAGCGAGATGAATTTAGCTAAGGAAGGTTTTTGTTGCTCTAAAAGGAGAGGAGAGGCACATCCGAAGATAAATAAATCAGTACAGATATTCCTGAGTATGGATCACGCGTGCTAGCTATTGAAAAATTCGGATTCTTTTGCCGTTTCTTTCTCGATGCCCAGTCACGTGCCCCAAGCGAACAAAGTTTGTGTGTCTTTTCAGTAAAATAGAGAGATGTAAATCTCTACAAAAGACTGTACTTGCATTTTGAGTATGAGCTGGTGAGTGAGGGACGGAGGGAGGGAGGAACTAAAAGTGAGTATCATGGATGATGTTGTGTAGGACCAGGTGGTGGTAGATTCTGCATCGGAGTGTCGATGTGGCTAAAAAGGGCAACCCAAAAGGAACACCCTGACGGTGGCAAATTGTAGGGGAGCTAGCAGTCTCCATATATAATTGTATTTCCTATTCAACCTGTATTCTTCTTTATTCCCAATTATTGTCAGAGACAGGCAAGCAGCAATCCGAAAGGCCAACCCTTTCGACTGGGCTTTCGGGTTCGGGAAAGAGAAAGAGGGTGAGTCTTCTTTTACGCAATCTCACAGGTCTTTTTCTGCTCCTTTGTTATTTTGGGCGGTCATTTTCTTCTCCTTGATTGAAGAAAACAATCATTTTTTTTCCTTATTCATTTTTGTTCTGATTTTTTCTCTGATTCACCATTAAAGAAATCTCTGATACCCATTATTTGTATTTTTCTGGCACCCAGGAGGGCTCTCTGATATTTCTTTCCTAGAATCGGTTTCCCATTGTAGCTTCGATTTTCCAGGGAAACTTCGAAGCAGATCTGATAAGGCTTTTGCGTGTCTTTCTTGTATTGCATGACATGGGGTAAGTTTTTTGTGATTCCCATTACGGATTTGGAGTTCTCCAGCGGGTTTTTTGGTTGAATGAATTTTCAAGCTTCTAGATTTTGTGGGTTTTGGATATGTTTTCAATGTTTGAATTAGAATCTGTTGTGGATTTAGTTGTTTGATTCCAGGGAAAAGACAAGAGTCGAGATTTGAATGAAGGAAATTAAATGGGCACCGCTGACCTGTAGTATATCATGTAATTTGGTTCATTGAGAAGTGACAAACTCAATTGAACTCGGCAATCTCATCATCTATGACTCGGCCACTAAAACTAAAAGCATAAAATGGCGTTTCTCTTATATTCATTTTTTATTATTTCGTGGGGGGGAGGTTCTATATTAACTTTGGTAATAGAGTTTGAAAATTTTAATTAAACTAGATGAGACACCTTGATGAGCCTCCGTTAAATCCATTGTTCCCATGTCCCTTGCAATTATGGTTTAATCAATGCTGTTCAATGAAATATGCAAAGAAAGTTCAACATTTTTTGGCAATCAAATGGATTGAGAGTCTTTGACTATATTTCGTGATACAATAACTTTACCTCTCTTGTTTTGTCAATTGTATTGGATATGCTTTTGGAGTTTGTATAATTTTCTGCCAATTCCATGCACAGCATTGTCAAGCATGTAATTAAGTACACCCAAAGTACAAAAAGCGCACATTTTTTCGTGAAGCAATAAGCACTAAAAAAGAATGCGCTTTTGATTATTTATTTTGCAAATATTCAATTTGTTAGAAAATATGATTTGGAAGCCTATAAAAAGAAAAATGATTAGGTCTGAACTGGTTAGAAATTACCATTGATTACTTGTACAAACTCTATTGCTGATGTTCTGCATAGTCTAGCACACTACTTACAAGTATGTGCCCTCCCCCTCTTCTTCTTGGCTTGAACTTTTTAAATTTTTCCAAAACAATTTTTTTTTTTTGGCAAAAACAGACAAAACTGACTTGAAGTTTAGAACAAGTTTTAATTTAAATGAACAAGAAGAACATGCCCATTTAAATGGAATGACTTACCATTTTGAACAGAGGGTTGATTTCCTATGCTCTTTGATTCTCCTGTATACAAACTACAGATCTCACATTTAGTAGCTTAGCAATTTGGTCATATTTTTTAAGTTAAAGATACTTATCATTATTTTGCATGTTAGTTATATTGTATTATCATCGAGGATTGAAAATCAAAGATCTTGCATAGTAGTATGTCTATCTAATAGACCCAAAGAACAAAATGACTTGATATGTATTCGAAATGTGTGCTTTTCCCTAGGCTCCATGGAGCCTTTGTGCATTAGTGCGGCTGGTGCACATTTGGCATGTGTATTGCCCTTGTGGTTTATCAAGCTTTGAGTCCTTCCAATAGCCACATGCAAAATATTCTTTGGATTGATTGCTCAAGTTAGAGCTGAGAACTCAACCTCCACTGATTAATGGCACTGCAAAATATTCTTCGGTTTTGTCGTGTTAAAATTTTGGGATGTAGTTTTTCCTACAGATCATGATGAATGACTTTAAGAAAGGTTCCATTTTCTTGTAATCTCTTGTATTTGGCTGTAACTTATGCACATATTTGTCACGTTGCAATAATTTGGGCTTGAACTTGCATCTGGATGAGGTTTGGGGCACTGATGCTTTATTTTCATGCTGTCTTTTAAATACCGAGTTCATTATCACCAGTATGCAACGGATTCTTGCTATATCTTTAATAATTATTCTTTGAACTCTTCTATTTTCCCTTGCAGTTTCTATTTGTTGGGGTGCAACCCTTTCAACAAAATTTAATGTATCATCTGAGCTGGCTAGTTTCACTCCGTGTCAGCTGATTTATGCATGTGTGATCCTCTTTATATTTGGTTATAAAATGATAGTATATTCTTTCCACATTGAGAGAGCAGGTTCTCTGGGGTTTTTTAGTTTGTGGTGGCTGCTATTTATTGGCTATATTATTACATGTGATTTGTAACAGAACAAGATGTGATTTGTAACAGAGCAGTGGTTGTCTTGGATGCTATACCAAGTCCCCGCTAACAAGATCAGTGGATGCGCCATCAAAAGGATTGCAGATTCAAGATCAGAAGGTGAAGAAACCTAGCATATTAGAGGATTTCTGGACCACCAGCACCTGGGATATGGACAACAGCGCCATTCAGTCACAAGGAAGCATCTCATCAATTAGTACAAACAACCAAGTTCTGGATCTGCATGGGGTTGCTGGCAGTGCTAACACCCCTTCTGAATATGTAAATCATGGTAAGTTTTCAATTCTCCTTCGATGGTCAGTAACTTTATAGAACTTACGAATCCATATATCTGGCATTGCTGTGGGGGTCTTCACTCTGTTTTTTGTTTCCTTTTTTGCGGGGTGTGTGGAGGAGAGTCTGTGTGCATCAGTAGGACACCAATTAATATTTCAGAGAATGTCCCCTCCCCACCCTTCATACTGTAACTTTGCATATGCTTTTTGATTGGGTGTCCTCAGTTATTTGACATTGTAAACATTACTGCATGTTGCTCTTCCATTTGTCACGCGTTCACTTTGTGTGCGTATGCATGTGGCTGTTTTATGTTTGTGCTTATATTGGACTTTTAATATTTATCTTAAATGGCTATAGGTCTTCTTCTCTGGAATCAGACTAGGCAGCGTTGGGTAGGAAATAAAAGATCTGAGATCAGGGGCCAACAGGCACGAGAACCCAAATTAAGGTGAGCTGCTCTATTTTCTGTTTTTGGAAATTTTCAAATAAACAAGGGCATTATAATTGGAGATCTGAGAGCATAGCCTTTGAACCTCAAATGATAGTTTTATTTTTTTATTTTTTATTTATATATATATATAAGTAAACGATATTATTAATAGAGATAGGCATAGCTCAAATACACAAAATGTTATACAAGAGATAAGACCTATCTAGGTCGAAGTTTCCACAAGAAAATCATAAAGTACGGAAAAATAAAGATCGAATTTCCTCTAGTGACCGCTTCTTGTTTTCAAAAGTCCGATCGTTACGCTCTTGCCATGTGCACCACATAATGCAGATCGGGATCATTTTCCACACAGCCTTGATTTGTGGGACACCTCTCGGAAGTGTCCAGCTAGCCAGTAGCTCAACCACTATGGCAGGCATTACGTAAGTTTACTCTACTCGGCTGAACACTTCAATCCACAAGGTTCTAGCTGCCTTACAATTCAACAAGAGATGCTCCACTGTCTCATCGGATTTCTTGCACATACAACATCATTCTAGAATAACGACTTGGCGCTTCCTCAAATTATCAGTTATCAAAATCTTCCCCAAGGCTACCATCCAAGTGAAGAAGACTATTTTAAGAGGCTCCTTATTCCTCCAAATTTTCCTCCAAGGGAACTGAGTATTTGGTAATTGTGTGAGCCACTTATAGAAGGATTGAACTGAGAAAGCACCCCTACCCGCAAGTGTATGCCACAACCTATCAACTTGTTGACCATTTGGCTCCACAGAATATAGTAGGTTGAAAAAAGCCTCAAGCTGTCTACTTCCCAATCTTGCGCCGCTCTACTGAAAGTGACATTCCACTGAACTTGGTCCCTTGATCGAATCATAAGGTTCGCTACTGAAGCTTCTTGATCACGTGCCACTCGGAAAATAGATGGAAAAGAATCCTTTAGAGCCTCATCCCCACACCATATGTCCTTCCAAAACTTTATTCGAGAACCCTCACCTAGCACTAATTTAGAATGGCGATTAAACACCTCCCACCCTCGCTTAATGTGCTTCCAAACCCCCACTCCATAAGCCCCATTTACTTCTCTGGTACACCAACCGCTTCACAAGCTTCCATATTTGCAATCAACCACCAATTTCCATATGGCTTCTGGTTCCAAGTTATACCTCCATAGCCACTTCCCAAGTAGGGCTGAGTTGAATGTTCTCAAAATTTTTATACCCAACCCACCTAACGAGATTAGCCTGCACACCTTATCCCAATTGACTAGATGGAATTTGAATTCATTCCCCATCTCACTCCATAAAAAATCGCGGTATAGTTTTCCACCACACTAGTTGGAATTGGAAACAAAGACAAGAAATATGTTGGTAAGTTAGAGAGAGTACTCTTAATGAGAGTCAATCAGCCACCCTTTGACAAGTACAATCTCTTCCACTCTACCAATCCTTTTCCTATCTTCTTGATAACTATGTCACAAATGGATAGAGCCCGTGAGGCTGCCCCCAAAGGCAGTCCCAAACATGTCATGGGAAGAGTGGCTACCTTACATCCAAGTATGTTGGCTAACTACCTAGTGTTGCTGACGTTACCCACTGGCACTAATTCTGATTTATCTAAATTTACTTTCAAGCCTAACTCTGCTTCGAAGCATGGTAATAGTGCCTTCAGTGCCCTCAACTGATTTTGATTTGCCTCACAGAATAATAGTGGTCATTTGCAAATAATAAATGAGATAAAGTAATAAGGCCCCAATTAGGGTTATCCACCGAAAAACCAGCCACAAACCCATTCATAACCACGACCGATAGCATCCTACTAAGGGCCTCCATGATGATAACAAAGAGAAGTGGGGACAACGAGTCTCCTTGCCTTAATCTTTGAGAATTACTGAAGAAACCAGTAGGGCTGCCATTAATCAAGACTGAGAACCTTGCCGTTGAGATGCACCAACTGATCTACGTTGCCATCTATCCCCAAAACCGCATCTCCCTAACAAATATAGAAGGAAGTCTTAGTTTACATGATCGTATGCCTTCTCCATATCTAATTTACAAATAACCCCCAGGGAATTGGACTTTAATATGCTATCCAGGCCTTCATTCACTATAAGGACTGAATCCAGGATTTGTCGACCCCGAACGAACACATTTTGTGGCTTCATAATTATCTTACCCAAAACCTCCCCTAATCTGTTTGCGAGCACCTTGGAGATAACTTTGTACACCCCATTAATGAGGCTAATGGGCCTAAAATCCTTAACATGGGATGCTCCAATCTTCTTCGGGATTAGAGCAATAAAAGTAGCAACCTCAAATGATAGTTCTGGCAAGTTTACTTAAAAAAAAAAAGGTAGTTTTGGTGGGTTAACCTATATTCAGATTTGTCTGGCATTCTCCCTTTTATCCTAGTTTTGGTTGGTAGATGATTTAATTCCATACTGGAAAAAAGAAGCTCAATTCTCATTTGAGTTTGTGCTTGTTTTGACCTCTCTCCTTTTCTTGTTGAAGTAATGAATCATTAGTTGGTCAGCATGTTGTATATGTCCTGTGTACTTGAGCTAGGCCCACTTATTTTTATCAATAAAACTTTTGTTTCCCTATAAAAAAATTCATTAGTTGGTCAGCAAGATTTTTTCAATTATTTGTAAGACTTTTGGGTTACTCTTTTTTCCCCGTTAAAGCCAGTGAAGGGAAAAGGGGTGGGATTTTGATTTTGTTTATTATTTCCCCTTGGGCATTGGAATGGATATTTGTCATATTTCTTCTATATAGAAGTTCGGAACAAGTTCCTTTTTTTCTCCTGTACAATCTGAATCTAAGTTATGATTTTGTATCAGGATTGTAGGAAATAGCATCGACCCGAGAAGCTCTAAGGGGTAGCTCAATTGGTTGGGGATCTTGCCTCATGCAACGGAGGTTGCTAGTTCAATTATTCCCATCTCCCTCCCCTTGGGGCCAAACTCACTCCCCACCTCCCTTCCCCTACCCTGCCAAAATAAAATGGAAATCGTCCTTTGGCAAACGCTTTCTTTTCCTTGGATTTATTTGATCAACGTGTTCATTGTATCATATGAACATGCGGCATTCTATCTTGTGGAACAAATTCATTTCATGTTGTGCCATCTGGCCTTAAAAGATTGATTGGCACTTCAAAACAAAAGGATGAAAAAGTTGGAAGATTTGTGCTACATCCCATTTGTTTCGTGTGACTGTCGTGGATGAGTGGTCTTAAGCATATAAATTGTTTGGCTTATTCATAAACGGGCACCTTTTTTTGTTTTGTATTAAGAACAGCAATGGGTGAAAGATGCTGGAAATGTTTGCAGAAAAGTTTCTGGAATATATACCCCTTTGTTTGTAAAAGTGGGTATCGGTGTATTCATGAATTCATTTATTATATATTGTCGGCACTCATTGTCTATGCATTGGTAAAAAATTTTGGCTTTGCAGTTGGAATGCATCATATGAAAGTTTGCTTGGGAGCAACAGGCCCTTCTCACATCCTTTACCGCTTGCTGTAAGTGTATGCTCTCAAAAGTTGATCTGATCCACATACTGTGCGATATGTAATTCTTTGTTGATCCTGGACACAGGAAATGGTAGATTTTCTTGTCGACATCTGGGAGCAGGAGGGATTATATGATTGAGCAGCAGAAGTATGCATTAAGTTTTTTAGATATAAAAAATCAGCCATTGCTGCATTCAAGTTGCTTCCATAGCAAGAGGGTGATTTGAGCAAACTAGGGCTTGCCTACCAATTGTAACATCATCCGGCATGTCAATGATGTGGCTTTTATAATCCAGGCTTTTTGACACGCTTGTATTACATTTAATTCAGGATAAGGCACCGGCAGCCGGTGCCGTTCATGGGGGCAAGTTTTGCAGAATCTCTTAAAGGTTGTCTAGACTGCCTTAATTGCCACCAGCCCTCACCAGAGTTTTCATGGTTTGCGTAGCTAACATCCAGATGGGTTCTATTTCATTCTTTCTCCATTAGCTTTACCTGACCATCCTAATAGAACAATGCAGGTGAATCATAATCTCCCACGATATTGAATTTTGGATGTTGTTTATCTGGTTTTTAATTCGACAATCCCGGACCAAGCCTGTCCCTTCCAATTGAAACCGAACTCTTATTTGATCACTTCATATCCTGCTTGTCGTCAATGGAAAAGTTTCCCTATAACAAACGAATTTAAAATTTAAATTTTATAAATCAAATTATGACTATGGAATATGATATATGGTTCAAAGGCCTCAAATGACACTACTCCCTAGTTTTTACTCATTAGTAAATATAACTAACCCTTCTGTGCTGAAAAAAGAAAGACCAGCATCATGGATATCCTTTTACAGAAAAGGAAAAACGGGTGGAGCTTTGCATTTTGCCCAGATCAAGAACCACAGAGAAAGGTCAAGGGTTGGTTTTCTCTTCCTTTTTAGCCTCGACCGATCAGGTTCAGAATCTGGACCCACCAAAAGATAAACCCGATCAAAGTCCTCACCTTTCGGTAGCATCTGGCATTTTTGCTGCTTTCGAATGACGTTGTACTTACCATTTCAACAGTTTTGCCAATGCTACGTCCAATCCATTCCTTCACACTCTTTCCGTACAAAGACAGATCAGGGAAGACACACTACTAGCAACCGTTAGATTGGGGGTGCTTGTCCCTGTTGTTGGGTTTCGAAATTCGTGTACCCGTCGACATTTCAGTTATATTCATGTACGATTGCGTATCGGACCTTTCGTACGTTTTTATTGAACTGCTCTTCCCCAGCCTCACTCGCAAAAAATAATATGAAAAGCTCAACTTTTTTATGTAAATATTTTTTTTAATGTAGCTTCGATCATGATGAGGGCACTCTCATGATCTTTCTTTGTTTGTTCTTTTTATGAGCTTTTTTTATAAAGCAGGTCAAAAGAATCATGGACATGCATGCTTGATCCCTGTCCACCATTCGCTCACATGGAGTCGGATGCACATGAGAGCAGCAATATTAAAGGGAATTGCATGGACGAAGACTATATAGGGTGCTGGAAAACTCATTGTGGGAAAAGATCGTAGTTTACAGTGAAGGACACGTACGTATGCTGCTTTAATTAATATCATCAATGGGAGACGTATTTAATTGGTCCAACTACAACATGTACACATGCCTGTCCTGAATAGTACTAGAGGTTGTAGAAATCAAATCTGATCAGCATCGGAGCATTCTATGTATACATTTCAATAATTGTTTCCTTCTAAATATCTTTTTAAATACACCTGAGAATTTTTCACAAACAAAAATATAAAACAAGTACTACAGTCTACAGTTCATACTATCTTCTTAAAACTCTCAAAATTTTTGTTCACATCGGGATCTCGGTTAATTTCAAAGCTGGGATTAACTGGGGTTATGAGCTGTCTACACAGTCTACACCATGACAATCAAGTCAGCTTTGATATATGGACTTCAGTCCTCAGTCATTTACTAAAGTCAGTGCAACAGTTCCCAAAAAGAGCAAGAAAAAAAAAGCACATTTTCCTGCTCACAGAATTGTTGTAATTGGTGAGCGAGCCATGGCTTCAGGGGACTGTCTCTTCCACAGGAAACAGCCCTCAACCTGGTCATTCATTATTTAAGATACTTTCTCTGTGCTTAAATCCCTCCCTCCCTTCGTTCTATCTCAATCAAACAGCCAATACGTCTATAGTTCTTTCTGATCTTCTTTCTCTGAATCCCCTTCTTAACTGTAATTTACCTCACAGTCGCCAATATCTTCATAGGCTGTGACTAACTGATGGCCCCAAGAACCTGTCTACGCGGCCTGAAAGCAGCAGTCACTGTGGCTTTCGTCTTTTTTCTCACGTTTATACCTCCCAAATCAGGTAAAACAAAGTCCAACCCATTTCGGTAAAAACTGTTCAGAGCTTTCTCAAACATAGTGCAAAAATCCCAAATGCATCTTTCTTTCTCTCGTCAGGGTGTTTGAGTCTGATCTATTCTCCAGATATTAAATTAATTTTATTGTTTCAAGTTTTTCATCATTCACTATTATACGCGTGTACTTGATAAATTATCTTCCCCCATCCCTGTTTAACTGGGTTCTGAACTGTGAGGTCCCTAATACCATGCACTGCCAGCATGGGGTCGACACTATATATGACGTTTAAGTACTAAGTAAAGTTACATGCATTTTACTGCCATGTTAATTGGATCGCTATGATCTTCAGGATACGGCGAGAGTTTAGCGCAGAAGGAAATGGTGCTGGGATCAAAGCCACCTGCTTGTGTGAACAAGTGCTTGAATTGCAGGCCTTGCATTGCTACTCTAGTCATTCCTTCTCACCAAAGGAAAGGGAGTTTCGCTGCATGGTCTGGTAATGAAGATGACAGCTACTATCTCCTCACATGGAAATGCAGATGTGGGAATAAGTTCTATCAACCATGAATATCTCAATCACTCACCATTCTGTTTGTAGAAAACTGTTACAAATTAAAGACCAGAAAAAGGCTCATTTCAAGGCGCCTCTCGTCTCTCTTATCACTTGTAGTTTGCTGTATGATATCATTAGATTTAAGTGATTTCGATCTCATGCGGCCCTGCACTCCTTTACTTCATCTTCTCTAAGAAAATATTATTTTTAGATAGAGTTTTTTGGGTTGCTTTTTAGTCGCATTGAATGGTTGATGCGCTTGCTGATCATAATGATCGGACTTTTTAAGCTAATATTAACGTAGTGTTCGGTTTGACGATACCCATAAATTCCTCTAGTTTCAGCTACTGCCTTTCTTGCATTGCATTTATACGACATCGATCTAACATGAAGCAGAATTAATCATGTCTTCCCTTCGATCCCTTTCTGACCCAGTACCCTCATGATTGAGCAAAGACTAATACGAAGCGACAGGTCAAAAGCTTTTCAGAAACAAGCACGTACGTACGTACGTAGCAATAGATGGAGATCATCATCACGGCCACCTTCCACTTACAACCTGAGGGTTCGGATCACGGATAGAGACTAGTCAAAAGGACGTTAATTAATTGCTTTGTCTCGGGGATTGCCTTTGAAATTCGAAAACCATCGTATATAGGCTTTCTTTAAACAAGTCTTGGATGTGTCGTATTTAATTACTTGATCAATGTTTGCGCATTACAAGATTTGTTTGACTAATGAGAAAACGATTGTTCAGATCAGATCGCTACATCTACAAAGAATATATTATAACATTTATTGTTTTTTTGTTAAATATTCCTAACATATTGTAGTACTTATTTTATATATCTATCTTTTATCATTATTTTTTATTACTATTTACTATTATTTAATATTTTATTATTATTTTTTCATTAATATTCACAAAATATTTAAAATCACCTCATCCTGAATATCTCAAATTCGAAAAAAAAACTTACACATTCAACTTGGGGTAAAAGACGAGATTAAGCTTTGATCATAACCTTTGCAGTTTATTTTAAATAATTCTATACGTTAGCTACTTGGGCTACAGCCACCAATATCGGGACCCAAAATTGGGTGTATTTTATCTTTTTATTTTATTTTTTCATATATTTTTTAACACCTTTAAATATTATATTTTAAAAAAAATTCACAACATCATTTAAAATATAATCACTAAATAAAATAAAATAAAATCGAGACACACCATTGGGACCCACCATCGGTTGATTTAGCATTTCTCTACCTGCTTATATGAACAGTAATAAGTATGCTTTTGTAATTTTTTTTAGATTTGGATCAGACAACAATAAGAGTCAAAATTTGAAGTCCAATTAGCCAAGCCCACATTGACATGAGCCCAAGCACCAAGCCCATCAACCAGCCCTATGGGCTATAACTAGAGCATCTAACCAAATTCCTTCATCGAAGCTCATTCGGTTTTCCTTCAAAATGGCCCGACAGTCTCAGACTCGGTGCCAGCGTCTCTCCCTCCACCACCGTCTTCCATAAACCACTTCCAAAACCCTTCCTCTCTTTCTTCCTCCTTTCCTTCCCTATAATACCATGCACCCGTTCCCGCAACTTCTTCCCTCTCTCCGCCAATCATCTCCTTCCCTCCTGTCCTCGCTCGCCGCCGCTCCATCCTCCTTGCCACGCCACCACACCCGGAATTCTAACCCGCTTTCTCTCACAGGTTCGGGTTCCACGTTGAGTTCGGTGATTTTTTGTTTTGGTTTTCTTTTGCATTTACGTAGTTTTTTTGGCGGACATGCGTTCGATTTCCGATTCTGAAGACAATTAATTATGTGCTGAAAATGCATCTTGAGTGTTTTTTTTGGTTGCATGATATTATTTTTTCTTTTGATTGTAAGAAAAGTTATGCCTTTTCAACCCAATTATCTATTCTGGCAAATCACTTGATGATTTATTTTTTAAATTTAATTCAAACTTAATATGAATGCGGTTGAGGAACATATATAATTTACATGATGTCAATGTTACAACAAAAGCACGACTTGACACATTCCTTCTTCTAATTTTCAAGATTTTTTTTTTTTGATGGAAACTAATTTTCAAGATTGGTTAATAGCCTCGTACTACTGACATGATTCATTTTCAATTACTGCAAAAAACGTTGATCTCAATTGTATGAATATTGTGAGATTGGATGTGGTTTGCAAAACAAAGTAAGGATGACTGGAAAAGCCATATCATCTGTTGGTGGCATGTCCATGATTTCTTTAGAATCGATGCATGCCAATGGAAAATTGACCAGGGAATAGATGGTTGTCTCTTATGCCCCACCCTGTCTTTGCCCTCTTATGCCCAATATCCTTATTTATTTATTTTTTATTATTATTATTTTTTCTCGTGTGCATTATATAAATCCACTAGTGCTGAAGTGCCTGAAGTTTGCAGCATCTTTGTTCAAATTTCGAGATAGAGAACAGATCTTCTTTGCTGTTCTTTTCTGAATGCATTTCCTCTTCTGGGCTTCTGCATGGGATTGGGGGAATTGCATTAGGATAATACATCAGGCATCAGGCAGGAGGCATTCGGGAAATGGAAAAACGTACTGGTTTATCAAAGTCAATCTGATATGAATTTGGATTTGGCACTGACTCTGGGCTATTGGCAATTTGGAGTATCAAACTTCCATTAATTTTTTGAGAGTGGCTTTGCCTTTCTACCGTCTAGATCCTTTCTGCTCTGTTCTCAGTAGGTATGATGCTACCATGATCAGGTTTCCCATTTTAATTAGCGGAAGAAAATACCATAAAACTTGCAGAAATAACTAGGACCATTAGACCCACTATTTGGGTGCATGGGAACCCACCCACAAGATAAGATGTATACTTGTCAATGTTTTGAATATCATTTTGGTTAAGGCGCTGAAATGAAATATTTCGATACTGGTACCGTTTTGAAATAGTCTAAATATAATAAATTAATTATGTATATAAATTATATTTCAAAATAATATCAATGCAAGTCTTAAAAGTTAAAACACATTTATAAAACTCAAAAATACTTCTAAGTAAAGAAAATAGTCTTTAGATGTGAGAATTAGAGTGAAAATTATGGAAAAATCAGAATTTTCACATCAATTATAAAAATTCACTAATTTTGGTAGGTATTGGTACGGCTGGTACATTAAAAATCGGCCGATATTGACCGAAACGCATCAGTATGGCTGGTATTTGACCTGATACGAAACAGATGCATTTTTTGTATCGGTCACTATTCTGATACGAGAAATACCGAATTAGTATGGTACGAAATTCAAAACATTGACACTCGTACGGTAGATTATGGTCTATGCATGTGATAAGTAAACCAAACCTACATTTTTGTGTCTATAGGTTGTATTTAGGAATGGCCTTTTGTAAGATAAAATACATAAACTTACTTTATAAAGAGTATTCTTACTTATCATACATACACCACACACCACGCTTGAGTTTTTATTTTTATTTATTTTTTCTTTTATTCTTGCTAAATTAAAGGAATTCTTTTACTTATTATCCATACATCATGCATTTGGTAAGGAAAAATTTTAAAAAAAAAAATTATGCATAGAGTGTGATGTAGAAATGATTAGAAGTGTAATGGGTCCGGTTTTATACATTTTTAAAAAAAAAATTGAATCAATATATACCGGGTTTGAAAATTTAAGAATCGATATTGAACTGATTCACTACTGAAATTGAAACTTTCGATTTTTTCGATTTTGGTCTCATTTTTTCGATTTTATGGATTATCTACATTAGTGATAATATGATATTTATATATACTAAACTATTAATCTATTTAAACTACAGTATAAGTATATTATTTTATAACAATTAACACATATTAGAATAATATTGAATTTAAATATAGTCTATATAAGTTATAGACTTTTTATATGAGTATATATGATCATGTGTAAAAATGTATTTACAAAAATAATATATATTATAATTTTTTATGCAAAAAATGTATTTATTCTTTTTATATATCAAAAGTAAGTTTATATTAATAACTTAGTATTAATGTTTATATTTAAGACTAAAATTTATTTATTATATCAAATGTTATAAAAATTATAAGATTAATTTTATGTTATATCACATGTTATATTAATTTTATGTTATAAAATTATTTGACTTAAATAATAAGATTAGAATTTCATGTTACATTAATTAGTAATTTAGCATATAATATATAATATAATATAAAAAAATTATAAATATATAATGTTCCGGTTCAGTTTAAATCGGTTTTTAAAATATAGGAATTGGTACCGCACCAGTCTAGTTGTTTAGGACTGGTTTTGATTCTTAAGAATCGGTATTACCTTGAATTGTTTAGAAATTGATTTGAATTTACCAATTCAGTTTGGTCTGGTCTGATTTTACTGGTGTTTTTATTTATTTTTACATCCCTAGGAATGATGAGTAGATTTTTAAGGTCATTTGTTGTAATGCATTAGGTTAATTAACTTATAATATTCATTAGATTATAAAATAATCTCAATGTATCACATACGGCCACTGAGTACGCCTATCATTTATGTTCGTTCTCATAATCATATCCGGGCACTGATTAGTCATTGGTGAACATTTTGTGACAGCCCCGTGACATAGAGCCACATTCTCTCTCTTATTCAAGGAAGAACGTGTCAAAGTCCATGGGGAAAGCTAAGCAAACAGCGCATGCCACTTTGGTTACTTCCAAAACCGATTCATGACCGTGCAATCCTGATGCCAGCGGATGATTAAAAAATAGAGTAAATAAGTGATGGTGGGCTCACACGTCACGTGATATTAACCCAGGTGTCAGTCCCTCAGAGACAGTATGATTGAACAGTACTACAGTGAGCAGTGTGCTGTGCCGTATAGCAAGATAACAACTAATCGTACGGCCCAGATTCACTCATCTCTTGTTCCTTCACACACCCTACCCTTTCTTTTATTTTAAAATACCACTTCGGATCTGCCGTTCGGTGTTCCAACAAGAGGAGGCTTTGCTTCGTCTCTCAGAGAAAATCCCCTTTGGCTTCGAGTCTTTGACTCGCTCCACTTCCCCGAGTGCTCTCTCTCTCTACTCTGTTACTACCTCTCAAAAGCCAGGTTCTTTTTTATTAACGAGCTGCCTTCTCATTCTCTGCATAGTACAACGTTGTGTCTCTCTCCCTCACTCTCTCTGAAATCAAAAGCCATGCTTCTGAGGAGCTCCTCCGCACCGATCTTAAACTCATGGATACCTCACACCAAGGATTCTTCCCCAGAGCCCGAACCAGTTCTTCATCTTCAGAGAACCAGATCAGTTTCCTTGACAACATCTTTTCATCATTTCACCACAGAGGACTCGACCAAGAAGCTAACCCAAGCCTTGACAGAAACCGACTTTCAATCCCGACCGAAGCCCAGAAAGAGGAATTCCATATCCCACTCCCATAAAAAACAACTAAAATTCACTGTCAAAGAAGGTGAAGAAGAGGAGGAACAGGAGCTAAAGCCAAATTTGGTATCATCGGTATCTTCAGTTCAGAGGCTTTTTTCAAGCTCTGGGTTGGGTGAGAGTGTTGTGGATAATGAAGGGTGTGCTGTGGGGAAGAAAGATAGCGTTATGCAGACTCTGGTGGCGGGCGGTGGAGTTGGGAGTGATGGTGGTCGGATTTGTGGTGGTGGTGGTGGTAGGCGAGGATCAAATGGTGGAGATGGAGGTGATGATGGCTGGTCAGGGTCTTTTGAAAACAATAATCATGGAAGTGAGAATACTGATGTTTATTACCAGAAGATGATTGAAGCAAACCCGGGGAATGGACTTTTGCTTGGAAACTATGCAAAGTTTTTAAAGGAGGTAATCAAGAAGTCATTTGAAATTATAAAGTTATTGATCCCTTTCTTTGTTACGTTGCTACACAAAAGAAACGATCCGGCCTAGCTAATTCACTTATATGGTAAACTTTTGTTTGGTTATTTGATTTGCATGTAGGTTCGTGGAGATCTCACTAAAGCAGAAGAGTATTGTGGACGAGCAATTTTGGCTAATCCAAGCGATGGAAATGCTCTCTCTCTTTATGCTGATTTGATATGGAAAATCAGTAAGGATGCTGATCGAGCGGAGACATACTTTCATCAAGCGGTTAAAACCGCCCCAGAAGATTGGTAAGAAAGCCATCTCCTTGTTACTCGAACTCTCCTGGTCATATTTCAGCTCAACAAGCGTGGGTTTTGACTATTTTTAGATTTTAATCCCAATACCAACATTATGTGTGTAAATAAAAGCTTAATTTGTTTTAGATTGATTCTTTCAGGGGTTAGTTTTTCCTATATGAGCTGATGAAAAAACATTTTTTAAAAATATTTAAAATAAAAAATAAAAAGAAAAGTACAATTATTAGGCAACAACAGGTGGGCAAATTGGGTATACAGTAATACTACCTTCTAATAATTTGTCTGATTCGAAGATATTTTGTTGGATTGTACTGAAAAAAAGAAGATATTTTGATGGTGTCCACTTTTCTTACCGTGGATGCGTTGTAAAAAACGCTTTATCAAAGTGGTTGCTAAAGTTCGATGTGAACTTCTGTTGCAGTTATGTCTTAGCTTCGTATGCTCGATTTCTATGGGATGCTGAAGAAGAAGAGGATGAGGAAGAACAACGCAAAACTGATCACAGTCTTGCTTCTCCAACGAGTGTCTTCCATGGAGCCTCTCACCATTCTCATTTAACTGCAGCTTAAATTTCAAATCTTGAAAACTCTCTTCCTTGCGGGATAAGCTCAAGTAACATAGTAGCTAAGAATAACGTACCTCCTTTTCTGTAAATATGGGTAAGAACTGTTTTTCTGGCAATAAGTTCTCATTAGCTGTCCCCCACCCCAATATCAGTTAAGCAAGAACATTTTGAATGTGTGAAATGAGGAAATATGTAACTTATGGTCATTTGACTTGTGTTTGCTCAGTATCAAGAAAAGAAAGACAAGTCCCCTAATTGTTAACGCGGTGGTCTTAAATTATTATACAACGGAAAATGATGAAGCTGCAGTGCAATGCAATAAACCACATCGTTTTCAACTGATGTAATCCTGCCTTTTTCCCTGAGCTTTGAAACTGATGCAACTTATTAATTGGTATGTCTATCTAGCCCGATGAATTGCACAGCCTGGAAGAACAAGAAGATAAGCTAGAAAAATATTTACTAGACCCATTAGGCTGCTTCCGAAAAAGAGGAAAAAAAAAGAAGGGGGCAAAAAGCATTCAGCTTGTAATTGTGATAAGGTGAGTAGGGAAAGATGATGCGTTGAAAGTCGAAATTAAAACTGCAAGTTCCAAGATTTACATGCCAATTAGGCTTGTTTGGTTCTTCGCAATTTAATCTAATTTTAAATTAAAAATAATATCTAAATATCTCATTTTAAAATTATTAACTTAGTCTAAATTTATTTTAAATCAAAATTTATTTATATATGGAATCTATTATTTTTTTTAACTTTATAACTCTTTATATATAAAATTTATAACTTTTTTTTTAAATTTTTATAAATATTTTTAAATTTATCTTACCATTTAAGATTATTTTATAAGAAAAACTTAACTAAACGTTCAAGTCTTTTCAACCTAGAATCTTATGTTTTTTCAATTTTTTTATCCTTTCAACTTGTTTTGATTCGGGTGCATTTTCCCTAGTATTCCTAGTGGGTTCAGATCATTCCAAAAAGTAGGTCCTAGATTTTTGTTTTAAGGTTCACATCTCTTCAAACTTTTCTGCAAAACAGTGGGAGCCAACAAATTCCAGGAAAGGGTAACTTCCAAAAAATACCAGTCACATCAGATGAACATCAAAGTAAAAATATCCAGTGAAAAATGGACGGAGGAGAACAAAGGGAGAGGCCAGGGCGGCTTGCAAATTGCAAGTTGTCTGCAGTAGAACCCAATATAAATATAATAATCTCTGCAAAATAGATATTATTGTTTATTTGTGACCTCAAATCATTTGCATCCCATCAACTTCTCTTCCTTACTTACAATCAGAGATAAGCTGATATCTCAGTATCATGCTCCCTCTTACTTTAATCTGTCTGTTTTGTCTTTAGTTATTATTATAACATAAGGAGTTGTTTTTCCTGTTGCATGGCTGGAATGCTTCGTACCTTTGGAGTCTCGACCCATGAAAATGGATTTTACGAAGCCTACAATCTTTGAACCACATTCACTTGCATTTTACCCGAAAAAGTTTGATTAGTAAGCACACTTCACATATTAGTCGGCATATTAGTGACGTAAAAGTCTGTCATTAAAAATAACTGTTCTTGTTTTACCCTGAAAGCAATGACTTAGCCAAATATTAATGTAAATCTAAACTTTAATTACAACGAGAAAGTCTTTACATTAGATTAGTTCAATGGTCTAAAATTCAACACATGAACTATAATAATTTTTGAGTACTTTCTAAATTTAGAGAATTACTATTTACATGTCAAAAGATTATTTTATAAATTTTCACATTATATTATTTTTTAATTAATTACTTCCGTCCATTACATTTTATCATTTGTCCAATATATCTGTTTTATGCATCCACCTGATATGATCATGTTGTTTTTTTGGTTCATGTTATTACTTAGTTTCATGAAATGGATTTTTTAAACAATAATAAAAGTACTAAAAATTATTAATTAATATTTTTTATAAATAAATTAATATTTTATTTAATTATTAATTAATATATAAATTGTATTTGTAAAATAAAAAATTATCAAATATTATTAATATATATAATATTATATTATTATTTTACCTTTAAGATGACTAGTCTAATGTAGACTCATTTAATTAAAATTTGATGCCATGGCCAAAATGTGAGATTCTAGCTAAACTTTGGATTTGACAAAAATAATTAAATATAAATAATTAATAAGTTTTTCATCTTAAAACTTTCACCAAATTTTCTATTAAAAATTTTGTATGTACAGTCATTTTTAAGTATTTTTTGTACACTCTACTAATATAATTAATTGAGATTTTTTTTAATTTAAAATAATTATTTTAACCAATTATATAAATGAAGTATATAAAGAATACATAAAATAAAAATAATTTATCACCTTGGAATATTGTAATATTGAAAAATGTTACTATTAAAAGTTAAAACTCATGCTGCAATGTTGGTGATGCATCTTCCTAAATGCCAAGTGAAACATCTCAACCGCTGAGTGGCAATTGGTACCTACCTTGCTTGTGGTTGGCGAGCATATGCATAGTGGTCCCTGTGTAGGCATAGATATTTAAGCCGGCTTTCATTAGAGCGATTACTTTTTGAGTCACTAGGTAGTAGGTATCCCTGGAGATTTTTGTCAAACCATGATGATGGTATCTGAATTTTGTTGTATTTTAATTTCGTTTTAGCATTTGGCGTCTAAAGTTTCAAAAGCAACTCAATGATATTTTTGTCATGCGGTATGGTCACTCTAAGCATGCCTTTGAAATTAAGATTCATTCGAGCTCTGGTTTAAATTTAGATCTTAAATGATAACAAGACAGATACCTAAAATGAGTCATATCATAGTTATTGATCATTTAACACCGGTCGAAATATTTATATAAATAATAATAAATATTATAAGATTCACTTCATATATCTATCTATCTCTCATTTGAGACCGTTAAATTTATAAAGTAACTTGAGTGCGTTATGATGATAAATCTATTTGATTTATATACTTTTATAACACGAAAAGGAGTTATAATAGTTGTAAACATTATCAATGTAATATTGTATACAATATTAATTGTTTTTTAAAAGGTTAAAAATAAAAAAATTCAACTATAAATTCCGTTTCCCACATGATTAATAATTAATATTATGAGGATTTTATATCGGCGGAGTGCAAAGTCTACAAATATTTTTAATATAATACGTTAAATCTATTTTATAATAAATAAATATTTAAAATTTAATGGCAATTGGTAAGTATTTTCTTTGAAAATCAAAAGTAATTCTCTTTTTATATTTAAATATGGCAAATGAAAATCCAAAGTCCGAGTTGGATGAGTTTCGCCGAGGAATGGCCCAAGTATGTACGAGACTGTTAAGAACAAAACCGGAAAAGCCCATGTAAAATTTCTCAATCCCGCCATTTGACCCCATTGATAGAGCCGAGAGCTCCTCTAGTGGGGGATCGAATCTCGACACTGGAATGAGTCCCCAAGTTGACCCTTTCTACTTTGCGTATGATTGCAAACGTACATTATAATGCACGACGTGTCTTCTACCCCGAATGTTGTTCCTCTCCTGTGGTTTATAATTATATTGCTGCTGATCTGTCTCTGTTTCTGGTTCTGGATCGCTCCTGTACTTTTTCTGAGGAGAAATTGAAAACATGCATGTCGACTAGACTGAACAATTCAGAAAGCATCAACCAAACCAGTAAAGGAGTTTTCCAGGAATATTCCTAGCAGGACTAGAAGAATCAAAGCTCAACGTTCATGTGAAAAAACGTTAACAAGTTGTCAGAAACCAAGATGAGCAAATCTTAAGATCTAACATAAATGATAAATTTACAAAACTTTCGAAATTTCCTGAATCACAACAATAGAGAAGTTAAGATGAAATATTCTACTATAAGATCTGGTCCTATCATCTTGGTCCTGATAAGCGAACATCTGACAAGGCCTCATCACTGAAGTAACCATTAAGTACTCCAGATGAAACAGGTCCTTGACTGCCCCATTTAGAGAAACCCAACTGAGAGTATGTTGGAGGCGGAGGCACAGCACAAGAACCTTCAAGCATATGCACTACTTTAGTCATTGGTGGCCTTAAATGCATATCCTCTTGTATACACCACAATGCAACTTTGATAGCAGTGACAACCCCTTCATCTTTTTCATCAATCTTTAGCTCTGTATCAAGGATTTCTCTCAATTTTCCTTCTTTCCACATCTTGGAGGCATAAGAAGGAAAATGCAATTTCTCAGAATTAGCCCTCGAATTGTAATTCTTCCTTCCTCCTATGATCTCAAGCAAGACCATGCCGTAACTGTATACATCACTCTTCTCTGAGATGGCAAAGTTGGTAATCCATTCTGGCGCAAGGTACCCTCGTGTACCCCGTAGTGTTGTATATACAATGCTCTGTTCTCGGTTCATTAGCTTAGCTAAACCAAAGTCTGAAACTTTTGCAACGTAATTATCATCCAGAAGAACATTTTCAGGTTTGATATCACAGTGGACAATCTTCACTTCACATTCCTCGTGGAGATAAGCCAACCCCTTTGCTGTTCCCAAAGCAATGTTAAATCTTGTATCCCAATCCAACAAGTGACCGTCCTCGTTCTTGCTGAAGATCCATTTATCTAATGACCCTTTGCTCATGTACTCATAGACAAGAAGCCGGTGAGGTCCTTCAGCGCAGAAGCCTTTG
Organism: Carya cathayensis; assembly: GCA_011037825.1. Taxonomy (NCBI): domain Eukaryota; kingdom Viridiplantae; phylum Streptophyta; class Magnoliopsida; order Fagales; family Juglandaceae; genus Carya; species Carya cathayensis. The sequence goes on from QGSO01000184.1 coordinate 1,991,925, forward strand.
AGGTTGACCAGGTGTACATGATGGATATTCCCAATGGTAGTAACTTCAGCTTTAAACTCTTTTGTCCCCTGCCCAGTGCTCTCCAACTGTTTCACAGCCACTTGAGTACCATCTGGGAGCACACCTATGTAGACTGAGCCAAACCCTCCATGGCCAACCTTTGTAGAGAAGTTTTTGGTTGCTCTAGAAAGACAATTGTAGCTGAAACGAAGAGGCATCCCAGGAAGATTGTCCAAGAAATTATCCTCTTCAGAATCATCTAGAGGATATTGTATTAATATCTTCTTTTTATGGTGGCACCAGTATCCAGCATAAAGCAGTCCAAAAATAACCATCACAGTTGCAAAAGCCACGACCGTGATTAAAAGGATGTGCTTCCTTCCATTTCCGATGACAGGACTTAGCCCACCTGAAACCTTCACATACGAAATATAACCAGTAGAACCCGCATTAGACCGTTGGAAACTTCCTACCTGGTCAAACAGAAAGCAACTCCCAGAACTGCTTTCAAAGAACAGCACAAGGCAGGAACAATTTCCTAGGCATGCTTCTTTGCAAGCATTTAGATCAGATGTCATCAAGGGTGTAACAAAGTTCAGTGCAAAATAGTTAAGATCATCGCCAATATGTAGAAGCTTTACTGAACTCTTGGAGCCATTGCAGGTTAAATTCATGTGAGGCATGCAAAGATCAGAGTGTGAGCTGAGAAGTGAAGGGCATTGGCATCTGTTCTCAAAATAGCAGACATAGTACGGGCCACAAGGCTGAGGAGTGGCACAAGAACTTTGTGGTATTTTGATTGCCTCAGGAGTACTATTTGATGCCTCTTTTTGAAGATTCTAAAATGAGATCGACCCATCAGAGCCTAAAACAGCAGCCCAGAAGGCATTCCATCCAGGATTCTTGGAGAAGACAAATTGCGAAAGTAAGGTTTTATTTTGATCATAGAAATTCCAGGAACTGGACACCAGAGTCACAGAATGAACCTTGCCGCTGATGCTGTTACTGGTTTTCCGGCTGTCATTTGTTAGGGACCAATAAAGTTGTGGAGTTTCAAACCCTGCCGACAATACCAAATCACCTGACCTGAATTCAAGATGTTGAGACAAGTTACTACGGTTGGGAAAACTTTTGAGCTGCATGCCTTCCAAGAATTCCTGACCAGGCAAAAGGGTATCAGTAGAATGGCTAAAACTCTGCCATAGAATTCTTCCACCAACCCCAATCAACACCAAATTCCCTGAATCGCGCAATTCCATGGATGTGGCTGTTTCCCCTGTAGTGTTTGTCGACCAAACAACACCATTCCCACGTTCCAAGTAAACATTTCCATTCTCTCCAAACACAAAGTTATCTGTCCTTTGAACCAATAAGTCTCTATTGGCAGTCCAGACCACCTTGGAACTAGGTATGTGAATGACAACTAGAAGAAACAGTGTAACATCCAAACTGGTATAGAATCCAAAAGCGAATTTCACATTGTTCGACAGTAGAAATATACCTTTGTTATCGATATATACCATCTGAGAAGCTTGGTATCCAGGATATATTTTTCCAAACTGTTGAATGCTGGCAATGCAGGTCTCAAACATAAAGAGTAGACAAAGAAGCAAGATTATGAATCGGAACAAACCCATAATTCCAGTAACCGAGTCAATTGATGGAGCTTGGCTAAATTAGTGAACAAAAATTTTATCAATATGGATACCTGCTAAAAATCTCAGGGCTTCGGACAAATTTATGCTGAAAAACGAACGTCAAAGAAGAACTTCGAATTTGACTTTACAGTCTCTAACACTCAATGTATAGATGGGAAAAGTGATCGATATTGCCCGACACCCAAAATGACAATTTTATAAAAGTCGAGATACTTGCAGAGATACTAACCTCATTTCTTGGTTCAGTTACAGAAACAAATGGGTTTGCAAAGACCGGCGGGTTAGTGTTTTCTTCTTTTGTGGATATGAATAACGGGAACCATCACCGTCTGTCTCTCTCTAATTAAATTTATGTGCAGGCTACAGATAGAGACGCTCGTACAGAGAGGTTGTGGAAATAGATCGTCAGATTCCAAAGCAGCGTTTCTTTATTAAGAAGGAACATGCTTTGAGCCATTTATCGAAAGAACGCAGTATTCATTCATTAAAGACCAACATGCTTTGAGCTGTCCATAAAAAAGGAAACGGTGAAGATGCCGTCATACTGAAGAATCAGCTGCTTTTTGAAATAATAATAATATTAATTAAAAAAAAATGTCATAAGGATGATTTTGCATTAAATTTGTAATATTGCCCTTTTAACCTTTCCTTTCTCATTTTTATTTTAGCTGTGATTGGTACAACATTCATATTTTTCTTTTTCTTTTCAAAGTCAAATGTCTCACCAAACGTGCCTGCCCTTTATTCGTCCTACTTCATTCTTTTTCTTTATAAAAAAACTTTCAAAGTTTTGAAACTCTCAATAATTATTTAGACTGTCATTTTTTTTTTTATAAAAATTCTATTATTAAGTTAACACATAGAGTAGATATAATAGTGTTTATATGACCTAATTTAGTTTAAAATATATATTTTTTAAAATTTAAATCTTATAAATCAAATTTTATTATTGAAATAATATATTCTGCACACTAATTTGAAAGTTTAATAATCCTTTTTTTTTTTTAATTTTTCCAATGACCCACTTCATGTAACAACTGTAGCCCTAGATGGCACCCCTCAATGTACCATCCGATCACGACTCACGATACGCCATAGTTTGTTTATTCAAAGTCAAAAGTTTGTTTTGATGGGAGTTTGTCGTTTGCTTCTAAAGAGATCATTTTCAATATAGAAATTGTGTTTGCTAAAAATATTATGCATTTATTTTTTTAAAAAAAGTACAAATAAAATTTATAAAAAGAAAAATCATTTGTTAATAATAAATCTTATTTTTTTTAAAAAAAAATACACGACTTTTACATAATAATATAATCTATAATTATATCTTACGTTACTCATTTTTAATAAAAGAAAATGATTTGGGCAAAAGTCGTGGCCACATCGGTAGAAATGGAAAATCGTGCCCACAACAAAATCAACTTCGGCGTTAATGCAAACTACTTGATTATCATTAATTTGTCAATGTGGGTATATATGGAATTGGAACCTGAATGCACCATACTAATTTTATAGGCAGCTACAGCTCGTAATTTGATAAACAATGTACACAATTTTGACTTCCTTGTGAATCATGTGCATCAACCATCGTCTATACATTCACTCCCTAATGCGAATAAATTCCAAACGGGAATATATATATATAATTATGTTTAATGTAGTGTAATTAATTCTTAAATGTAGACGATGTAATCTGACCGTTTCATTGGATTTGTTTTTCATAGATTCTTGTAGTACTTCGTACCTCCTCTTGATGCGTTAGATTCACCGAGAAAAGAACTCCAAGTAATTAAGCTGTACGTCCTAGAATATTGTTGCATGCCACTCATCACACTGTAGTACTACTCGAGAGCTTAGTTGTAATATTGTTGGCATTTTTATATTCACAATCCATACCAATACTAAACACGATACGTGGAAAATTAGAAAGGTTTTCAAAAAGTTGGGCCACGAAGAGAAGTGTATATATATATATAAACTATCATACCAATAATATTAAAATTAAGAAAAATAAATTTAGAGTCTTAGAGTATATAAGTCCCGTGCACTTATTTATAAATAACTAGATAATCTGAAATCTACTTTAAAAAAATTTATTAATCTAATAATAGACCTATATCTTTTTAAATAAAATACTTAAAATTTACCAACTCTAAAATTAATCTAATAATAGACCTAATAAGGAAATATCTAATGTATGGTTTCGCCGTACAAAAATTTTATTTTAAAATTAAAATTTTTATCTCATTATTAAAATTTTTTTAAATTTTTATATAAAATATAATAAATAATTTATTTCTTTAATTTTTAAAATAATAATAATATTAAATATAATATTTTATTTTAAAATTTAAAATTCTAAAATTCGTTTAATAGTAGAGAATTTTGAAATGAGAATTTTAAATTTTAAAATAAAATATTATATTTAATATTATTATTATTTTAAAATTTTTTAAAAAATATAAATTATTTATTATATTTTTATATAAAAATTTTAAAAAATAATAATAATAATAATAATAATAATTTAAATTTAAAATAAAAATATTTAAGTGCCAAATCGAACCTTAATAACCAAACCGAACCTGAGAAATACTATTCGGAGGTTTCAATGCGAAACCGTGACCTTCTTTCCGCAGTACCCTTCTTTAATGAAGAGTGACAAGAACGTTTTACTTTATAAATTGACACGTCGCTAGCTAGCTACAAGAGGCTTCGGTACTGAAACCTAAAGATATGAGAACACGGGAAAGATCAGAAAAGAGTGACTAGGGTTTTCACCATTAATCGTTAATATATCTTTCATCAGATATTTTTGTTACATTGCGTATTTTGACGTTAAGATAAATTTAAATTAATAGATAAATATTAATATTTTATAAATTTCATTATGATATATTTAAATATATTAACTATAAAGTAGGATGAAATGAATTTAATTTTTTTTTTTATAAAAAGTTATAAAAAAAAATAAATCTCATCAATAATTTATTTGAGATATATTATGATGAATTTGTATACCAAACATACTTTGATGGTTCTGATTAGGACTTTAGGTATAGCTATAGGAAGAGTCACGGGTACGAGGGGATAGTCAAGCATCTCCTAAGGCAACAAATGCTAGGCATGGCATTGTGGCATGGCCATTCATCTTGATATCAGTTCAGCAGAGAGAATTTGTAGAGCATATAATGGAAACAAGATGAAAGGCTAAAACTCGATTAGAAAAGGAAAAATAAAATAAAATGAAAGGCTAAAAACAAAACTTGAAAGATAAGAAAATAGTAACTACATCAGATTTACATTTTAATAGAAAAATCTAGGTGAATCGACTGTAGTCATCATCAAAAGAAATATAATATCGAAAACCACCATGAGATATCATTGGTGCAGGACCCCACACATCAGAGAAAAGAAGGTGAAGAGGAGCTCTTGATCGGAAAGAGGCTGGACCATATGGAAGTTGATGAAGTTTGGCCTTGCAACAGGAGGAGCATAAACCCTTGGAGGAAGACGACTTTATGGGAAGTGAAACTTGTGAAATTATTCTGTCAACTAAGTGCATGGACGGATGACTCAGTTGAACATGCCATTGGAAAGAGGAAACACGTTCACCAACATGAGCTTGAGGAGATGGAGATGTTTGAGGAAACACATACATTCCATTCTTAGTAGGGCCTCGAAGAGGAATTTGATGGGTTCGAGAATCTTTTACACAAAAAAATGAAGAGTGAAATTCAAAATATATACAATTATCTTCACATAGTTGTCTGACAAAAATTAAATTTTTTGAGATTGAAGGAACATGATATAATTGTGAGAGAAGAAGATTGCCATGAGCCGAAGAGATGGAAGAATTGCCAACATGTTGAATTGGAAGAGAAGTGCCATCACCCACACAGACTTGTTCCTCACCTTTGTACTCAGATGGATTAAGAGAAAGGTTAGAGAAATCGTGTGTGAACTGGTGTGTAGCTGCAGAGTCAGGATACCAATGTGGATCAATGAGAGTGAAGATTGGTTGAGTATTGTGTGGGCCCGAAGTGTAGTGTGCCGAGAGAGAAGATGTGGGGGGGGGGGGGGTTTGAAAACTAAAGTCAAACCTATGATAACACATATTGGCTGTGTGACCTTGCTTGTGGTAAACTTGACATGTGGGTCGATTGGGTGTAGGGAAGTGTGTAGAAGAATCAAAATTGCGACCACCATTTCTGCTACGACCAACACGGCCCCTGAAACTTCCCTTGCCATGAGGGAAACCACGACCACGAGAGGGATTGTTGCTTGAATTTTTTTGGGTAAAATTAGCAGAGAACTCAGGAGATGCTGTAATGACAGTGGTTTGATGATTTAACCGAGACTCATGTGTGAGAAGATGCCTATAAACTTGAGCTGGAGTGAGAGGGTCTGCACGGGTTGTAATGAAGGTGACTACCGAATCATAGTCAGTGCCTAAACCTGCCAAGAGATACGGAATGAAATCAGAGGATGGTAGGACTTTACCAGCCATAGCTAGAGTATCTTGAAGGAGTCTAGCACGTCTGTAGTATTCAGTAATAGAATCTGAACCCTTTTTAAGGGTAGAAAGTTGAAGTTGAACTTGCATAATGCTAGCTTGTGATTTGGCAGCAAAGAGTTCATCAAGGAGATCCCATATTACACGAGAAGTGGATGCCCCGAGAACATGTGCAATTAAAGGTTCAGAGAGAGATGAAATGAGTATACTCATGATAGCCTGATCTTGTTGCTGCCAAGCTAGGAACAATGGTTTGGAACTTTCATCAAGCAGTTGGGGGGGGGAATAACAGTCCCATCAACATACCCATATAAGTTCTGTCCTTTGAGGTAAGGCATGATTTGTGCCTTCCACAAAAGATAGTTGCCGTTGTTTAACTTGACAGTAATCAAGTTAGTGGATGAATGGGGAGGGGGAGGAGCATTAGACGGTTGAGGCATTGGTGCAACCGGGGGTGATTCAAGAGATGCTGCAGGTATTTCAGCCATGAAATCAAGTATAGAAGACTTGAGGCGTGAAAAACCCAAGAAGACGGACGTGAGTCCTAAAAGGCTCTGATTATCATAATAGAAGCAGAGTATACATGACAATAAAAGAAATGTTCTAACTTTGTTTTCCTCATATTTTGTATTCGGCACAGAGTGCTATTTATATACACAAACAGAATATTCCTTTTTACACGTGTATAACAGAAAATTATTCTTGAATATTCTGGCCTGCCACATTCTTTGCTGCGGTGTCCTCTGAGAGCTGATCATGTGAGGTAGAATTACTGATAAATGGAAACAAGATGAAAGGCTAAAACTCGATTAGAAAAAGAAAAAAGAAAAAAGATGAAAGGCTAAAAACAAAACTTCTCTCTTCTGCAAAAATGCCATTTTAAGATTTCCATTAGGAAAAATAAATAAAGGAAAAGAAAAGAGCTTTCGTTATCTTGGGCCTGATAGCCGAACATCTGACATGAGCAACTCACTGTTCGAATCGATCAGTCCTGATGAAGTAGCCTCGTCACTGCTCCATTTGAGGAAACTTGAGTGAGAACTGACTTGGGAGGAGATTGGAGGCAAAGGCACAGTACAAAGGCCTTCAAGCATTTGGACTACTTTAGTCATCGGGGGCCTCAAATGCATTTCCTCCTGTATACACCACAATGCCACTTTGATTGCTGTGGAAACCCTTTCATCCTGCTCATCAATCTCCAGCTTAGAATCAAAGATTTCTTTCAGTTTTCCTTCTTCTAACATCTTGGAGGCATAAGTGGGAAAATAGGCTTTCTCCGAACAATATCCTGTATTGTAATTCTTCCTCCCTCCAATGATCTCAAGCAAGACCATGCCATAGCTGTAAACATCACTCTTCTCGGATATGGCATAGTTTGTTATCCATTCGGGTGCAAGGTAACCTCTTGTACCTCTTAGCGTTGTGTAAACATGGCTCTGTTCCCGGTTCATTAGCTTGGCCAAACCAAAGTCAGATACTTTGGCAGCGTAATTGTCATCGAGAAGAACATTTTCAGGTTTTATATCGCAATGAACAATCTTCACTTCACACTCCTCGTGAAGATAAGCTAATCCCTTTGCAGTACCCAGGGCAATGTTGAATCTCGTATCCCAATCCAACAAGGGATTGCCTTCATTGTTCTCAAAGATCCATTTATCTAAGGATCCGTTACCCATGTATTCGTAGACAAGAAGCCGGTGAGAGCCCTCAGCACAGAATCCTCTAAGCTTCACCAGATGGACATGATGGATACTCCCTATAATTGAGACTTCAGCTCTGAATTCTTTCTTCCCCTGTCCAATGCCCTCCAATTTTTTCACTGCCAAGCGGATACCATCTGGGAGCACACCGAGGTAGACTGAGCCAAACCCGCCTGAACCAACCTTTGTAGTGAAGTTCTTGGTTGCTCGACTCAAATCACTGTAAGTGAAACGAACCGGTACCCCGTAAAGACTATCCAAGAAATTGTCATCGTCCAGGTTGTCTTGAGGATGTTCCAACAATCCCTTCTTTTTGCGGTGATACCAGTATCCCACATAAAGTAGACCAAGAATAGCAACTATGGTTGCAAGAGCAATTACTATGACTGATAAAATGTGCTTCTTTTCCTCTCTGCTTGCAGGACTGGGTCCACCATTGCCACGACCTGGGACCTTCATGTATGAAATATAACCAGGAGAAACTTCACCAGAGCGTTGCAAACTCCCTATCTGGTCAAAAAGAAAGCATCTCCCAGAAGTTCTTTCGAAGAACAGCACAAGGCAAGAGCAACTTGAAAGGCAAGCTTCTTGGCATGCATTTAGATTGGATTTCAGAAGGGGTTGAACAAATCCAAGTGCAAAATAAGTAAGCCTCTCACCAACGTATAAAAGCTCCACTGAACTTTTGGAGCTATTACAGGTTGAGACAGTCTGTGGTTTGCATTGAAATTCGGACTTGAGAGGCGAAGGGCACTGGCACCAGTTGTCGAAGTAGCACACATAATAGGGATCACAAGGCTCTGGAACACTGCAGGAATTTTCAGGTATCTTAGTTGCCTCGGGAGTGACACTCTTTCCCTTGTGAAGGTTGTAGAATGACATTGAGCCATCAGAGCCTAAAACAGCAGCCCACAAGGCATTGGTACCATTATTATCAGAGAAGACAAGTTGCCAAAGCAAAACCCCATTTTGATCATAGAAGTTCCATGAATTGGACACCAGAGAGGCAGAATGGACGCCGCCCGCGCTGGTGACATTTTGATTGTTTTTCCGGCTATCCTTTGTTATGGACCAATAGAGTTGTGGAGTTTCATAACCGGCATACAAGACCATATCACCTGACTTGATTTCAAGATACTGAGACAAGTTAATGCGTTTGGGAAAGCTTTTAAGTTTCATTCCTTCCTGGAACACCTGTCCAGGTAAAAGGGTATCAGTGGGATGGCTAAAACTCTGCCAAAGAATACTTCCATTCTCGGCAAGCAATACCAAGTTTCCTGAGTCCCGCAATTCCATGGCTCTAACCTTTACCCCTGTTGTGTTTGTAGACCAAACCACACGGTCCCCCATTTCCAAAAACACATTCCCATTTTCGTTGAAGACAAACTTGTCGGAATTTTTAACCAGTAAGCCTCTATTAGCAGTCCAAATTACCTTGGAACTACCCAGGTGAATGATTACTAGCACAAACAATTCGACATCCACGGCAGTGTAAAAGCCCAAAGCGAATGCCGAATTGTTGGATGACAGAAATAGCCCATTATTTTCTTCCCATTGGCTATGAGATGCTTGGAATCCAGGATGAATCTGACCAACATGTTGATTGCTGGCGGCGCAGTTCTCAAACACAAGGAGGAAACAGAGACACGAAGTTATGAATTGGGAAAAACCCATAAATTTCTGGAACTGCATCAATCCTCTGAGTTTGGCTAGATCAAGCCGAAATTTCTGTCCAAAATCTGATATCCATAACAAGAGATCAGTGCAGCCTAGAGTTTAAAAGAAAGTTTGAAAGCAACGAAAAGAACAAAAGAAACTGATAAGCACGATATTTCTTCGAGTTCGCCTATAAAAGCCCCATCAAATGCCATTGCAAAAGCAGAAAAATTTATACCTAGTTTAAAGAGTAGAACTATACATTCCTTTTTTATAGGTAGAATAGAATTATACATTCAGAAGAACTAAAAGATAAAGATGCAGATGAGGAGAAAAATCTCCGCAGACGGACATGGAAAAAGAGTGCATAGAAGTGACTGACCTGAGTCTGTTGCAGAAATCTGAGCTTCTCAACTTGTAACAGATGGAACGAGATGACTGAATGAGTGAGCTTCTTTTAAATCTGCAAACTAGACATCGAGAGAGAGGGGCTGGCAGCTATGGAAATCGTTGAGACAAGCCTACAACTCAAATGTTTTCAACCGCCTTGTTGATTTTTTTAGTGGTGGGTGCAGCACAATTTGCAACCATGTCAGGGTGTGTTTGGCTGCTTGCTTGAGAAAGTGCTGCAGTCCTTGTAATTTCTATCATCATCCTTGTTGAATTAAAGAGCTTTGATATTCAGCTGTCACTGCCGCACATTTTCTTTATTTTTATTAAATTAATTGAGTTGTTAAATTTATGGATCTTACATCGCATTGTTATTAAAATAAAAATAAAAAGATAACAAATAAAAATAAATATTTGGAATAGAAATGATAGTATAATTTTTCTAAAATTAACTTGTATTTGTCTACCCATCCTCTCTCTCTCTCTCGTGCCTTTTTTCTACCCACTTTTCCCTTTTCATTGACACTGCCATTAATGATACAGCTGTTTTTTTCTCTCCCATGCCTTTATTTTCTTTGCTCTTTTCTAACCTAATTATAGATTAATATTAAAGGTACCATAAAAAGATTTATTACATACATTTCATAAATTAACGTATTTTTATAAAATATTAAATTAAATATGATAAAGTGTAAAATCCTATACCTTTGTTCTAAAATTAAAACATTTTAGAATTTGCAGATTATGCTTATCAGGCTAGAGGCCTTCGACTCAACCTGCTGTCTAAACTACATCTAAGTTGTAGATCAATCATGACAAGATGATTAAACTTGGTAGAAAGTAGAAACGCAAACCCAAACAGAGATGTTTGTGTATTTTTACATGGATTTGGGGACTAAAATGTCGCAGTCTTGGATGGTTTTTCTCTTACTGAGATAGAAAAACTTTCAAAACACGTGAATTAGCTGCAAGAGTCAATTTTGCACAACCAATCAAAGAGTCTTGTCGCTGACTTGGAATCGTTTTTCTTATCATGATCTGTTGCCTTCCTATTTTTCACGGTGATGCTGTTGAATGGCAATAAACTGTATTAGTTTATGATTTTTTTAAAATTAAAATATAGATAATATATATGTTTTAATTAGGAAAAGATTCAAATATACGAAGGCATGCATCATGCAGACGTCATGATCACACTGATTAATGATCATTGCTACGCATGCATCCACACTTCCCATGATCTAGCAAGCAAGTAATTCTGGATTGTTTATCAAAAACTAAATAATCTTATCTTATATTATTTTATTTGATTATTATAATTTTTTAAAATTATATATAAAATATAATAAATAATTTAATTTTTTAAAATCTTAATACAAAATTAATATTAAAAAATTATATTATAATAATATTTTATTTATTACTATTCAAAACATTTTATTTCATCTCATCTGAATTACATAACCAAACAGGACCTTAATGTTGTGTTATGTGAAATTGCGAGATTACTTGTGACTGAAATCCACTAATCTTGATAACCCATTTAGTATTTTCTCATTTTTAATAAGTTGAATATTTGATTCTTCAACTTGTTATATACAATAATTTTGTAAAAAATATTAGAATGACTACAGCCAAAAAAATTTTTACAAAAAAAAATCTATAAACATTTACAATCTAACGTACTATGTCAAGTCATATCAATTTGTAAGTTTATTTTTATGAGATCTTGATCATTGTGATAACTAAAACCCCACCATCAACAAAAAATTGGAAATCATTAAGTGGATTAGGTAGGAGCAAGCTGCATGTTGGTTGAAACACTTTGAACCATTGTTCCCACCTTCAAGAAAGTAAATATATATAAAAAGGTGATCCCACTTCATATTTGTAATTAATCATACCCACATATAGAAAGTCACTTGAATTATTTGCTAGTTTTTTTCTCATTTATGGTTGACTTAAAGTCATCCCTCCAAATCTCTTTTTATTGGATTTAAGAAAAACCCCAACTGCTTCCATTATATTCCTACTTGAAAACAAGAAAAGATCGAACACGTGCACCCAAAAGTCCTCTTAGAAAAAGCCGATCGGTCATTGGAAATCTGTGAGTATGTGGTGGTGGGCCCATCGTGCCATTTAAATAGTCCAGATCCACTGGGATTACCTGAGCACGGCCTTGGTACTCCGGCCCAAGTTCAGAGCCCAACATGGCTCCGCCAAGTTGTCAATTTTTGACATCACACGGTACTATCACAGTTCAACGTGACGTCCTAGACTCCTATGAAAGAAGGAGGGGGTAAAAAATGTAAATAAGAAAAGAGTGGGGTCGTTCGGTCGGAACCGAACCCGCTTGTTCCAATTCTGTTAACTGTTAAGACTAGAAAACGCGTTGTCCCAAACCTTTCACGTAAATGGGACAGGTGGCCCTCATTATCCACGTGAGCCGGCAGCGCCTTCAACGGTGGTCCACATTTTAAATTTCCCATATTTGTTTATTATATAATATATAAATAAATAATTAGAGAAATTAAAAAAGAAGTGATAAATAATGAACTTGGTAATCAGTTTCAAATGTGTGATTTATTTGAATAGAAATAAAATAAAATAATATAATATAAGTATATTTAAAATTGATTTTGTTAATTTAAAATAAAGATCTGTAAAATATAAACTCTATATAAACAAATAAATAAATAAATGTATATGTACGTTGAATATTAATTTTGAGCGCATTTTAGAAAAAGAGAGAGAAGAGGAGGCAAAAGTCAGCTTTTAAGGTAGCCAATAACCTTTATTTATAAAAAAAAAAAAAAAAAGGTAGCCAATAACCTACTGCATACTTCATTCCTGGTGGTCACGTTATCACGCCTCCTTCCACTACGTGACAATCGATTTATCTAACACACTCCCGAGTCCCAACGGTTTTCCCGACCCTCCTCTCTCACCACACGCACGCACGCACGCCCAAACGCTCCTTTGCAGGTTAGTTGGGTTTGGCTTTGCTTTGTTTTGCAGGTGAACATGGAGAAGGAAGCACAAGTTGGAGCTGGAGCGCAAGATGATGTTCTTTCGGTGGAGCTCCCAGCCCCTCCTTCTTGGAAGAAATTGGTCTCTCTCTTTCTCTCTCTTCTCTCTCTCTTACCGGAATAAATTCTTCAACTTTGTTATTGTAATTTTCAGCTTTCTCTTCCAGCACCTCCTTGGAAGAAATTAGTCTTTTTCTCTATCCCAGAATAAATTCTTGTACTTTGCTGTCGTAGATTTCAGCTTTCTCGAAATTTCTGTTCTATTATGCTCGTAGGTAAAATTTGGTATCTGGTTTTTGCTTGTTTTGTGTCAGTGTTCTGTATCATGGGGTGGAATAGGGTTGATAATATAGCTTTCTTTTCTTTTTGTCTCTTTCGACTAGGGATTGTGCTTGAATTTTGTGTCGGGGGAGTGATTTTGTGTTTAGGGTTTTCTTCTCCTTTTCTTTTCGTAGCAAGGCATAAATGTTTGCTCCTTTCACCAGCTCACTAATAATACTAATAATTTATTCGGTTACTAATTTTATAATAAACTACTTTGCACTCTGAAAAATTGGTTTGAGAGGAGAAGAAGATAGTTGAAAATTCATGCGAAAGTTTTGTTCCCTCGACAAAGAGGTTTCTTGGTTTGTAGAATTTCTGCCTCTGTCCTCCAGAAATTGCATTAACTATGATGTGCCTGGCTTTGTTTTCCGAGAGTCGCACCCTTTTGGCCAAGCGATGTCTTTCTTGGTCTAATCCTTGTATTTTTTCTTTTGGCTTAAAGCCTTTGTGAACTCTACTGCTTTTGGTTTTTATGACACTCGTGTTTCTATGTAGTAATTAAGCCTTAGAGGGGATTTTTTTTACCACCTTTGGGAGGAAAATTGAAACTTGAATTTGGTTAGTTGTTGCTGTTGGGAGCGATTGACTGTGGTGTACTTCTTAAAATGCAGTAATTGGTGTACAAACATCAAATTTGTTCTCTTTAAATAACTTAAATTATGAAGATTGAGAGTTTCATGGACCCCTATACCAAGGTCACTGTATCGAGTGCCACATGCATATAGAGATACATACACCCAACACCCAACCCTGCTAATTTATCATTGACTAGTCATTCCCTTCAGAAGGTTTGGATTTCTTTTTTCTTTTATTTTATTTTTATGATTGCTTGCTCTGGTATTTGCTTCATTAACTTTTTTGACCTTTTTCCGTTTCAGTGAATGATTTAGTCAATCTAGCCATGTATTATAGTTATAAATTTTACTAATTGTGTTGTTTGACTATCGGTATTAAATATTCAATTCCTTGTTCCAATTCTTTTTGCGCCAAGTAATGAAAACTGAATGTTCACTGTCCGTTAGTTTCTGTGATGTCTCTAGGATGTTTGTTGAATTATTTAGTTGAGGTTTGGCAAAATGGGCAGTTGGTTCATAATTCATTGGAGTGGAAATTCAAAAGAATCAGCTTTTACAAAGACAGAATTAACTTTGTCTTTATCCACATGTATTGTTGTCTGATCCAACCAATTCATGAAGGGACTGGTTGGTATGTCAGAACCATTCTGATTTATTTGATTAAGATGTTCGATTTAAGTAGTTAGTACAGATGGGCTTTTTTTCAAGATGCTTTTGAATTTAATCATACCATGCCGCATTTATGATGGGGAGCATTCAGGCATGATTTCAGTTGATTTGGTGCTTAGTTCAGAATTCTTATTGTGTGGCACTTTGACTTACACCCCCCTGCTTTAATTGTTCCTTCAGTTCTTCCCCAAGAAAGGAGGTACACCAAGGAAGAATGAAATCGTGTTCATTGCTCCTACTGGAGAGGAGATCAATAACAAAAAACAACTGGAGCAGTACCTAAAATCACACACTGGTAATCCTGCAATATCAGAGTTTGATTGGGGTACTGGTGAGACCCCTAGGAGATCTGCAAGAATCAGTGAAAAGGTCAAGGCAACTCCACCATCAGAGGGTGAGTCCCCAAGGAAACGTGGCCGAAAATCATTGGGGATAAAGAAGGACAGCAAAGAAGTGGAAGCTGCTCCTGAAGAAACTGAAGGCTCAAAGGGAATTCATATGCAAGATGTGGAGGTAGATGAGAAAGAAGATGCTGAAGCTGGGAAGGAGAAAGATGTTTCCAAGGAAACTTCAGTCGAGGATGGAGATAAAATGCAAAAAGAGAATGGAGATAAACTCCAAATTGATGCTGAGGAAGGCAAGGATGGGCATGCTTCTGCCCAAGCTCCCAGTGGGGATAAAACCCAAGCCGAAGCTAATGTTAAACAGCAAGATGTTGCAGCAATAGCAGCCAATGAAAACTTTGCTGGAGAAACTGTGGCTACTGAGGCAACTAAAAATACTAAAAATGTGAAGGCAGAAAATGATGTGGAGAAAGCAAATGGTACAAGTGACAAGAAACAGGACAACACAGATACTTCGACTGTAGAAGCGAATGGGGGAGCAAAGCAAGATAATCCCCATGGAATCGAATCTGCATCTAAGGTAGAGATCAAAGAGAACCAAGCTTTGTCCAAGAACAATGTGGAGGCCGAGGAGAAAGCGAAGGAAAATGATGGGGAGGCGATCGAAAATGGTAAGGTTAACCAAGTGGGGCCTGCTGATGTGCCCCAACGACCATCGCCCTCCCCAGTTAACTGCTGAATGCACCGTACTGCCTGCCTTAGCAATTAGCCCTTATGTTAACACCCCTTCCATCTTTTCATTTTTGTCTTTGTAACTTGGGGATTCCTCAGATGACTGTAATTTAAGTATTGGTGATGCTAGAATTAATTGAATGTGGGGGAATGAAGCTGTAGATGATAGAATAGGGTTTAGATTCTGCAGCTTTTGTTACAATCTGGAGGAACCCAAGACTGTAGACTGTAAGACATGTTCCGTGACTTCATGGTTAGTGATTTATATTTACTTGCTCGGGCTGCCTGTTTTCTCCTCTGATAAGATGGCCCCGTTACTTGTGTGTGTGGGTGGGATTCACTTTGCATTACGTCTGATCAGGTTGAACAGAACATTACTAACACAAGAATGAACATAGACCAGGTGGAACAGAGCGGAGACTATTGTGACAGAAAAACGAGTGTTGTTGTCTGACACAAACTGTGTCTCTCACAAGGATAAAGGCAATTGTATGTTGGCCTTAGACAGATGTTTTCATTAACTTACGTGAAAGATAACAAAATTCTAGAACTGTTCGAGAACTTGCGATTGTTTGATCTGAACTCACGCAGCACATTAAAATTTCGATTTGAGCTTACAAATTTTAGGTCGAATGGTGTTTCTAGAACACGATTTCAGATGTACTACCAAATAGGAAACGATAATTGAAATCAAGTTTTCCTTTTTGGGGTTTGAACACTGAACACCAACACTCCACAAAGTCGTAAACCCCCAGACACCTCTGTTTCCATCTGCTAACCCCAAAGGTTCCACCGCCTCCCAGGTTTCAAATTACACCTCTTTAGCCGCAAAAGGTACGTTAACTATCCCTCCAAAACCTTAGCAGAGATAAGAGAGGAAGACTCTGATCAGTATACACTATACTTTAAGAGGGAGATGAAAAAGTGAGAGTAAAGGAAGAATCTATTCTAAGCCCCCTTCGAGAATTACCACATACATACATATATATATTCATCATCTATAGACAAGGCTAAGAAACTTCTTCCTTCTGTTTCTTTCTTCACCTTTGGAATCTTGAGCCTATGGCATGCCTGAAGGAAAAGCATTGCATCATCCACAGCATCGTTTATGGTGTCGTTTCAGTTGACGTTACCTTTTTTGGATTACAAATTACTGCGGCGTACTCAATTCCCTTCTATAAATGGAATCTTCGTTCATTGTTAATATGCCCACCAAACACAAAACATGGCTCTCTCTCCTTTCTGGCTTTCGTTTTTTCTTGTCTTCTCTATCTCAACTATCAATGGTACGTATCATTCTGTCTCAGCTTTCAGCATTATGGTGAATACTATTACTTGTTTGAATTGCGTAGTATGACCACTGAGCTAGAGGCTGAATTCTCTCGTTTTTTCATTTCCCCTGAGCATAGGTAAAACTCTATAATTTGATTAGGTCTGCTATGATTAATTAGCTCAATGAAGATATTTGACATGATTAAATTGTCATTGATTTTTTTTTTTTTTTTTAAAATAGGGTTCTTTATGCCCATCAATGTGACAATGATTATTATTATCTCGCCTTAAGTTAAATTTTGAAAAAAAAAATCATATAAATTTACTTTTTTTGGGCATGCGGGATTAATTAGGGGATTCTAACCCCACATAATGTCGTAAAAATCCCATATTTGAGACTGGTATAAATTAAAAACAAAAAAAATCTAAACTTTCTTCTCTGATCATGGCGATCAATCATTGGCTAATGGCACTCTGTATGTATCTTCTGTTTAGCAGCTTTGACAGCACAAGCATTCACGGGGACGTATGGAATAAACTATGGCAGAATAGCAGACAATTTACCTTCACCGAAAAATGTGGTGACGCTTCTCAAAACTGCAAAGATTAAAAACATAAGAATCTATGACGTTAATCATGAAGTCCTCACGGCCTTCAATGGATCTGGTATAGAGATAGTGGTTGGACTCGGAGGCGAATTTCTGACAGAGATGAGTGTAAACGATGATCGTGCAATGAGTTGGATAAAAGAAAATGTGCAGCCTTTCCTTCCTGGTACTTCTATACGTGGAATTGCAGTCGGGAATGAGATCTTAGCGAGTAAAGATCGGCAAGATCTCTGGGAGGTGTTGCTGCCTGCAGCAAAAAATGTTTACAATGCCCTTGATAGGTTGGACTTGACCAAGGTTGTTCAAGTACAAAGCCCACATTCGCAGGGTGTGGTTGCTAATTCCTTCCCTCCATCTTCGTGTACTTTCAAGGAAGATACTGTTCCATACATGAAGCCACTTTTGCAGTTCTTCTCGCAGATTGGTTCTCCATTTTTCATAAATGCGTATCCATTCTTGGCATATATGAGTGATCCTGAGCATATTGACCTCAAATATGCTCTCTTCCAATCAAATCGTGGAATTTATGATGCAAAGACTAAGTTACATTATGATAACATGTTCGATGCCCAGATTGATGCGGCTTATGCTGCTTTAGAAAAAGCTGGGTTTAGCAAGATGGAGGTCATAGTTTCTGAAACTGGTTGGCCTTCTCGTGGAGATGAGAGTGAAGCAGGTGCCTCGGTGAAAAATGCAAGAACTTACAACAACAATTTGCGCAAACGGCTAGCCAAAAAGAAGGGGACCCCATATAGGCCAAAGATTCCGGTGAAGGCTTATGTTTTTGCTTTATTCAATGAGAATTTGAAACCTGGAGGAACCTCTGAGAGGAACTTTGGATTGTTTAAAGCAGATGGAAGCATTGCATACGATATTGGATTCACTGGGCTAAAGCCTTCTTCAGCAGCATCGCCTCTGCTCTCTTTCAAGGTATGGATTCCTAACTACTTCCTACATTTTAATTTCATGTTTGGACGGTCGCCTTGGCCACATAGATGCAAAATTTTCATTATGCATATTCTTCTTCTGCCATCTTCTAGTTCTAGATGCTCATATTTCTTTCAGGCATCGAAACTCTTGTCATTGACTGGACACAGAACATCCCAACCCTATTTTGTTAAGATATAAATCTTTTCTCTTTTTCGTCACCTTAAACTTTTGGGATAAGTAATGATTAATGGATTTACACATTTCCATTTCTCAAATGACCATTATAGATTATTGGGTGCATTTTAGCTCCGATCCAATTCATTCTTTGAGTTGGCCTTCTAACATTTTCTTGGCCGAAAAATTCAAAAAAAGGAAGTAGCTAGCAGAGTGTTTTCATCATGGCTGCCACAAAATATATAGATGTAAATGATCTAAGTATGAATCTTGTTCTGGTGCTTTGACTTAAAACATTTGGACATTTTTAAGCATTATCTGTGAAAGCTGCAATCAATTGTCATGTTTCTTAATTCATTTTCTAATATATATTTCGGCTTTTCAGGGAATTGGATCATCATACACGCTGGTTTTTGCAAGCTGTGCTGCAATTCTGCTACTGATTTTTTGACATCATAATTAATTAATTAATTACTTCAAAAAAAATCATACCGATTGCTTGATCTGTTCGATGCTAGCTCTCTTTTATCAGCTCAGGGAATTGAGTTCAGGTTCTTTGAATTAATTCATACCGATAGTTGTAACATCCCCTCCTCGTACAGTCACTTTACCTTGCACAGACATTCATGGAACAGTAATATATAAGAATTGAAGATTTTTTTTTTTTTTTTTTACCACAATATATACCACATAGTATTTGTTCTTTTTTTTCGACCACCTATCCCCTTTGCATATGTATGAGAATGGTTTGGCCGGCGGCTAAATAATTTCGTCACAGATTAAAAAGGGGCTACTTTGCTGCATGTGTGTGACTGCTAGACTATACCGTTAGTTCATTTTGATTTTTTTTAACATTTAAAAAAAATACATAAATTTATTAGTAGTACCTTTTTTTAATATTTAAAAATAAAAAATAAAATAAAATATATTAATGTTCAAATCCAAGAGTCACACTAGCATTTCCTATTAAAAATAGGGTTCAAGTTCACATTAATTAATTAATTAGGCCGCTATTATTTAAAAAATAGTCTAAATTTACTACAAAAAAACTACTTATTTGTGATCAGTTAATTCTAGCGAAATGATTATTTTCAACTAAAATTGATTGCAAATAGTTTTTTTGTTACAATAAATTAGTCACGAAAGCCTAATTTTCTTATAGTGATATTCTACTTGCAAATTGGTTTAGGGACCCACTTTCCTTAGGGGCAGGGTAGCGGGGTGCAGTCCGCCAGAGGCGCCACCCACCCCGCATCTGAATCCCTAGCGGGAACTCTCCCAATTGTAAGACAGTGGGAAATGATGATGAAGAAACCTTGATTCTTATTGCATAATCCTCCTCACACTATCACTGTATTTGCAATCACTCTCCCAAACTATCCAAAAAAAAAATTGCAACAGACACCTAATCTCCTAATCAAAAAGATGAAATTACCCAAAAAAGTATAAAAAAAAGGAAAAAATTTTAATCCTTATATATCATAAAGCTTTCAACAAAAATCACAATTAATAGAGTATTCATGTCAAGCACTGATCAAGATAGATCAGAACCACACCGTTCTCATGCGTTTTCATCCGATCGAGTTAATTGCATTTTGTTTTTCCAGTACCAATTAAATTAATTAATTGCCAGTCAAGCCCTCACGTTGAATTGATATATATGTTTGGTGGTCCAAAAAGAAGAGTGTAACAGTTCCACGCGGTATAATTGTTGACTATGCTGCATGATTTAGCTCCTATGAACGAAGATCATGAAGAAGCAGACTCTTATATGTAAATGTATACACAAGTTTATAAATAAAGTCAAGAGACTCACTCTCACGTATTGTAGAAGTCATTCACAAGAAACTTGTGCGAAACTACCTAGTACTTCTTCTTCAACTGGAAGATCACCGTCTCAATCGAGCCAGGTCGTCGTGTCTTCCAGGCCAGCAGCATCAGTACCGTCAAGGCCGCGTATAAATCTGTCCAAATATTCGCACCAAAGGCATAGAACATATATAGATATTGAAATTGTGGAAGAGAGAAAGAGATCAGAATGGTGAAGTTTACTAGTGTCGTGTTTGTTTTCGGTACTGTTGTTGCTGCGGTGCTTTTACAATGCGCGGCAGCAAAGACAGTACACGTTGTGGGAGATAGCATGGGATGGACAGTTCCAGTTGATGCCTCTGCATATGAGAACTGGGCTGCCAGTAAGAAGTTCATGGTTGGTGATATTCTGAGTAAGATTCCCATTTACTCTCGTTAAAAAGTGGATTTTTTGAACTAGTCTCACTATTTATTTTTTCATAGCTTCCATCAAACTTGTACATCTTGCATAAATAATTTTTCTTTTACAGTATAATATGTGACATCGATTATAATGCAAGTTGAAGGTCTAATCTAGCTGAGACTTTGTTTTTCGATCCTGACAATACCTTTTTTATCTTTTGCCTGATCATAAACTCCATGAAAACTTGACTATATATATCAATTTCAGCGTTCAACTTCGTCACAGGCGCGCATAGTGTGCTTCAAGTACCAAAAGAATCTTACGACTCTTGCAGCGCCTCAAACCCCATTGGAGACCCAATCACCACTGGTCCGATCAACATAACTCTCTCCAACTCTGGAAATCATTACTATATCTGCGACTTCAGCATGCACTGTCAGTTAGGCCAAAAGTTAACCATTACTGTCTTGAGCGCTCTTCTCTTTTGTGCTGTGCCATCGTTTGCCGAGTGACTGAAGTTTGTATTAGAAACTCTATATATAATGTATGAAAACTTCTACTCATCGTGCTCACATTATAAATATATAATATTTTATTTTTTTCTCTTATGAAATGTGTGTGATATATGGAAGTTGAATAGAGAAACTCAATTAGTTTATAAATAATAAAAATAAAATAATAGATGATGAATAGCAACACTCTTATTATATTATATGAGCAAAAGATCTTCAATAAAGTCTTAATTAAAAATTAAAAGATACTGTACATAATAATCCTAAAGATATTCATACTGCTCCAATGTTACTTACCTGGAAATGTAAAAGTTATAATAACATCAGAATTGGGATGGACCATTGGGCTAGGCCCATCACAATTAAATACACCTTCACTTTTCAATTGACACTTTGGTATCCATTAATTTGGAGCTTATGGGGACCGGTTGCATAGCGGGAGTACTGCTCCTCCCCATTATTATTCTTGAAATATTAGGCAATGAGATCAGGCGCTGTCTACAGTCTCTATATGTCCTATATCTCCTTTACTAGCCGGTCCAGCACCATGGTTTTAGGCTTGAAAAGAAAGGATACCATTTAACTTGTTTTGATATAAATGATAGGAGCATTGAGTAATACTGATCGCTAAATACAGTTTTAGGTTTGTAAGTCTTGCGTATTCTTTTTTAAAGAAAAAAAAAGTTTGCACGCCCCACTTTTCAAAGACAGTGCACTAGCCTAATTTTTTTTAAATGAGTGCCAAGAGCTTGCTTATCCTAAAACTAATGCAAATATTATTTCTCATACATTTGACCGCAAGCAGTACTTACTCTAAGTTTAGTGGCCTAGCTTGAAGATAAGTTTGAAATTATACAAGTTATACTATTCACCATCCCATATCATACATCATATTTATTTTAAAATTTTTAATTTTTTAATTTTATTCTTATTAAATTAATTAAATTGTTCTACGTACTCATCATCCATACACCACGTACTTATCATGAAAAAATAAATAAATAAATATATATTTATACGTGGTGTATGGTATGCTAAGTTCTTAGCCTTTTTATGCTGATGTTTGGTCTTGCTGGACGTTAGGAAAAGCCAGTTACTCCATGCGTCCCACGATCGAGCACATATATATATATATATATATATAAAGACTATGAAATAATTTGACATCGGAAACAGAAATTAAGTATTAGAATTCATTTGCATTGAATGCTACGGTAACGGCCACGCAATATTATTTAAAACGAAGAGCTACTCCTCTACAATATTAGATCATACAGGTGAGCAGTTGGCGGCGGCATAAAGGCTCCATCTCAAACTTCTCGTTTTCCTTTTACAAGTACTACGTGCTAAGTTGTTTGGAGAGGATAGCTTGGTTTTCAGCGAGAGCCGCTAGCAAATTAAGAACCTGAAACATTAAGGTGGTGTCTGGCACTCAAGTACCCCGCCACACCACCCACCTCCCCACCCNNCCCCCCCCCCCCCCCCCGCCCCCCCGCCGCCGCGGTATCATGCTAGCTTGCTTTTAGTTTTGCATTGGGTACCTAACTCCAGCTGCCAAAAGTCGTTGCTGTTCTATCTGCATCATATCATTAGCGTTTTGTCTTTAATGGATGAGGTATCATGGAGAAAGATCGAAAGTAGTACTGCATGCAGAAAGTAAAAAGATAAAAAGAAAAAAAGGAAAAAAAAATTGTGCAGATGATCATACATGAAACAGTTCGTGCAATTTATTTTTGATGTAGCAATACTCATGCTCTAGCAGCTCCAAAGCTCTCAAACACCTGAAGACCAAAGATCCCAGATCATAAAATAGCTAAAAAATGCAATGCTCTGTCGTTATCACTTCACAGAGAGAGAGAGAGAGAGAGAGAGAGACGTGGTGAAAAAGTGAAAGGTATGGAAGCACGAGTATGGAGGAGGAAAGGTCGCACCCACCCAGCACGGTTATTCTGTTCAGAAGCGGCGCGAAAGGCAACGCAAACGTTTCTGACTCGCTTGGCACCTATGCTCGAGCTGCTTCCCATAAACTGATTCAAATGGATTCCCATTTTCTTGTAGTCAGAGAACTCCCTCTCCATCCTGTCACATCACGTACAAAAGATAAACCAAATTAACACCATCATTCAAACCCATAAAAATTAACGTAAAATTTCAAATACAGGTCCGTCACCAAAATTAAGGTTTTTTTTGAGAGAGAGAGAGAGAGAGGGGCTCACAACAATCCTCTGAGGTTTTTTAAGAGCTTCTCCGACTCATGAAAGTAGATGGTAACAACCTCGCAGACAAAGTTTGGGGAGCTCTCATCTTGAAGCTGCTGAAGCTGCACGAATTGCTCATCCAGTACACCCTAAACATCAAACCAAAATCACTGAATCCAACTTCCAAGATAAAAGTACTGTGAATACGCAGGATAGCTAGTAAAGAAAAACTAACAACAAACTTGTAACAACATGCATGTTAATCGGAAAAATATTTCTGTAACAACAAGCTAGTATTAATGAAGATTTCTGAAGCAACACTAGCTTTGAACAATAATATCAAACGAAACGACTCCTCCAAGAAATAAAAAAGGTGATTACCTGGTGGAAGAGTAGGGCGAGCAAACGATTCATGTCAGCCCGCAACCGATCCGCACCCAACCCAAGCTTCCACAGAGGAAGACCCGTCTTGGCTGACCCAAAAAATAAACAGCAAAAGAAGAAAAAACTAAAGATTTCTCTTTTTTCCTGGATCAGTAGGTTCGTAGTTTTAAGGTTTTGTGTAATTTAGGAGAAACAACCTGGATGTCATAACTATTTAAAGCCAAGCAGTGGCTTGGACCCCACTGCTCCAACAGTCCTACACGGGGCTACTAAAGACTGCATTTTTTCACGCACCAAAAGTTTCGGCACTTCTGACGTACTGGTTTATTAGTAACGTAGTTAGAGAGTTTCGTCCGGTCTCGTCTCGGGAGATTTTGTGGATCGGATTGAATTTATTTAGTTTAGAGTTGGACTGGATCAAACTCCCTAAGGACGGTATTGGTTCAGTCCCATTCGGGATGATCTGGTCTGTTCGATTCATCATGGACCCATTTTTTTAATCTAAAGATATTTTGTTTATTACTTAACTAATTATATTGGGATATATTTAATATATATACATATAGTATACTATTATATATATTAATATATATATATATTAGTAATATACTAATACTATTAGTCTATTAGTATATAGTAAATTAGTAATAGTTATTAACTTATTTACTATAACTAATAATACACTAATACTAATACTTTAACTAATAACTATATGTAATAATAATAATAATACAATATGTAATATACTAGTATTACTATATTTTTTCAAATCCCACACATGATTTATTAATACTCTATGTAATACTATATTAAATAATAGTAATACTCTTATTACTGATAATCTATGTAGTTATACTAATACTCTATTTAGCTATATTAAATACTATATTACTAATACTCTATGTAATTATAGTGATTTAATACTAACATATTACATATTAAATTAATTATACTAATATTATTATAAATTTATACAAATATGATATATTATCATTTATACCATAACTCTTATAATATGTAAATATATACTAGTACTATATATTATAGTTAATATTTATACATTAAAGAATATAATAATCCATTGATACTAAATACATATAGTTATAGACGTATAATGATTTAGTTATTATGAATTTATGATTAGTATAACTATATAATAGTATTATTATTAGACTATTATTAATTTAGTATAGCTATATTATACTAGTTATGTTGAATTAGTCAGTTAGTATAACTACATTTTACATTATTAGTATTAATATAAATATTAGTATTAGTTATAACCATATAGCCTATATTAAAATTGATAGTCTTAGACTATATAATAAACTAATAGTATTAGTACAACTATATAAGTATACTGTATATATAGCTATATATTAGTGTTAATTATAGTGATTAGTATAACTATATAATAGTATTAATAATAGATTATTAGTATAGCTATATATTAGTATTAACTATATAGTAGTATTAGTTACACTATTATAGTGATTTAGTTATTAACTTATTATGATTATTATAACTATATAAATTATAATAGTATTAGACTATTAATATAGTTATATATTAATAATATTAGTTATGGTGAATCAGTGATTTTGTATAATTATATAAGTATTAATTATAGTAATTAGTATAACTATATAAATTATAGTATAGTGATAATTAAATTATATTAATTATAGTGATAAGTATACTATATAGTTATACATAGTATTAATTATAGTGATTAGTATAATTATATAAATTATATAATAGTATATTAGTATTAATAGTAGACTATTAGTACCCCGTTTATAATTAATTCTAATCTTTTGACTGTAATGTGGAGTATGAGTTCATTTTGGATAAGAGATCGGTATAGGACGCATGATATTTTTTCCGAGTTTGTTGCTTTCTTAGTTTTTAAGAGACGTAAAAACAGGCATGACAAGAAGTTCGATCCCCTCGCAATATACACGGTGCCCTCATAATGAACTCGCTACAGAATGAGAATGAGGATGGAATGGTATATATTATATTATATTCTGTGAAGAGGAGAGGCAATGCATGAGAGCACTAGTAGTGGGGTCAACAAAGTTAAAATATAGTTAAAGAATAGTCAAAATGTGGAAAAAAATCCTACAATGGACTCAACAAAGCTACAGTAAATTTGACCTTCAACCAAATGGCTAGCCAAATTTGTTGAGCCAACTTCACTAGCTAAACATTATTTTTAGAGTAAAATAATGCTGGATTCTTCTTTCACTTTAATTCTTCTGATTTTATTTTATTTTATGCAATTTCTGCAACTTGGATTCTCAAGCTTTGATTGATTTTTTTCCTACATTTTTTATGCGATTTCTGCAGCTTGGATTCTCAAGCTTCTTTCACATTTTTGATGCGATCGTTACTGCATTTAAACCATCAAGAGGGTATAGAGTATATCAAATTAATAAATAAACACATAAAAGAAGTTATAACATTTGTAATTTATTAAACATTTACTGTAGTCCAAAAAATTAATATTTTAATAAAATGGTGAAAGATTTGTTAAGTCTATTATTTGATATTGTAAAAAGTAACTAGCTAAAATTTATAAAAGTGAATTATTTAACTAAATTTTAGTTAAAGATTGTTGAGCCCACTGTTAAGTGCTACGAGGCGTGCAATGTGCAACTTATCGAGGTGAATGCCGGGTATCCACCGAACCATCCTGCAAACCCAGTTCTCAGCTGCTCGTCAGCATACTACTTTTGTAAGCTGCAGGGAGAGTGAGACGTGAGCTGGGATTGGGAAGTGCATGGTGACCTACTGTCCACGGAACCAGTCACCTCGCGTGCTGTCTGTTTGTGGCAGAGCGGTCCGGCGTTGTACTTTCATTCCCATCCGACAACTACCTGAAGACTCTGCAACTGGCCCGTGATTGTCAGTCAGTCACTTCACCCGCCCTATATATCCTTTGAAATATTATAAACTATATTTCCCCTTCCATTCTTTTCCAAGCTGCCAATCACATCCTGATCTTCATTTAGTAACTTTTCTGCCTTCATTTTTTATTTTATTTTTCTATATATCTGGCTGTCTAGTCTTCACCTTTTAGTGGGAAGGAATGTTACCGTTTTGGCACAGCTTGGTGAGCCTGATCAGCCTGCATGGAAAAGTATGGGGGAGGGAGGAAAAAGAGCGCCCGGTAAACAAGGCTGTGGGTAACAGGTGGCGGTGACAAACACGTCAATTGGTGGGCTCGACACGTGGCTAAATGAGTAATGGCTTTAGCTTTGTCCTTTTGTGACTTTGTGTGTGGAGAATACTTGAAAAATGGGGTAATAGTACAAGCGAGGAATGAATGATGAGTCTTTTCAGTTATAACTAAGATATTGCATTGTATTATTGGACCACTCATGATCAATTCGACTCGTCCTATACTATTAGTGGAGAGATCAGTTACATTATTAATTTCATATATAGCAGAGCTTAGCCCTTAGCCCTGAAGGCTGAATATGCAGATGCCTCAAGCTTAATTTATTTGAAAATGGGGAAGCTGGGAGAAAGTACAAAAGCATGCATGCTCTCTCTGCATTGACGTAAGCAGAATGTCGGACAAGGAACTAGAATAATAATTACTTTGTTTTAATTTAGGTAGAACTTCTGAATTAGGCGATCATACCCATGTAAGAAAAGAAAACCATTCTTGAATTAATTACGTACCCTGCAAGCACTAAAACAGACAAAAAAAAAAAGGGCCTATCTTTAAGTGCATGAACTCATGGTCATGCTTGCTTTTCAGCTTCCTCCCGTGCATGCTTGCTGAAAACTGCATTATTATATTGTCCATGCATCAGTACAAAACTATTCTTTTTGTCCTATATATGCATCAGTCTTATTATAAATTTAACACTTTTGGCTTCGAAATTCCAAATTTACGTTGGGGGTAGAGACGAGTTTCCTTCCAGCCCCCTCTCCCTTAATTGGAACCCAAAGTTGATGAATGTCGCATATATATAATTAGTCTAGTGCTCTGTTTTCAAGCCAATGCATGGCAAATAAGCTATATATATATATATATATATATAGCTCAGGTGATGCTTGTTATAAAATAATATTAGAGGAGAGGACTACTACTCATTGCTCGAGACAGGAGTCACATGCATGATTTTCATATACCTCTTAGATTGGTTAATTTATAGCTAGCTAGGATGGCTAAAAGTGCCTAATATGTTGAAATCCAAGCTGGGTTTTGATTCAATATATGATTGATTAATACTCCGGCCCATACAGACATACATTTATATATATATATATATATATATATATATCTAGTCCTGAGTATATATTTATACAAAGAAATGATATAATTTATAGTCATAGAACATACGGATATCGCATACTCCTTCTGAAAAAAGTAAGTAAATATGAGATTATATAAAAAATTAATTAATTTTCAAATAATAGACTAATTTTTTTTAAAAAAATATGCCACGCTTACACAATTTATAACTATATTTAATAATACTCGTTTATATATAGGGTGGATTTCAAGGTAGGTTGGCTTCTTGTACTTGCAACATATTAAAAAAATGGCATTTATTACATGTCTTTTGTGGACAGCCATGCTCAGAGAATATTTAATTTATGGACAATGGCTTATGATACCATTTATACGGGTTGGAACTTGGAACCAACCTCTTTCAGTTTGGAGAATAAGCAAATTGACCCACCATGCAGGCTCAATAAATCTAACCATATCAACCCTTAAATGATCAAATTCGATTTGTCCGTCTGGAGTACTAATGTTGTCAGGCCCGTTGAGAGGTCATCACAGTTCTCCCCACTCTCCCGATGGGCTCGCCAAAGTTACCCAGCCTTGATTATTCCTTTGAGGAGGAAAGCCTGGGCCTGGTTTCGGGCCTCTCACGCCGATCGGCCCATTTATCCAATTACAAGCGGCGAATGGCGATAATACTAGCATCACTGTGCGGGTGATATTGGAAGCTTGAAACTCCTTGAGATATTCGTAACATGAGTAATATTACGGTTAGCTTTAGGCTGTATAAGTCTCGTATTTTTTCTTTAAAATAAAATAAAATTTATTATTAAAAAAGAACTTTTTCATGTTATCACAGATTTATCAAGGAAATGACTTACCTCCCACTTTCAAATATCATATCTTTAGAGTAGGAATGGAGGATTTATTTTTTAATAAAAAAAAATGATGGATTTAAATAATTAGCAATAGATATTTAGGCATATTTGTGGCCGGCGCTTGTCTCTGCGGTTCTCTCTCTCTCGAGTCTCGAATATACGTCCATCGGTGTCAGAATGGATTATGTCAGAACTTACGATCTTCTCAATACCTCTCTCTCTCTCTCTCTCTCTCTCTCTCCGTGGCTGTCGTAGTTTGGAGAGGACACTGAAAGCGCGAGAAATGGCGGCTGTACATGCGTCGATGGGTGCATCTTCCTCCCAACCTTTTCTAGCCATGCAATCCGTTTCTTACAGTAATATAACTCCGCATGTTTCGAACATGCTTGGTGAGTGATTTCAATTCATCTGCAAAATTTTTTCGGAGATTTTCTTGCAATAAATGATTCTGGTTTAGAATCTTTCAGTATGGATCTAAGATTCCAACGAAGGTTCAGAAGATTAGTGTGTATGATTCTTAGAATAGATTGTTTTTTCCTCGCTTGGAATTTACAATCATACTTCTTTTAATTATGCACAAATTCCAATTTCTGTTCACGACATTCCTCTCTTACCTTTGAAAAATTAATAGACAGTAATAAGTCTATGATTTTCTCACAAACTGTACTAAAAACGCAAAACTTTGAAAAGTTATTTTTCCCCCCTTGTGAAAAAGAAGTTCAATGTTTTTTATAAGTAGAAGTTCAATGTTAAACGCGTGTAATTAAATCAAATCCTGTGCTAATTTGTTTTCTTGAGAAAAAGAAGTTCAATGTTAAACCCATGTGATTTTACAAATTCTATGCTAATTAATACGATATGTTTCCTTTTCCATTACCGGTCTCGTCAATGTGTCATTGAATCTACTTTGAAATTTGTTTACAAGACGCAATCAGCATTGCTCCACCTTAAACTCATATGAAATTTGATACAGATTAATATCCTCGACTTCAAATGCACAACAGCTTTATGTATTTATTTTTTGCAGCTAGCAGTTTTACCTGCTCTTGGTTGCCAAGGTGTTCCCCTAAGAAGAAGATAATTGTCAAGATTAGTGGAGCTGTGGTAACTGTTGCAACTACTCCTGTTGAGGAAATCAAGGAGTATGAATTCCACTGCCTACTATTTTCTCATATCAGTGCTAAACTTGTATCACATATGTTTGCTGTCATATGAACACTTTATGATTAATAAAGTGCTGCCCTAGTTTTTCAGATTCTTGGAAGCATATATGCAATACACAAGAAAAAATAAAAACAAATTTCAATGCCTTGGTGTGAGAAACTGAATTGTTATTATGGTGTTATCTGCAAATTCCGTCCTTTCAGGTTTACCCTTCCTACATGGGCTACGTTTGAACTTGGCATGGCCCCTGTATACTGGAAAACGATGAATGGTCTTCCTCCAACTTCTGTAAGCCATGAATTGCTGCTGAATTGGAACTGCAATGGGCTTTTCTTGGTTATCCTCTTCTGATGACAACGTGCCTACAATATTTGACAGGGAGAAAAGCTAAAGCTTTTCTATAATCCGGCTGCGAACAACCTTGTTCCAGATGAAGAATTTGGGATTGCTTTTAATGGTACTTTTCTATACGCCATATGCTTCATAATGTTTTGTACATTAGTCATTTTTATACACCAATTAAAGCAGGCACAAATATGAAGTTAATCATGAAAACAGAAGGTTTATCATGTTTATCACTGACAGGAAACAGAATTTTCATTTTATCGTGTAACATTTGCGTCAATTTATTGAATCTTTTAAAAACAAGAGAAGGAAGCTAGCTTTAGCGATTGAGAAAAGTGAATTGTAATATCTTATTATAGAAATTGAAAATACAAATGAATGATGTTATTCTGACGGATACCAAATTTCATGAATGATT
Source organism: Carya cathayensis (assembly GCA_011037825.1). Taxonomy (NCBI): domain Eukaryota; kingdom Viridiplantae; phylum Streptophyta; class Magnoliopsida; order Fagales; family Juglandaceae; genus Carya; species Carya cathayensis. Next base: position 2,022,862 of record QGSO01000184.1, read on the forward strand.
CTACAATTTCGATAGATTGTTCATATTATATAATTAATCTGGTTGTCGCGAGGTTCAAATGCAAGCCCTATTGTCGCAACCTCACAGCAAGCATGACATTGTATGGCTAAAAATGCAGTTGTAGGGGTCTCTGCTTTTGAAATTAATCAGTTAAGAGTTCAATCCAATTGACTTCTCGAGTTGTGTTCTCTCCAGGGGGTTTTAATCAGGCCATGATGTGTGGTGAGCCCAGGGCAATGCTTAGGAAAAACAGAGGCAAAGCTGATCCCCCAATATATACCATCCAGATATGCATTCCTAAGCATGGTTAGTAATCATTCTCCTAAGTATTTTTCTTTCAACTAATGTATCTTTCCATCTGTTAGTTGTCTTCTCCTTACTAATTTACCATCTCTCCACAGCTCTGGCTTTGATCTTCTCATTCACGAATGGAGTTGATTGGGATGGTCCTTACAAACTGCAATTTCAAGTTCCAAAGGCTTTGCGAAACAAGCCAGTAGACTTTTTCAACGAGGTATAACATGACACATCAGTTAGCAGCTTGAATATAGTGCGGCAACGTTCAAAACAGTTACCATATGCTGCGAAGTTCTTGTTGAAAAGAATATACGAAATTGAAAACAAAAATCATTTTTTAATAAATTAATGTCAAATATGTAGTACCGGCACATATCATGTCCTATAGTTGGACTCTTCTGGTGAAATCAAATTCAGACATCACAACAAATTATCTTTGTAGGACAGTAGGGGGGATTTATTGTGACCTAAATGAACGCTTTTTGAATTATCAAACGAACTCAAACAAAATCCCAACTATCTATTTATTTCATAACATTTTTCATAACAGGCTAGATACTGAAAATGGAGTTTTGAGTACCGTATCACAGGGTCTAGCAGGAGATCTGAGTAAAGAAGGTGCATGTGACAGAGCTATCTTTCCGGACACAGAACTTGTGGTCAAAAGATGTGCCATGATCGGAAATTTGACCGTTGAAGGGGTAAGTGAATTATTCAGGTGAATCTTAGCAATCATTTCGTTGTTTCTCTAGTTTATAAACTTTAATGGATGGAATGGAATAACACTGATGCAGGGGGATCGTTGCGATCTCAATCTCCTACCAGGATGCACTGATCCTAGCTCCCCACTTTATGACCCACTTGCCAACGTAGATGATGGCTCCTGTCCAGCTGATTTAGATTCTGGGGAGTAGAATCATCCAGTCCATCCTCTCTTACCACACACATACATGTCATAATGGATTCATCTATAATTAAGTTTTCGAACATAACATTAAACTGAAAAACCGAAAAAACTTGTTTGGTTAGCTAGAAAACAAATATAATACTGTCATCACTGCCAATTTGAGTTAGTATAACTCTCAAGATTCTCGGCCTCTGATTTTCACACTAATCGACGTGAGAGTACAACATCCAGCTTGCCAAAGGTAGTTAACAATAACTTAACATGAAGAGTCCAAAATAGAAACCACTCAAGCCTCTCACATCGCCTGGGAATGTGAGAGCAGAGAAAGCCTTAGGACTCTAATCATGTCTGTGAGTGAAACAAGTCCAACAAGTAAACCCTGTTGGTCCACGACCCAAACTCGGTGCACATGTTTGGTCAGTGCTTTGTCAATCACCTCTGCGAGGGATGATTCGGCTACGCAAGTAAAAAGTTCCCTTGGTGAATCTGAAGCTGCATATAAAGGGCTTTTTGAGACGCTCTCGGTAAAGTCTAGTGCGCTCAAAGGCAACCATGATTGAAACGTGGCGAGAAGGCAACCCCTCAAATCTGTTGCGGAAAATGTACCTATTAGCTTCCTACCCCTGCCCTGCATTTCATAGTCTCATAAAACATATGCGAGTTTTTAGTAAGAAATTGGTCAATGACACTGGACGGATCAGAGTGTAACTGCAATATGCAAAAAATAAATAAAAACCGATTGTTGCAAGCATGCATGGCTATTAGGTTTTTAAGGAAATCGGGTGTATCATCCATGAGAAACTCCATTTACATACAAAGAGGAATCCATCTAGATTCTTCAATTAGTACCCTTTTGGTTTTGAAGAATCAAAAGGAAAAAATTTGAGACAAATGATGGGAACCCAGCCTTATTCTTGAAATCAGTTTCCTTTTCAGCATAGGCCAGCCCAGCATAACGACTAAGTTTATATAGAAAATGCTTGCGGCCACATCTGAAATCTGAGTATGTCATGAAAAGTTTTAATCTGTCAAATTGTTCCACTTACATGTATTGTCACCAAACTTGAAAGGTCTACATGAGAATGAATTAATCATTACTATGCATGAGTGCCGAAACAGAGATGATAGATATCTATTATGTGAGTTGAAGTTGTATCATTTAATTAAGAGAGAGCACTAGCTAGGGAGAACTTGAAAATTGAAGACAAACCAACTGGACGCAGTTTTAAGAGACTTACATTTTTAAGCTGCTTATGATCTTCTTGAGCAAGAGCATCAGTGGAGGCTGTGACTATAGGAACAGCATTAAGCATAGCAGCCCTCATGCACTTGATGGCTTCAATTACTGTTGTGCGCTCAGTGATGGCAAAAACATTCGCAGTAACTGCTCCCGATTCTCTCACCGTGCGCGAAATTATACCTTGTATGTCAGATGCATGTTCCTTCAAGAACCTTAGCAAGTCCATTTGTGTAAGCATTCGATAGCTAGATGCTGACTCTACAAGTTCCACTCCCGATATGTTTTCCATGTGGCTGTCCAGTGGTACCAAAGCCCGGTGGATTCCTTTGCTAAACAGTTCCATACAATCTAACAAACTGCGTACGTGTCACAATGATAAACATTATAAATTGATATGACATATAATTTAATTTGAATAAACATTATTTTACAATATAAATACATCATGAGTACTATCAATAATAATATTGCCATACCTAACCCCAAGTCTCCACGGCTTTGACGGGTTCATTCCCCAGGGGCACAGCTTATAGATGCAACCTCAAAACTTTCCTACCTAGCTAGCTAGGAAACAGAAAACAGCTAACTTCTCCAAGTTCCCAAACAAACGGGACGTTTTAAGTTCTAATTTACACTTCGGGTGCGAGTCTCAAAGAAAGAAAACATAAAAATGTCGTCAAAATATGGCCGGCCTGATTGGCAACAGTACTAACGCTAGCTAAAAGTTACGTATTAATACATAATAGAAAGAAAATTATATATCTTGGGATTTATACAGTAATATATATCTATATATCAAAAAGTCTACTTACAACCGGTTTTGGGGAACCGTCGTCACCGTGTCCTACGTGGCACGTTTCTAATACGACATCGTTTTGATTTTAAATTCAAATTGAAGACGCAGCTCGGTTTAGGTTTAGGTTTTGGAAATCACTTTCATTTTTCAGCCGACACACCTACGACCACGAGACCCTCCCCTCTTCCCATCGTCTTTGTTATTCTGCCTTCCATCCCAATCGGCAGCAGTTAGTCTTTATCTTTCCATCCCAGTTGCCGGCGACTTTCTTCTTCGTCTTCTCGCCGGCACTTTCTTCTTCGTCTTCTCCTCGGTAGACCCACAAACCCTAGTTTCGCATTTCATTTTGAAGAGATGCGAAACTAAAACGGCTTTCGAACCCACGAACCAGAGCCTGTACGTGGCTGTCATCTTCTCCACCAGATCTGATATCTAAAGCCCGCTCAGAAAGCAGTCCCCGTAGTCACTTGGTCTTCGGCTTCTAGTCAAACCCATGACCCACAAACCCACGTTTTACATCTTGTACCGAAGAGCTATGAACCACAAACCCGATTTGAACCCACGAACCAGAGCCACAATGCCCTGTCGTCTTATCCGCTAGATCTGAAATGTGAAGCCCACATAGCACCAAAACCCTAACTCTAACCCTAACACCGACAAAAAATCTAACCCTAACACCGAGTTTCAAATCAGGTTAGATTTCTCCTTTTGATGTGTTTTGGTTTTTTTTCAACATTCTAATGCTATACATACTTGGTCTTCTGTCATTGTTAATTTATTGTTTTTTTTTATAATACTACTAGTAAATTTGATATGCCCATTTGACAATCCATTGTAGACTTCTGAACATAGCTAACAAGTGAATGTCTTCTGCTTCATTTACTGAAAATGTCTATGAATTAGTGGTTGGAAGGTCCTTGTTGTTTTATTCCTAAACCACTAATATATGGTAAATTGAAATTGAATGTGTAGATGGAGATGGGTTTGTAGTAATTAGAAAATTATAGTGAAGGTTGCTTACAATCGGGTTGTGTCATGTTGGGTTAGTATTAGGTCTATGAAATCGACCTTATTGATGAATTGACAACAAACTGATCCAAGTGAATCGTACTAACCCAAATTTGAACACTGCCAATAATAAGCTATTCTAGACATCTTCATTGTAAATGCTCATAATTGAGAGATAGCTGTATCCTTTGTAAATTGTATTTAGTTTATAGTTATTGTTTATGTATGCCGGATTATGTTAATTTGTCACATAAATTTGTGGAGTTCATTAAGATTTTGGCGTTTCATTCCGAATCCTTCATCACAGAGCAGGCTAGGGGCTTGTAACTATTTCAAAAGAAAATTGAAACTACAAATGTCAGTAGTACCACATATCAGTAAGTAAGATCAAGGTTTTATATAAAAACTCATAAGCAAAAGCCAAATTACAAAATTAACTTGTTTATTAATTACAGACTTCGAAGAACTCTGTAGTTTTGTCCAAATCAAAATCAAAACGTATTAAAAAGTTTTGTCCAAATCAAATCAAAATCAAATTAAAATAATTATTTAAAATAATATTATAATATTAAAAAGTTGAAGAAAATTTAAAAGAGTAGTAATGCTATCATTTCTCTTATGGACTTGGACTCTTTTCCATTCTTTATTTTAACCCAACTTGTAGTCTCTTTTTAACTCATTGTCTATTTATATTTGGTAATGATATATTTACACTTTATTTGTTACTGTTTCAATATCTAGTTAAGTTTTTTTGGTTTGAATATCTACTGTTTCAATATATATTATTGGAATAGATCCTACTGTTGAATAATAAAGCAAGGCCATAAAAAGAATTACAAAGAAAATATTTGAAGTAATACTACTAGTTTGTCATGTTCCATAACTCAATTTGTAGCTATAAATTACATAACAGGTCACGAATTGTACGTGGTTTGGTGTGGGATCATTATGAATGATACCAAGCTTATTATAAACATTTCTTTAACTTTTGGATATTGGTTTTGCTAGTTTGTTGTGTTCAAACCTATGTTCCGTGGGACTAAGTTTGTTTTATAGGTTTGTGGAGACACTGTTTTGTTACCAAAATATCAAATAGTCTAGTGGTAATTGTTTTGTTACCAACTATCCTACTGTTTTCTTACCAAATAATTTGTGGCAAATTAGTTTTGGATTTTGACCACTAATAACTTTCTCTTCTGAAATATAAAAATATGTTACTAACTAATTGTGGGAAATTAGTTTTTCCTTTCTCTTCTTTGGTTCATCTTAGAAATGTCATCGTCCTCATCAATGTCTTCTTCATCTTTTGCTAAACGTACCACGGGGCAACCATTGTGCTGTTGTGGGGTGAAAGCAACACTGAAATTTTCAACCACAGTAAAAAATCCTGGCCGGCCATTCTTAGGGTGTCCAAAGTACAACACAGAGGTAATTACATCTGTATCCTTTCTGTTCACATTTCTGTCAGTGTTCATTAACTAATTTGTGGTCTAATGCTCAGGGATTACCCTTCTGCAAGTTTTTCCAGTGGGCAGATAGTGATCAAGTGACTGAGCTCCAGCTTCAAGAAAGAATCAATGACCTGTTACAGAGGGAGAAAGATCTCTAAAAAATAGTCGACCTTCTCGAAAAAAGGGAAATTGACCTGCGTAAGATGGTGGATCAGCTTGAGAAGGAGTTGCTGAGGCAGACACAAGAACCTGATATTAAGAGGGAGCAGAAACTGGGAAAACAGTTTAGTGTGATTGCATTAGTGGTACTTTTAATTTGTATTGGACGCTGGCTCTTGTATTAGAGAAGAGGGAATTCTGTCATAGATGGCTTTAGTAGATGATTTAATCACGCGATGTTAGAAATGCATTGTTGCAAATTATTTATTTTGTTGGAGTAGCTAAATGCATTGTTTTCTATTTCTGTAAATTATTTATTTTGTTGGATGATGTAATGCACATTGTTATATAACGTTTCCTGCAAAATCTGGGAATTATGGTGTATTAGTGGGATCTGGAATAGTTGCAATACAACCAGGGCAGAAGAATATTTTTAATGTTATATATCTTTTATGTTTAGAATTGTGAATGTTTAGAATTTTGCTTTCTGGATGTTTAGAATTCATTCATAATCAGCATTGACTTCCTGCTTGTTTAGAATTGTGCTTTCAGTACTCATCCAGGATGTTTTGAATTTCTTTCCTTTAATTTCCCGATATGCATTGACTTCCTGCTTTCAGTGCAAATCAGAACAGTAACGCGGAATATGAGTTACAAGAACTGTATGCCAATCCATACCAAGTTATCAAAGAGGCCTCTCGTAACACTCCCCACCAATATTGTAGAAAAGGTTGAGCATTTTACTCATACATAATTATGGTGACTTTATTTCACTGGAGAAGAAATACAAATCAGAATCTTCATTTCAAAAACACCATTCTAGTCAAGATCCCGTGTCATCTTAAGAAAAGTTACTAGCAAGTCAAACCAATTCATATTACTAGCAAGTCAAACTACACAACAACCCATGGATAAGTAGAGAGTAAGCTATTGTGCCACTTCACTTCAATGCCGGTTTGAGGTGTATACACACATTCTCTTTAACTTCATGTAAAAGAGATCCATCCTGTCTCCTATCATTTTTATTAGGTACAAATTCATTTAGAAAACAAAATATCAAACACAATGCACCAGCACAGATGTCAAATCCAAGAGATCCAAATAGAATAACCTTGCATTTAGAAGTTAGTGATGAGGAAATAAATTAAAGCTTTATTTCCCCCTCATCATCAACGGCAAAATTAAATGTTTACACCAACAAGTATCTATATTCCCAAAATACCAACAACAACAATATGTTCCTTCACAGGTGTTAAGCTAAATAGTGGTACGCCAACTCATAACAAAATTAGTCAACAGCTGGTACACCACGGGATGAACCTACAGGGAAAACAATTGATGTAAATATGGTGCCAAATCCTTCATTAAAACCAACAAAGAACACCCTAATAATTAAAACCCAAGCTTAAAAAAAAAAGTGGTCTATTAGAAATGTGTAACCACGGAAAGGCATACCCAAAACAATTGAAATGTCATTCCCGTGGTTGTGAACCATCCAATATCGCCTCTAGCGGTTGTGATCCAACCAACCCAAATTGCATCTGTAGACCAATAAAAGTCATGCAAAACCATCTGATGTCAAACTTACTATTAAAATTATCATCCATACCACAAGTTGGGATTCACGTACACTTTCTTGGCTTTGCATTAGTCTTTCTTGGGGTTGGGCTCCAATAATGTCTGCAGCCGGTATGCTCTCTGGAACAGTCTGATTATACGGTGCCACCAACATTTAAAACAATGCTTAATACGAAACATAAACATAATGATTTATCTTATAATTCAAATATAAGATTTAAAAATTAAGATATTACTTGCACGACACCAAATAAATTCTTGCGCACGTCTACGACTGCTATATCTTCTCCATCTCGCTGAAAATAATATAGAAAAATTGTCAAATAGTAATAAAAAAATTAAGCATCAACAAGGTAGATGTCAAAAGGAATATCAGCACCTACTTGCATTTTCCCTTTCCCTGCGCTCGCTTGGTCTTCTCTTTAACTTTTCGCAAGTCTCTCTCCATCCTGGATGCTCTCCTCAGAGATGGGGGTCTCCCTTTCCCTCTCACAATATGTGGACTGAGAACTTGTTTTGAAGAACCAACAGTTGCTGTAACATTTGCGGTACCACTTGCATGTGCTGTGGGATCCAAATTGCCAGAATAGAGGTCAATCATTGCATGCAACTTATTAGTTGCATCCAAAGTATGTTCTCTCGAACCCGCAGCATGAGTAATCATCTTGTAACAAATGTTCAAAAGACTTGAATAAGCAATAGAATCCTCTCGTTGTTGTACTGTGTCGTAGCTGCTATGGATTAACATGTATCTTCTTTTGATATCCTTCCTCCATCGATCCAAAATGTACCTATTAGGCAATGATTTAATCCCATTACATTTGAACACAGCGAAGATGTGCCGGCACACTATCCCCCTCATTTCAAATAAACCACAAGAACACTTTGCAGCACCTGTATCTTCCTGACTAAATTGGACTGAATGTGTAACCAACTTCGTGAACTCTTCGAGACAAACTTCATCCTCCACTACATAGGTCTTTACTGTACCGTCGACCTTGAGTAAAACTGGGTCCAAGTCAATAACGCGGGCCAGTTGTTGCTGAACTTCCCTAAACTTTCCATTGGTGTACAAATCTTGAAATCTCTTTTCAACTGGAGATCTAGAGATGCAAGGAATTGTGACATTAAATGAGTGAAAGTCCGCTACATTTTCGTTCTCTATTTTCTTCTTCAATGCATTATCATATTGATCGACAAACTCTTTCAAGTTTGTCTTAGCATGAACATAACCATCAAAAAAGGCATTCATGCTCTCACTCCGCTGAGTTGTACTCATTCCAGCCCAAAAAACATCTCTCAAAAATGCCGGTACCCAGTACTCACGCTCAGTGTATAAACTCTTCAACCACACATTATCATGCAAGTTGTACGTGGTGATGAACTGATCCCAACAATTCTCGAACTCTTCCTGAGTTTGGGTGTCATACACACATTTCATTAGTGTAGTTTTCATTCCAGTTTTGTAGGAACCATAGCTTCCAAGCTTTTCAGGGACTTTCTTAAGTATATGCCAAAGGCAAAATCGATGTCGGCTTTAGGGGAAAACAATTGAAATGGCATTTTTCATCGCTCTGTCTTGATCAGTGATAATAGCCTTCGGCGCTATACCATGCATACACTGCAACCAGGTTTGGAATAACCACACAAAGGTCTCAGTATCCTCTGAGGAAATCAAGCCAGCTCCCAACAAAATTGATTGGCCATGGTGGTTTACACCAACAAATGGTGCAAAGGGCATCTCATATCGGTTCGTCAGGTATGTGGTGTCGAATGTGACCACATCACCGAAATATTGGTACGCAGCTCGACTACGGGGGTCTGCCCAAAATACATTCTTTAATCTACCATCATCATCCAGGTCCATTAATGCAAAGAACCCCGGATTTTTGTACTGCATTCGTAAGAAGTAGTCTTGGAGCGCCCCAGCACCACCTGCGCCCAGTCGTAGATGTCGTGCCTTGTCGATATAATTACGGCAATCCTTTTCCAAAAATGAGAGGTTCTCAAATCCACCCGCACCAACAACAAGCGATCCGAAACTCTTATTCATACGGATCCCAGCCATATCATTTGTATCAATGACTCTTTTTACTGATTCACTTACTTCTCTATTACAGCGAAAGAAGCGTGATTTCTTGGGGCTCAGGTTGTGATTATGGATATTGTGAACTGTATTCAGCCGAAACTTTCCATCAGCAGTTTTTGAGGCATTAATCTTTGCCTTACATTCTGTCTTTCCCATCGGGCGAGGGTTGGCAACATTCACAATCCTATTCCGAGCCTTCCCACCACGGGCACAGGCAAGTGTGACATATCTAACAGTCCCATCCTCTCCCCTCTCACTCCTTTTTGTCATCACCCCAAACCCGCATTTCTTACCATATTCCTTATAATAAGTCATTAAATCTTCTAACGAATTAAACTCCATCTTCAACTTTGGTACATCCTCACCATCCATTTGCACATTCTCAGATGCTCCGGCACTGGATATGGGGGTTTCAGTTTCTTCAAGATCGGGTCTATTATTCTGTGCATCTGGTCTATCCGCAACACATTCATCAACTCTAGAGGATGTACATGGCGATTCGGTTTCCCAACCATTGGGTCTATTATCCTCTATACCTTGGAATTTGCTTGTAATGGAGCTTGTACTAATGCTTAATACCGGGTCTTTCATGCCATGTTGAAATGGGTAACTACCATGCTGGCAAAAAGAAAAAAACAATGCAATTAAACTCATTCCAAAAACCAAATCCTTAAAATTAAACATATTTGATATGACATCACCACCTGTAGGTTGCTTGGATATTGGTTGGCATTAAGATATGATAAAAAAGCCGGTGACCACGCAGGCATTGGTCCATAGTAACCGTGCATGTCATTTGGAATGTTTGGATACGTTGATGGTATGTCCTAAAATATTATTGGATAAGTTATTGATGTATTTTGACATTAAAATATCAACTAATAAACAAATAATGTTTTCGATATATTAAATAATACAACATACCTCGGGTGGGGGATTTGAGCTAGATGCCTTTGAATTAGACAGGTCTTCTTTTCCGTTTCCCATGCTAAGAGGGAGGCAAATGAATTGTCAATAGCAATATTATATAACTTAAACCACATTATAATCTATGAACTAGTATATACAAAATGAAGAAAGATACTAATATCTACAAAAATTCCCAAAATCAACATTACTAGGAAGGAAACAATGTCCTGCAAATGCTCAAATGCCAATCACTGAATATAATAATTCTAAGGTGGAGAACATTGACATAGATTTGGTAATAATTCACTACATTCTAACTATGATTTACCAAATTGACAAAATCTTCTTCTAGCAAACATTTAAATGTCTTGTCAATTGTTTTTCCCTCTTTAATCTCTAAATATTTATCATACTCACCCTGAGATTTGATCTCTAAATAATTAGTGACATGTTCTATTTTAATTCATAAAGCAATTTATGTAGGGGAAAATCTATTTTGCTTAGACGTTCAGGCATTGCTCATGAGAGAGATCAATAAAAGTCATAATTTATTTTCAGCATCATTAGATATAGTTAAGAGGCTTGAAGCCACACGGTTTAATACTACAGTGGGAAGCAAATATAAATTCATCCAAAAATTTAATCAACCAACTACCCTACTGTGAACATGTGGTTTCATGCTCATTATAAACTTTAAATTTAATCATAGAACCAAGTTTATTATGGCATCCAAGTCTATGTATGTTGTAGTTGTAAAAATTAAAATAGAGATGTAGACATAATGGAATAAGCATTATCATTTCTTTCCCATAAGCTGAAACAGGACATTCATCAACATCCGAAAACTGGAGACCCGTAAACATCCTTACTACATTATAATAAATCTGTAGTAACCAAATAGCAAGACTACATCAACTTTGTCTAAAAGGAAAGAATACAACAGAAAAAAAAAAAAATATATATATATATACATATTCTCATAAGCAAATTTTCCTTACTTTCTACTCTCTAGTCTGACAGGAACTTACGACATATTCAGGTTTGTCTAAAAGCAAGACTAAATCAGGTTTGTCTAACCGAAAGATAGAACAGAAAAAAAAAAAAAAACATTTTCTCAGATAAACCCAAAACATAACTCTACCGAATGGACTTGGATGCGCCTGGGTTTCAATCGGATGCAAGTTGGGGCTGAACGGAAAGGGGGCTAACAAGTGACGGACGGCGACCTCACCTACTGGTTTTTCTCCACGCTGGCGACTTTTTGCCGAGATTTTTCAGCTTCGGCCCTTTTTTTTTGGATCTTCTCTCTCCTTCAGCACAAAATATTTCTGCTTCGACTACAGTTTTCCCTCTCATTTTTCAGGTTTGTTTATGTTTTTTTTCTTCTTTTTTTTTTCTAACGTGGTTGTACACGTCAGTCGATGTCGCACCTGTTCCGCAAATCCGGTTGCATATAGAAGAATTGTATATATATATGTAACAGAAAAATCACCTAGTATTAGGGTTTAAGGTCCATAGACTAAGACCTTCAAGGCAGTGCCCTATGATGGACGAAACTGGGACCGCCATCTTCACATCAATACCAGACACCTCGCCGGTGCCGATCATCTCATGATCATCATCATCTCCAGCGATATAGGACAGGATATCTAGCATGGTGACCATTCCTATATAATGCTTCCGTACAGCCCCCGTCTGCTTATCGGACTCCATGATCATAGACCCGCCGGCTCCAATCCAGTGACCTGGCGGCGCAGCCACCTGCACTGCAATGACCTTGTTAGCCACCAGCGCGTTCATAGTGTGGGCAAGCGAGGCCGTGTAGGGCACCTCCACTATTCTCCTCTTGCCCACCATCAGATCCCTCACATGCTTGTCACTTGCCCATTGATTTTCAGTGCCTTGCTTTGTTGTGCTGTCGTGCTCCTTCGTTTGCTGCATAGTTTGCCGCCGTCGCTTATAAGACATAACATCCAGAGCGTCTCTCCTTAGAATCGAAGTGGTCTGTTATATATATACACGCAATGTATAGTAGAGAGCTTCATGACTAGGTACCGTCCTACCATCATTATCATCCTGAGGTACTGTGAATACGCGGCAGCACGTGTCAAGAGCAAGATTTGCATGTTTGCATGGCTACGTTTCTTTCAGCACGTTGCAGTTTCAACAGTACAAACATTAAAATATTTTGGCCGTGTTTTTAATCCGTAAACTCGTCTATAATATGTTTTCTGTCTCTGTCGGTCGGTTGGTTTTGTATCATAGAATCATTGATTCATATGTGAGACCTATATAGGCACGTCGATCCGGTCTAATCAGTTGAACATAAAAGAAAATAGTGAAAGAAATTTTACTCATTATATTTGATCTTGTGATGCCCTGAATCTTGATGGTTTTGTCAGTATATATAAACCTGATCAGTGAAGAATAACTTGTTTAGATTTTGATTTGAGTTAAAAGATAAGATGAGTTATTTATGAATAGTAATACGTTGAAATTTATAAGAAGTTGAAAAAGATTATAGATTCCACGTGTAAAGAAGTGTTGAATTAAAAAATATTGTGGATCTTACTTATAAAAACGTTTTGAGTTGAGAAATATTTAGTGATATTGAGAATTAAATATTTGGATATTAAACTTAATTTAAAATTAGACTATATTGAGTTGATTTCAATATCTACTAACATCCAAACGGGCCTTAAATAAAGGGAGAAAATGCATAAAATAAATATTGATTTCGGAACTGCTGTTTTGTTTATAGTGTCCTGTAAACTAGCCAGACAAATTAAGCACAAATTAAGGACCCGGTGCCCCTTTCTAGAGCCAAACACAACATGAAGAGTAAGTTACACTCTTTTTCACCCAAAAAGAAAAAAACAAGATTAAGGGATGCTTGGATAATTAAATGAGTGAATAATAATAAAATAGTTTGTGAATAGTAATATAAGATTTACGTTAAGATGTTTTATTGAATTTAAGAAAATGAGAAAAAAAAAGTTAAATAAAAATATAATAAAATTAAAATATTTCTTATTTTTTAATATTATTTTTATTTTAAAATTTGAGTTGTTTTTATGTATTTTACTTGGAAATTTTTGGAAAGTTGTAAGGTAATGATTATATGAAAAAAAAAATATATTTAAGTGATATATGAGAAGAAAATAAGAACAAATTTTAAGATGAATTAATAAAATAAAACCATCTCCCTCTCGATCTACTCCCAACAAGCCTCAGTAACATGCAATTGTCACAGGGAATTAAGAACAGCAGCCATATTGACACAGTTTCGTCGCGTAGGGCTCACAAAAACTATTGGCATCTCCTCTGACTTCAATGTTTAGAAGGCCTACGGACTTAATTTTGGGTCATAATGTAATATATATTGGTAGAGGCCATGCTACGACTACGGGCAATAATTAAGTACGTTAAATGCTATAATTTATTGGAAATATTGTTATTTTTAATTATATTTTACGGATATAACATATTAGAAATGAATTTATTTATCATTTATTTAAATAATAATCATTTAGAATATGTAAGATGATCGATCATGCGTAGTTAAATGATAATATTAGAAATGAAGAATATAATTTATAATTCGATCAGAAAGTTTTAAGTTTGCATAAACACTATGAATATCTAAGAGAAATTAGAATAGTAGATTTGATGTTTTATTTTAATGTCTTTTGAAAGAATTATTCTATTCGTAGGTCAGTGTTTGTAATGCACGTTATTTATATTACTTAAATGATAATATTTGATTTGTAAGATTTAAATTTAAAAAAAAAATCAAATCAAATTATATCATTTAAATACTTTACTAGATGTATTACCCACGTTAACTTATAAATATAATTTTATGTCAAATGACTAACGTACAATAAATTTGAATTTCTGCCAATTTTGTCATCTTTTTTTTAATAAGCACCATTATTATTTTTTCAAGTTAATTGCAGTATAAAGGAAGAGGCCCATTGAATATTGGTGAAACAGCTCATCCCAATAATTAGTCAAATCCCATCACAACCTCCCAAATAATGCACCAAAATCCCATCATAACCACACGACTAACCACAAACGATTGGCTGGATTTCATTTTATGAATTAAATGTGACAAAAACTGATTTGGATCCAATTATGAGCTTCTAACGTCCAGTTCATAAAAATGTTTACCTAAATGGCAACTATATTGGGCTATCGTGACCTTTCCAATGGATTAAAGGCTATAAATTTTTGCTTACATGGTGAAATTCGAGATTGCAGTACTTAGCGAATGAAAAAAGAAGGAAAGAAAAAGAACATGACTCTCAAAATTATATAAAATTGGTAATTAAATTTAAAAGTTAAAATGATAAATATTTAATAGTTGGATTATGTCTTATAATATAAAAAAATTAGAGGAATGATATATATAAATTTTAAATACACAAATATCGCACAAGTCCATTATAAAAAATTGCATAGCTTGCGGTGGCAAATTAAACAACTTTGTCGTTTACTTCAAATCCACAAACCTCCAAATATATTGTTCTATATCTTCCATTGTGTACAGTAATGATTAATGTAATAATTGTGTATTATTAAAAATGAAAAATGGTCCCCATCGGCGATCTGTGTGTTTTGAAAATTGGAAACAGCTAGACGCCTAGACCAAGCCGCATGACGAAAAATAAACTAAGCCTTGATGGAGAAGGAACACCAACTTCAAGTGAATACCCACTATCCGCAAACAGGTCCACTACACGCTTCCTTCTGCAAATAAAAACTACCATTCCAAATGTTTGTTCCCACTTCCTTCTTCTCATACCGCAATGTGTGCCTAAATCTTTAGTTTTTAATCCGGACAGTTCAAAAAAAAAGAAGCACAAAAAGTTGAACAAAGAATCGAGGAAAGATATGTCTACACCTTCTTCCAAAGCGTCACGTTTCGCATCTGATTGTCTTCTTCAGCTTCTGGTTTTCTCTGTCCTCCACTCTGCAACCAGATAGCAGCACAAGACAAGAAGTTGAAGGGTTTGGAAATTAGAAGAAGGAGAGGGACCTGAATTTGAAAACCCAGAATTTCGGAGGGGTTCAATTTTTGAACTTTTTGTGGGTTTGATAGGAGAGGAGATATGGATCTTTACTCAATGTTTTGTTGCGGAATGGTTTCGGATCGGTATGAATATTTACTTGCTTTATTTTTCTGATTTTCTTTTCCTAGCGTTACTGAATTGTTGGTGTGATTTGAGTTTGAGAAGTTGGGATGTGCTGTGTTCTGGTGAGATATGGGTGAGCCGAAGAAGAGGGTTTGAATTCCGAATTTTGGGTGTGGGTGAGGGGAATCTCTGAATGGTTTGTTTGGTTTTTAAGAAATTATGGGAGAAGTAAAATAAAGAGCAAAAAGATAAAAATGGAATCTTGATGACTAAAACCAACAGACTCAGGCATCCGTTAACTGTACTATTTGATCAGTTTTTCCGGAATAAGGAGTTGTACTCCAGTTTTGTATGTAAACGAAAGTTATATCTTTTATATTCTCTTAGACTTTGTTGTATTCTTTTTCCGTTATGAGGTCCTGAATGATATTTAATTAGTGGAGTGCGCAATTGTACAGGAGGGAACGAGGGAAGAAGCAGCAAACATGGAGGGTGTTTTCATTGAAGGAGTTGCATTCAGCTACAAACAATTTTAATTATGATAACAAGCTTGGAGAAGGAGGATTTGGCAGCGTTTACTGGGGTCAGCTTTGGGATGGATCACAAGTAATGATTACATCTACATGTTTCGACTCAAATTTATATCCTGCTCAGTATATAAGTAATTTGGCCTCTCTATTGTTTGCTGTTTGTGCAAAATGACTCTTTTTTGGGTGCGGACAACATTGATGGCTATCGTTGTCGATAGAAAAGAATTCATATAGAAAACCGGTATCTTGAAGTGTTGGTTTCAATAGATTTAACTTAAGGTTTTGTATATGTCAATATCAATATTATGTGCTGCTGGGCATGTCCTTTTTCTAACTTCTCGCTGTGAACTACCCAAGAATCTGATCGGAATATATACTTTGGATAAAGCAGGCTTCCCCAGTTTCAGAAACTAGTCTTTTCCCCAGTTTCAAACCAGTAAATGGCGTAGTTTTTTCTTAAAGCTTGACTTGTTGTACCACCACAAAAAGTGAGGATACTACATCAATAAAAGAGGGCTGTTTTCTTTAAAAAAAAGAAAAAGAAAAAGAGTATATATATATATAGATATATGTCCATATTATTAGAGTTTTATAATCTCATTGTGTTTCTATCAACGTTTTTAGTAGCTTCCCAACCCCTTTATTGCTGTGTTGATTATTGAAGTCTGCCAGACAATGCCAAAAAAACTAAACGGTAATGGGGCCTTTGTATAGTTTCTGAAAGGAGTTTGATTTCCTTTTTGTTGTTTCTTTCCATTCTATTCTCTTTCTGTGAGGTTATGTTTCCATTAAAGAATACAAAATTGGCATCATACTTCAACATGCATCTGTTATCATTACAAAATTCCCCTTTGTGCCATGTTTGACAGTAAGTGGTGTCATATCTACCCATCTTTGCAGTGCATACCACAAAACTCTCATGCACAGAATAGTGCCAAATCTTTTAATCTTGGCAGTGTAAAATGGAATGATAAATCATGGCAGAGATATGCAAGTCAAACAAGGACATAGCATTGAGAAGTCATGGTATGGAGGACAGATGGTTAGCTGATTGCTTAAACTATTTGTATGCACTATGCACTTAAGTGATTGTAGGGGTACAGTGCCATAACAGGCCAAGTATTGATCGTATAGTTTATATAAGATGTTTCTCGTAAATGGAAAATAAAATTGCCAGTTCCATTTTTCTAGGCTTGTCCTATATCCAAGCAAAAGTGATACTCAATCAGTGCCTAAGCTAACATGTTTTATTTGCTTATTAAATTTTAAGTTTCTTCCAATAGGTTGAAGAGCTTTTGCTATCATTAACCTATCTTGAAGCCTCTTCTAGTTAGGCAATTGCTAATAGTGCACCCTTCTTTGTAATCGATCTTACCGATGAATATTAATAGGCTTACAGACCATGTCGAGACATGGAGAACTTACGTCCTAAGGGACATAGTAGGAAGACTCATTATGTTGGAATTCTAATGGCTGTTTGTCTGCCACTACAGTTCCACTTTTCCTTCTTATAAACTGGATATCTTTCTGAAAGGTGATAATATGCAGATTGCGGTCAAAAGGTTGAAGAATTGGAGCAACAAAGCAGATTTGGAATTCGCTGTTGAGGTTGAAATACTGGCACGAGTACGGCACAAGAATCTGCTAAGTTTACGTGGCTATTGTGCTGAGGGGCAAGAGCGTCTGATTGTATACAACTACATGCCAAATTTAAGCTTGCTATCTCATCTTCACGGGCAGCACTCAGCAGAATGCCTTCTCGATTGGAACCGACGGATGATTATTGCAGTTGGGGCTGCTGATGGAATTGCGTAAGTACTGGACCGTAGTTTGTTCTTTATGATTTGTGATGAGGTGTACTTAAACCCCTAATTTTTTTATCCAGCTATCTTCACCACCAATCCACCCCTCATATAATCCATAGAGACATCAAAGCTAGCAATGTGTTGCTAGATTCCGATTTTCAGGCTCGGGTTGCTGATTTTGGATTCGCAAAGTTAATCCCTGATGGTGCAACACATGTGACTACTAGAGTTAAGGGCACCCTTGGCTACCTTGCACCTGAATACGCTATGTTAGGTAAAGCAAATGAGAGTTGTGATGTCTACAGCTTTGGGATACTTCTTCTAGAGCTTGCCAGCGGCAGGAAACCACTTGAAAAACTGAGTGGAACAGTGAAACGCTCCATTACTGATTGGGCGCTGCCATTGGTTTGTGAGAGAAAGTTTGGTGAACTAGCAGATCCGAAGCTTAATGGTAAGTATGTAGAGGAAGAGTTGAAAAGACTTGTCTTGGTTGCACTCGTATGTGCTAGCAGTCGTCCTGAGAAGAGACCCACGATGCTTGAGGTGGTGGATCTTCTGAAGGGAATTTCAAAGGAGAAATTAGCTGAACTGGAAAATCACGAACTATTCAAGTCCCCTCAAGCTGCAGATTACAATGATGGGGCATCATTTGCGGAAGACAGCTCAGACTTCATTTCGGAGGAGAAAGATTTTAAGCCTGAAAAGAATGAAGATCGGGGTTAGAAATAAGCAAGATCACTGAAACCACTAACTGCAGTATAAATTTGCTGTGGAAGTATGTACAATATTTGGATTTCTCGTGTCAAGGTGTATCAAGAAAGCATGTATTTTGCGAGTGCAGTGGGCTTTGTTTGTGGTTGGGTTGCTCATCATCTTTTCTTTTTTTGTATTGGAACGAATGACATGGTAACCGTGTTGGATTTTCTATTGGATGGTCGGATTTTTGGCTCGAGAACTTCTATATACTTCATGAGTTATGTCATATACAGTCATTTTTTCATATTTATTATACATTCTAATGATGTGATTGGTCAAAATAATTATTTTATATTAAAAAAAATGACTCAACTGATCACATTAACGAGATATGTACACATGTAAAGTGTACGAAAAAAGACTGCGTTGGTGACATTCTAAATATGGGTATAGGGTACGGGAGAGAGCCTTGTATTTTGGACCACCAAATAAATAAAAATTTGTATTTTTCATTCCCAATATCAAAAGATACAAAATGTTTAACTCTTTCTTGTATGGTGGATATGGAGGATCCTCCTCTATATTCACTTTTTCTTATATAACAGTTTTTTTTTTTTTTAAGTAAAAGGAAATATATTAGATCAAGAAAAAGGGCAAGGCCCAAGTATACAGAGAGTATACAAAGAGCCTTGCTACAGGCTAAGAGCTGCGAAGGGCAATATAAAGTTCAGTAAGAGAAGTGTCATTCAGTACAATAGAGGAAGCTCATAAAACTAGAGCGTGGTAAAAGAAATCCCTAAAGCCTTCCGGAGAACGCTCCTTATCCTTAAAACAACGACTATTCATTTTGTTCCAAGTGCACCACATTAGGTAAAGTGGCACCATTTTCCAAATATCTGCTATCTGCCCCTTGCTGTGGACTCCTCTCCAACAAGCCAATAGATTGATCACCTTTCTAGGCATTACCCATGCTAAGCCTAGTCTGGTGAAAATGTCATCCCATAAAACTGTAACTGCTTCACAATGAAGGAGTAGATGATCCGCAGTCTCACTATTATGTTTGCACATATAGCACCAATCTGTTAGGTAGAGGCCACGCCTTCTTAGTTTATCAATACTCAGAATACTTTCATGAGATGCTAGCCATACGAAAAAGGCCACTTTTAAGGGAGCCTTAGTCTTCCAAATACACTTTCAAGGGAAAGCAGTGAGGGGATGTGTCGAGAGTACTTTGTTGAATGAGTGTACTGAGAAGCGCTTATTTCCTGTGAGCGACCAAAGCATGTGATCTTCACCATCAGCATGTAAAATCGATGCTTGTAGTACGTTGTAAAAACTAGCAATGTCTCCCAATTCCCAATCTTGTGCAGCTCGAGTGAGTCTGACTGACCAATGAGTGAGGTTTGAGGAGCTATCCAGATTGTCAGCAACTGTGGCCTCCTTATCAGCCGCGATCCTGTATAGGGAAGGAAAAGTGAGCTTCAAAGCAAGCTCACCAGACCAAGTGTCATGCCAGAAGCTAACTTGGTTGCCCCTTCCCACCACCAACCTGCAATTAGCAACAAGGCTCCGCAGTTTGAGAATTCTCAACAAGGCTCTTCTTGGTAAATGGTTACGGAGATACCACAGGGAACGAAACGCCTTTTAGAGGGAAGTTATTGATAGCAAATATGGGAGGCTACAGGGTGGTTGGTGTTCCAACGCAGTAAGAGGGGCCTATGGCGTAGGTTTGTGGAAATTCTTGTATAACAGTTGATCAATGAGATGTGGTTTCTTCAAAAAATAAAAAATAAAAATTTGCACAGCAGGCATTCCAGGCTTAAGCTTCAAGCACAGATGTACAGACTTAAATAACATAATCATATATGTACAAAGCCTACTCCTACTACACTACAACTGCTACAAAATGCTTATAACCACAAGCTCAACCATCTCAAGATACTGATTATTACAAAAAAAAAAAAAAAAAAGTTTCTAGACTCTTGTCCCCAAGTTCAAAAACTCCGTAGTTGTAGTTTGAAAGCCGCACCGCAAACAGTACCACACTTGGTTTACAATTGTGACATAAATCTCTTTAACTCCTATGAGAATGTATCTTCACGATCTCCTTCAGCAATTATCTCACCCTCCTCCAAGTTGCTGAACTCTAGGAGATGGATTGGCCTGTGGTCCTCGTGATAATATTCACGGGGTGCCCCAAGCTTAACTCCATACTTCGTACTAGGTGCATGTTTCACTCCCATGAAATTGTAATTCCATGGACCATTATCTAGAATCTAGAAACCAAAGCAATAAATGACAAAGTTAACTCCATGGGGGAACAAGAAACCAATCAGCAAAGCAAATACACATCTAATGAAAAATAACCACACCATTATCCAATCAAAAGCATGACCAATATTCATCAATTTCTAAGACAAGTGGAGAACATTCTTACCATATAGAAACCAAGGAAGTGGTCACTCAGGAGCATTTGGACCTTCTCATAATGAGTGGGAAGGCAGCCATGAGGATTACTTCCGGTGTCCTTGTTAACAGGTCCCCATTCATACCCTGATGGTGTCAGCTTATAAGCAGTTAAGGAGCAGGAACCTGGAGTGAAGCTGCAAGTCAAAATTATGCACTTCTCCCCATCCCATTGCTTGTTGTTTTCCAAGATCTTAGCATGACTTGTGCGATCCTATAAGTAATATCTCAGGTAAGATGACACTCCCTAGCTCCCCTCTAATAGAAGAAAATAGCAAACTACCTATGATTTAACAATTTATTAAGAAAAACAAAATAAGAAAGATGGTGTACTGGGTTAGACAAAAACCTATGGCGATAACTGGGGAAGTTTGTTAGGTTGTGTATGCATCCATCCAAAGGCTCCAAAACATTCAGGAAATCATGCTCTGGGAGAGCAGCCGGAATATTAACTTGCGGATGGGTTCCCCACTGTGGTGGCATAGCAATACAATGAATTTCCTTAACCTGCGGGTTGTCAGGGGGACTTATGCCATACAAGTAGCCAGCAATTTGAGTCCGCAGATCTGCTACACAGATAAACTTCTTCAAAATGTTTTTTGGCATGATATAAATATATCCTATTTCCTGCATTATCCAGTGCTCTCCATGTCGGCAGATTTGAATAATATATGATTATCACATATAATATGAGAAGGTAGATTTGTACCTTTATGTCCTTGTTGGGTCAATCTATCATAAGTAGTACGGCTCAAGTCCCACATCTCTGGTTGAGATAGGCTCTTATACCATTTGTAACGCCCCAACTGAAGGCCCAAACTATATAATTTATACTCTAAAAAGACTAGTCAATGATATAATTGGAGCCCCATTGAAACCTTATAAAAAGCAATAACTTCTCCTTCCCAATCAATGTGAGATCCCATATACCATCTACCATTATCCTTATCATATGGGTATTACAACAAGAAGCTGTTACGATCCCACTTCGACTAAAGTATAGGATTGGTTGGTGGTTTATAAGCTCCTAGGCACCCTTCCCTTGCAAGCCGGTTTTCAAGGGTGAATTCTACCTAGTGAGTTCATAACAAATGGTATCAGAGCCACCCCAAGTATGTGCCATGTTGCAATGGTTGCAATCGTGCGACACAAGGGGTGATGTCGGCATGGCAGTGTTTGTCCAGGACTAGAAAAAACCTAGTGCACAACCAGCCCGTGTGAGCGTCAGGACCACCGTGGATGTCAGCTATGGAACATGGTGGTTGCTACGATCCCACATCAACTAAAGTATGGGATTGATTGGTGGTTATAAGCTCCTAGGCATCCTTCCCTTGCAAGCAGGTTTTCAAATGTGAGTTCTACCTAGTGGGTTCATACAAATAATAATAATAATAATAAATTAATTAAAAAAATGGGGGGGGGGGAGAGGACGGCTAAAGAAAACAAATAGATCGCTTGCAGTGCTCGTGGAAAAACCTTCTGTCGCTAACGACAATCAAATCACCAGCAGTGGAAACTGGTTTCACCAGCTACATTAGCATTTAGGTGTCACATTCACCGGCTACCCAGAATGACTCCATCGTTTTGGAGTTGCTGGTAGCCATACCCTAACTGACTTATGTCCCCTTAGCTCGGATCCGACAAAATTAAGGGGCCAAAGTAACTTATTTCGCATTTGATTCATTAATTACTTATTTCAGCTAAGTATATTTCCAGATAAGAGAAACATAAAAAACATATTGTCTCAAAACAAGAGGTTAGAATGCCTAAAAAATCAATTAACCATGTGCAAAATCCGATAACTACTCCCCTAAACTATCTTCGTTTCCAAAAATATTGCATCGTTTAAGATACCAATAAGAAAACATCTAATAAATCATCCAATTTAAGTCTGGAGAATATGCGAAAATAGCTATCACCTAACAATTTTCCTGACGTGCTCGGGGGGCATGTCCTCCTTTTGCGTCTCGACAAACCCGAACTTCCGCTTGTCGTTGTATCGCTTGGAATTGAGCTACTGCCATTTCCTAAGAACCCTTGATAGGAAAATGATTTATAATGTGTGTAGATTTGAGATTCCAATGAGGTAAAGATTTTGTGTTTATGGGATAGGTGAAGAAGCGGGAGATCTTTGAAGGGGGATTGAGGATTCAATGGTGGTTGCTAGGGTTTGTCATGTATGTAATCTATGCTGTCTCTCGGTCCCCCACTGAGTGAGAATAGTGTCAAACTAGAAAGAAAGAAGTTAAGAACGGTGCTGCGACTCGATAGATTGGTTACTATTTCATCGGAGATGATATATGGCGGTGGCATCTGACTCAGAGTCTCAATATATTGTTGGATATCGGTTTTTTTTTTTTTTTTTTAAAGAAGATTTCGGCTAATTTTTTATCATGAAAAATGCTAATCTTCAGGCTGATATTTTTTTTATTTAATGAGCAAATAAGTATTTTTTAATAATATTATTAATTTTTTTAATATTTAAAAATGTTAATAAATATATAAATATAAATAAAATAGACGAACGGGACACCCTAGTGGGAGCTCCTCAATGGTGGCTATAGAGCCGAGTAATGCTACTCATTATTTTAATTTTCATTATCCTCTCATCATCTTATAATGGAGCATTAAATGATTAAATATTAATTATAATATTTTACTTGTGAATTTATCATGTAATGTCACATCTTGTAATAATGAAAAATAAGATGATTAATATATATTTTTTTATGCCTTATCCTACCCACGTAGGCCCAAACTGCAAAATGATGGCTATCTATTTTTATTTTTATTTTGATTTTAATTAATATTAATTTTTATCTTGAATTTTATTATTCTCCAATGATAAGAATATGAAAATAATAAAGAAGGAAGGAAATTATATTCCATGATGAGTATATCCGAATAAAGTCTGAAAATTATAAGAGGTGAAGGTGATGGATAAATATGCTAGGGATAGAATTAGGCTAGTTAGGTTTATTTATAATCCTTGACATATAGACTTCATATTTAAATTTTCACATTTTTATTTCACCTATAAAGCAACTGTATATCTGGATAATATTAGACAATGTCCAAGTATAATTATAAACAAAGTGATTATGTGATATTATTTACAAAGTATAATGCCATTAAATATTTTTATATCAATATTTTTATTAAAATAATATCACATATCTATATTAATCAATGTAAATTAATAGAATTTTTTTTATAAAATATATTATTATTTCACTTTTATTCCATTATAATGATACGAAATTACCTGTTAATTATTAAAGTTTTTTCTAAGAAAATAAAGATTATAATTTAAAAAAATGTATATTCAGTATTTATATACATGTATTAGTATTTATTCCATTATAATGATACGGTATTACCTGTTAATTCAGGATTTCGATGCATTGTGATCTTTCATTCACAATTGATTTTTACTAAGATAAAATAACCAATAAATATGGATTAAAAGTTCAATTTTAAAATTATTTTTATTATAAAATTAATTTAATATATTATATTAAGTTAGTTAAATTTATAAATTTATTTTTAGTAGATCGGGTGTTTCTTTTTATTATTTATGTTGTGGCTGAAAATAAAAAATTATAATTATTTTATCACACCATTTAAAATGAATAATAGCTATATAAAATTAAAATTAAAATTATTTTTTTAAGTTGTGACAGGAATTCTAATAATATCGTTACGAGAAAATCTATTCTTAGTCCGGTCTGCGTATCGCACACCACACGAATCTGATGTGGCAAACCGGTCTAACTTATAATCCGGTCCAACTGAAATCGAGTCCTTCTCTCGTGAAGCCTCTCCTCCCTTCAGAAATCCCTCACCAAAATACATCCTCCCCAACGAGAAATTCCTCTCCTCCTGTGAGAAATCCCTCACCAAATCCCTCTCCCCTCACGAATGAGACTCCCTCCCTCTGAATCCCTCTCCCCTTGCAATTTTTCGGTGAACCAGTGAGATTAAGACCAATTAGAAGGGCTTGGAAACGAAATTTGAAAACCTACAGTCGACTTTCTCTGTTTTGTTGCGTGGAGATTCAATTGCAAATAGACTTGAGGCTGCATCTTTTAGACATTAGTGATGTGTTTGATGAGATGCTTGAGTGAGTCTTGGCTTCACGGGCTACCAAAAATTGGGTCTTCAAGGAGCTACATCCATGCCACACCTGTTATGGTCCTTTGGCATAGCCACCTGCGTAAAGTTTCTCCTAATCTCCTCTTACCAAAGGATGGACTTCGAGGTCCACCACAACTAGCTTGCTCTCACACATTTTCTCCCTCTCTCCCAGTGGTACTCTCTCCATTTTCACCAACCTTATCGAACCCAAATCGTTAACCTACAAAAAGGCCTAAACTATAGCTCCAACATTGGTTTTGTTCCAGAGAATCACTGTAATCTTGTCTGATTTGTGTATTTTGTATGGGGTATATAGATTGACTAAGGATTTGGATTCAAATAGGAGAACTTTGATCTGGGTATTGGTCATTTGGACCCCAATGCTTGTGATTGTGAATGTGGACCATGTCGGCATGTCCATTTCCAGGACAATGGATTTCTCTTGGGGTTCTTGTTCATATCGCTTTCATATTTGGAGGAAGGGAGGGGAGTACTTGATGGGTGAGTTTTTCTAAAACGCATGCGTTTTATTAAAAAATAAAAAAGAAAGCCATATCATCAATTTCGTGTGGTGTATGTGGGAAAGGGGCAGCTTCTCTATCGTTACCCTTCTATCTGCCTACGATAAATTTGGAAAGCTTTGTGTCCATCTTTTGACGGCGAAATGCTTTAAAACAAGGAAAAGCAACGTTTCGCATTAAAAGTAAACGGTGATGCCTCGCATCGGCTCATCCACCGCCCGCTATAAAAGGGAAGAGAAGAAACCCTCGTTATCATAATGCCAAACCGAAACCCCAAGACAAGCAACCCTTAAACATAAAAGCTTTGATTGGAATTCCTGGTTTATTTTTTCCGTATCATAAACCGGAGCGTAGCATCGGAGATATAGAGGAACTGGAATAGGATTTGTTTTTGTTGTTGTTGTTGTTGTTGAAGAAGACGATGTCTGCTGCCGTGTGTGGGAGCAAGAGATCTTTTTTCGAAGAGCTACCGCCGTCGCCTCCCGTCTCTAAGAGGGTTCGTTGCTCCTCTTCTTCTTCGCCGATTCGATTTTCTGCGCCAACACTGCTAGATCAGCTTCGCTCCGTGTTTCCTCACATGGAACTCCATGTATCCACCCCTCTCTCTAATCAATTATTATTATTATTATTATTATTATTATTATTATTATATATATATGTATTATGATGGTGATGTGTTTGGTTGCCAATTCTTGTTGCCTGTTTGCTTGCTGAGGGAAAAAATTGCTGATAAATTTTGTGTAATTCGTTGGGTTGATTTTTTTTTTTGCAAAGGAATAGGGATGATAACCGAATATACTGGGGAAGTTCTAACTTGAAAGTTTAGATTTTTTTTCGTGTTTTAATATTATTTTTCTTCTTAGCCAAACGGAGAGTTTGCGCGTGTATTTTTTACTTTTATATAATGGATTTAGTAAGATATAGACTTCGTTATTGTGGTTGCAACATTATTAATAGGATGTTTACGATTTCTTTAGTAAGCCAAGATAAACTCTGATGGATCAGTTAAATCTAAATATGGGATTTATTGCAATTTGTAAATATTTCAATTGAATTAATTGTCCGCTATCACTTTGGAAGACAAATTTTTGTAACGTTCTTGTCACACGGGCTTATAATCTTTGTTACTTGTGCCAATTTGGGTTCTCCTCCCTTCCTATTCTCCCTGTCTTAGAATTTTGTTAAATGTTTTCACAATCATGGTTGTTTAGACATTTAACTTAAGTGTTCACAAGTATACTCATATTTGAGTGGTGCTGGTTCAACCTTGTCATTACTGGGTTTATGCATAATGCTAGGAATATTTTTTCTCCTTTGATTGCAGGATTATGGTATACCATATACTATCGTCAGCATAATCCTTTTTAGCATATTGTTGACATTGTGATGATTTGACCTTTCAGATTCTTGAGAGGGCACTGCAAGAACATGGTAATGATTTGGATGCTGCCATCAAGAGCCTGCATGAGCTTTGCCTAGAGTCTACGGAGGGAAATTCAGGTTGTGTGGAAGAATCAGTTGTAAATGTGGAGAATGGTATGTAATGTGCTGTCTTATCTGCAGTTTTTCATTGAAATTGACAGCTCAAAGTAGGTTTCAGTTGCCATGCTACCTATTTGCCTTTGGCCATGGAGAATTTGAACCAGCGACATTAATAGCTAAATCTTTGAGAAAATAATTTCTACAAGAATTTCTTGCCTTGGCTGAATTAGGTTGTCATGCTCCAGGGATGCAAGTGAATCCAGAAACTTTTATAGATGAATTGAAAAGAAGGAAGAACTATAGATAGCTTCTGTTTCCTTTTGTTTTTAAATGATCATTGATATACAATGAAGGCTGTGTTTGATAGTATGGTTCTTTTCATTCCAATAGCCATGGAAAGGAAGGTTGACTATCCAATAGCAGGAATAGGGATCAAGGGGAAGGTTTTGACCGAGCACTAGAGCAAAGATATTGAGTTTTAACCTTTACCATCTGATACCTCATATTTAAGTTAATTATCTTACATGTTGGGTTTTACTTAGTAGAGGGGAGTCTACCCCCACATGTGAGAGAGTATCGAAGTTTTATTTTAATTAAATCGCCCTTTTCTCATAAGCTTAAGTTTTTAGGACAACAACTTTGGGACATTACATTAGAAATAAAACTTCAGCTCTAAATACCATGTTTATTGTTATTTGTGAACATTGCATTGCAGTTTTAATTTAATTAAATTCCCTTTTTTTATAAGCTTAAGTTTTTAGGACAATAACTTTAAATGCCTTGAATCTCATGCTACCTTTGGGACTTTACATTAGAAATAAAATTTCAACTTTAAATATCATGTTTATTGTTATTTGTGAACATTGCCTTGTATGTCCTATTGGGTACATTTTCAATCCTATTAGCTTGCTTTCAACCTCTTCCCTCGAGGAGTCTATTATTATGATTTGAACTCTTAATTAGCTCTCACCTTTAAGATGTTGTTTTCAACATGAAAGTTCTTTGTTGAATCATTTTTAATTCTGGGATTTTGCGTTAGATAACCTCTATGATTTGTTTGCTTTAAGTTGCATTCTTTGCAACATCAGTTTCTTTTATGGGGGAAGTATCTCACAGTTGCTGGCATGACAGGTAGGTTGACAAATGATGGAAATGTTGGTTCTCTTGACAATCTATCGACTTCAAACCACCTTCCTGTAGGAGGTCAAGAATGGGTTGACTTGTTTGTGAGGGAGATGATGTGTGCTTCCAGTATGGATGATGCCAAAGCCCGTGCTGCAAGATTATTAGAGATTTTAGAGGAGTCCATCAGTTCACGTGCTGGTGAGGCAACAAAAACTCTTCACAAGGTGAGTACCTATAATTCCCGTATCAGCATCTATTTTTTATATGAGACTAGAGATAGGTCGTAGTGGAGTTGAGAAGTTCATCAGTTCACTTTCTGGTGAGGCAACAAAATATCTTCACTGGGTAAGTATATTTAATTCTCATGCCAATGCCTTTTTAGTTTTCCGGTATGAGATTAGTGGTAGGTCCTAGTGGTGTTGAGAAGCTACTTTGTGTGGAATTATTTAATGATGGACACCCTTGTAATAACCATTACATGAAGATATGATCCTAACTCACTCACTGTTTGTGTGGAGTGGAACTTGCCAGTTTTATGACCTTTTAACAACTCTTGTCCTTATCAAAAACCATGTGCTGATTGTGAAGCACTTGAAAACAAATGTTTAGTGGTGGAACCATCTGAGCCATTGTTTGGCATGCCATTTATCTAGAAGTGTTATAAGGTTGAATGTTTTTTGCTCCCCTAAACTCATTTTGCCATATTACCAACAAACTATCAAAGTTTTTACTTCACTCACAAACTATCACTTCTTTACAGTTTGCCCCTTCTCTAAGATCCAACTGTTTAGATTGACCAAGGCTGTGCATCTGGGTATCCAGATATACCCGGATCTGCATCTGGGTTCCGACCAGACGGGGGAAAAAATGGTTCTGGATGCACAGGTCTAAAGATTGACTCATAAAGTATTTGAGTGGGATGGTTTTAATGACTTGTGTGCCTTTTTTTTTGTCTGTAGGTTGTAATTAGGTATTTCTCTCTTGTATATTGCCTGTGTACTTGGGCTATGCCTAATTAAGTGATCAATAAATTTTATTAATTATCAAAAAGATTGACTCATAAAAAAGACAAGATTAAATAAGGAAAGGTTGATGTGACGTTGTCTTTAAATGCGATAGAAGTTTAATAAAAATTGTTGATTGAGAGTACCTACACTTCAAGGAGGAACAGAACACTGCCTCATCCTGAAAACGTGCAGAGGATCCTTCTTCTCTCTCTGTCTCTGTCTCTTGGGCTTGTATAATTTTAACATTAGAATGTTTGGAAATATCAGGAAAATCTTATGCTGAAGGAACAAATTGAAGGACTCATGCGGGAGAATTCCATTCTCAAGCGTGCTGTGGCTATCCAACATGAACGTCAGAAAGAGTATGATGATAGGAATCTAGAGTTGCAACATTTTAAGCAATTGGTAACTCAATATCAAGAGCAGTTGAGAACACTTGAGGTTAGAAATAATGGTTTATAATCTCTCTCTCTCTCTCTTTTTCCTTTTTTTTTTTTTTTTTTCCATATTGACTAGTTTTGTCCATGAGGTTTTGCCCCTTTTTCCTATCAAAAAAAAGGTTTTGCCCTTTTGCAGAATCTTGACTTGGGTGGTTTTTTGGGGGGGCAATTTAGGATGTGATGGTATCTGCGTATGTAGCGCAATCATACGCTGTGTATGTATCTGTTAAATAAATATATTATAAATAAATTGAGTAAAGAAAAGAGCCCAAAGAAGGGGAAAAGCTAAACAAATGAAAATTAAAGTAAACCCATGAAGGATTCCCATCCTCCTCCCCTAGTCAAGGGTGGAATCCCCTTCCCTAGGACACATTTTGGTGTAGGAGCAAGGGGTCCCACCCTCCAACCTGCAATGGAAGGGCAGAAAACCATGTGATTGTTTATAGTCGAGAGTTTAACCATCCTCCTGTTGTAATGTTAAATAGAAATTTGATTTATAGTAGACTGATCTGTTTAATTTCATGGGTTTGGATCCAGATGAGCAACTATGCATTGACAATGCATTTGAAGCATGCCAACCAAAGCAGCTCCATTCCTGGGCGATTCCATCCCGATGTCTTCTAGGAACGAGATGGAAGTTTGCATTTGATAATATGGCTGCAAAAGATGTATCTTCAACATATTTTAGATTGATATGTTAAAAGTTCTGAGTGAAGCTTTATGTAAGATGGTGGCTATCGAGAATTCTGATATGGAATGGAATAAGATCCTCTTCATTTCAAATGAAACAAACCATAATGTATTTAGATTCTTTATGTTCGCGAGAAAAAAATATATTAAATGGATATTTTTTATTTCGTTTTAAATTGAGTGTCTTTGTACACTTACTGTTGGGTGATCATCCAAAATTTCGTCTGGTCCGGTATTGAGCCCGCCTATTCAGAATCATGATCATGTTTTCGAGTGCACCATTAATGAAGATGTTACGTATATGAAAAAATATATTCATTATTTATTTTTTTCATTATCATCTCATGATATGGTATTAGATGATAGGTTCACAATTAAAATAAAATAAATAGTTTCTAATCATTTAAGAAAAGCTTTTATGTCCCTTATGGTTGACAGACCTAGTTGACTGTTAGTAAATTCTTCTTCTTCTTCTTCTTCTTCTTCCTTTTTTTTTTTTTTTTTAAAAAAAACTTAGTAAGAAAGTGATTTTAAGTGTATTGGTGTATTTTTTTTTATTTTTAAAAATATTTAAATATATTAAAAAAATGTGAAAAAAAAAATTTACCTGAGCGACATAGTAGCCTAATCTATCATCTAACGCTACATCATGGATGATGAGTGAATGATAAGAAAAGTCCACAATCATCTAATAAAGTTCGTCCAAAAAAAAAGAAACTTAAATCATTATCTATTTTCTCATCTTCATCTCATCATCTTAATTTTCTTTTTAAATAAGTCCTATCTCTATTGCAAAATATAGAATAATTTTGTTTCTTTAAACACTAGGGGAAAAAATAGCCATAGGTGGACAAAAATAGGTCGATTTTTATTACTTAAATAAAATATATTTTTGGTATTTTAAATAAATATTCTTATTTTCTTACATATATATTACCTTGTGCATTATGAAGAATGTCAACTCTTTGAAGTATGGAGAAAGGAAATGTAAATCCTATGTTGATGAAATAAAGTGTAGACAACATTGAATGTTACAACTATGAACATAAAAAGTTTCTACTTTTAAACAATGAATCAAATGACTGTACTGTATCCTGAAAATAATTTATCGAACTTTAGAATTTAAAATTTTATTTTCTGTATTCCTAATTATCTTATTTTCAGTACATTTTCTTACACCAATTAGAAACGTATTAGATGGGATTTGTGGATGGAATTGACTTCTAATAGCCACGTACCAAGTCGTTGTCAACTCTTTATACTGCTAGTGCTCGAGCCTTCAAGTCCTTCTCTACTGGATAATGTCAATTTGTCAATGCACTCTAATTATTTTCGATAGAGGGTTGGGGGTAATTGAGAATTCGAACTTAAATTTTTTATTTAGAGAATCGGATTATATGACACTCTAATTGACCATTGAGAAGAATATTATACATATTTTAATAATTTTATAATAAAAATTACTTAATGTATAGATAAATTTTATCAAAATAAATTTATAAATTGACATATTTTAATATAATATGTTATCATTAAGTATTTTTTTTATAAATATTTTTATTGAAACTTAGAAATCGAGATGAGATCTTTTTAATGATTAATTTTTTTATGCGTAGATGTTTAGTTTGAATGCATAATTCAAAAAACAAAAAACAAAACAAAACTTTGGAGAAAGTTTAGCCACGCAAGCATTTTAGCACAATGTGCACATACTCTTAAATATAAAGGATTTTATTTTTACATCTATAACTATTTAAATATTTTTGTTTAATTTACAATAATTATAAGATTTTTATAAATACCATGATAATATTATTAAATATTAATTAATCTTGACTGAATTTTATAATTACTATTTTCAAATTAAATAAGTGGGAATATTAATCTATTAATTTCAATTTTTTTAGTATAGAAAATATTTTTTAACCATTACTAGGCCAACTTTGAATGGTTTCATTTATGGGCTCTGGTTTAGGCCGTGGCGTATCAAAGCCCATACCAGCAACGGTATATTTAATACTTATATCAGGCATCTGTTATTCTTCCGCAACTTCGTCTGCAATCTTGCTCTTCTTTTTGATCCCCAAAACTACCCAAACCTTAAAACCCTAAATCCCCCGTTCTTTCGTATCAGATCCCAATTTCTTAGTTCCTTGTCATTTTTAAGGTAGCGAGAATGGTGTTGGCGGAGTTAGGGGGGAGCATATCCCGTGCTCTCCAGCAGATGAGCAATGCGACCGTAATCGACGAGAAGGTCCTCAACGAGTGCCTGAACGAGATAACGCGGGCTCTTCTTCAGTCCGATGTTCAATTCAAGCTTGTCCGAGACATGCAGACCAACATCAAGAAGATCGTAAACCTCGACGATCTCGCCGCCGGTCACAACAAACGCAAGATCATCCAGCAAGTACGTGATATCTGTTTCTATCTATTTTTCTATACTTGCGGTCAAATATATTTAATAATTGTGCTTTGTAAGTCATTATGATTAAATGGATTTGCTTTGGAAAGGTTGGTAATTTCCCCGACTTAAATCGGGTTGGTGTAGGAATTGCGTATTATATAGTGCTGTAGACATAGTTTTCAATGATCTCCTTTCAAGCTTCCCCTATGTGATTAATAGATGAGCATTTAATATGGGAAAATTATTGAGTGCCCAATTTGAAAGATAGCTTGTTTCTAGTGTCTAGAAATAGTTCTATTAGTGAGGTTGTTTTTTGCCAATTAGAACCTCAATGCTTAGAGGCTCTAGAGTAGGGCTTTATAGATTTAGTTTTTAGAATTCTGGATTCATTTTGACAAAGTTTGCGAAAGAGATTGCTGATAGTGGAAGCTGGTGATGACAGTTAATTTAAATCTATCATGATCTATTGCATCCTCATGCTCTGATCACTAAAATAATGTGTTTATTCTTGTGCTATTTGAGTCACATCTACGTCTCTTTTAAGTCAAATAATTCCATCCTCATGTTACTAGTTTGCCCTTATTGTTTAGTAACTAGATTGTGCAATTAACCTAGTTGCGTATGTTGGGGCTGCAGAAGATTAGTCTTCATTGTATATTATCTCCTGTATCTGTTACCGATCAAAAATAAAAATCTCTTGTATCTGTTGTGCTTTTATAAGAGGGTTGCATTCACTGCAGGCTATATTTAACGAACTCTGCAAAATGCTGGACCCTGGGAAGCCTTCTTTCATTCCAAAGAAAGGGAAGACAAGTGTGGTTATGTTTGTAGGTTTACAAGGTACAATGTTTATCAGATTTATTTCTATCTGGGTCATTCAGAATTTTTCATATGGTAGAGATCATAATAATCTATGAGATTGTTCTTTTGGGAAGTTAGGATGTGAACTTGTCATCCGGTTGATATTTATCTGTTGATTCATGGGTCTAAAAGTAGTTTGTACTATTTTAACTTTAAGTTGGATGTATCTTTTTTCTGATCTTCACCTCTTATTATTTGCGTTTCCAACAAATTCAGGATCGGGTAAAACCACAACATGTACAAAATATGCATATTATCATCAGAAAAAGGGCTGGAGACCTGCCCTCGTGTGTGCAGATACATTCAGAGCTGGTGCTTTTGATCAACTAAAACAGAATGCTACTAAAGCTAAAATTCCATTTTATGGAAGGTATTTTTACTTTTTACTGTTGTGAGCAAAGATTTGTGTTACAAAGATCAGACGAAGTAAATGTGAGGAGAAACACAATCATGTAAAAGAAGATAATTGCAGAGACAACAATAAGGAGAGGATAAACAACAATAAAGCTCCTACAATATTCTTTTTAACTGCGAAATGGTGACATGCATGGTTAATAATAATGGGCTTTGAAATGCATTTTCATTCTAGAGATGAAGCATTAGATTTTCTTTGAAATATTTGCCTATGACCTTTGAAAATTTAGTTTTTTTCTTCTCTCAAGAGGGCAGAGAGAGGGAGAGTTTTTCTTCCCTTGAGATAGTAGCTTCTGTTTTTTATCTACCTGAATTATTTTATTCGTTTTATTTTTGTTATTGTTATTACTCTTATTGATTCTTTATCAATCAAATCTATTCAGATAGTGTTCTACAGAATTTTAAGTAGTAACTAGGATTTTGACCCTGCAGCTATACAGAATCAGATCCTGTGAAAATTGCAGCGGAAGGTGTTGAAAGGTTCAAGGAAGAAAATTATGATCTAATAATTGTAGATACCAGTGGGCGCCACAAACAAGAAGCTGCTCTTTTTGAAGAAATGCGTCAAGTTTCGGAAGCAACGGTATTTTCCCCATATTGCTTTTTGTCTCTCAAATTGTATTTAATTGCCTATGATTGCTGATATATATTCCTTGCATCTTCCAGAAACCAGATCTTGTAATATTTGTTATGGATAGCAGTATTGGTCAGGCTGCATTTGATCAAGCTCAAGCTTTTAAGCAAAGCGTTTCAGTTGGAGCTGTAATTGTTACCAAAATGGATGGACATGCAAAGGGAGGTGGTGCTCTTAGTGCGTAAGTTCTATTGCAAGCAACTGCGGCCTACACTTTTTTGTTTTTGGATTTAATCTAATAATGCTTCAATTCATTTGTTTGTTGAGGCTGTGCAAGTGCTTCTCAAAGTTATTAGGGTTAGTATTTATTGAGTAGATCCTAAATTCCATTCCATATTGGGAGTCTTTCCCGAAAATGACCCAATTTTCGAGGGGAGCAATATATGCATTGACACTTCATCCTTCAATGTTTTTGAGGGAAGATAACACGATTGCATTTTGAGCAATATAAGCTTTGACACTTAGTATTTTAGTACAGTTTTCCCAAAGTGCTTCTTGACCTTGTGCTTAAAATTACTAATCAAAGAACTAGTTTTGAAATGGAAACTCTCCTTCTGATAGAAAGCAATTATAGCCTGTCTTTTGTTTGCTTCGATAACTAAATCATGTTCCACTTTTTCTATGTAGTGTTGCAGCAACAAAGAGCCCTGTAATATTTATTGGAACTGGAGAGCATATGGATGAGTTTGAAGTTTTTGATGTGAAACCATTTGTCAGCCGCCTCTTAGGTGTGCACGTAATTTTTTTAGTCTTGATGCTTGACTTTTGTGGCTTTACCTATTCCTGTGAATATTTTGAGTATTTACACATCAATTATCTTTCCATCTAGGCATGGGCGACTTGTCTGCCTTTATGGACAAAATTCATGAAGTTGTTCCCATGGATCAGCAGCCTGAGCTTCTTCAAAAACTTTCAGATGGGCATTTTACATTAAGGATTATGTATGAGCAATTTCAGAACATACTTAAAATGGGTCCAATTAGCCAGGTTGTTACTCATATTATGTATTGAAGCTTTGTTGATTATATGTGTCTTTCACATTTATTCTGCATCAGTTGTTTAGAGTGTGAGAAATAATTGATGATGGCATGTGTGAAGGCAAATAAATAGGGAAATATCAACAATTGATTAACAAAATTTTTACACATCACCAAATGACCATTGGGAAGTTTCAACTTTGTTGTTTTGATTTTTTTAACTGAAGCTATTAAATTTCTACTTCTGATTCATTATTGGAGAGGCTGGTTTGACTGACCTGGTTTGTGTAGGTTTTTTCAATGCTTCCAGGATTTAGTGCCGAGCTAATGCCAAAAGGTCATGAAAAGGAAAGTTCGGCAAAGATCAAGAGGTACATGACCATGATGGACTCAATGACAAATGAAGGTAGGTCTAGTAAATTTTTATGTGGTGACGTTCTGCTACATTTTCTGGCCACATCGATATTGGATTGCGTTTATATTGACAGAACAGAACCCATGCCCTGATCCTAATAATTAACTGCTAAAATGTTGCAGAGTTGGATAGTACGAATCCAAAGCTTATGAATGAGTCTCGAATGATGCGGATAGCACGAGGTTCTGGTCGTCTTGTGAGAGAAGTAATGGATATGTTGGAAGAGTACAAGCGCCTTGCCAAAGTATGGAGCAAAATGAAAGGGCTTAAGATTCCTAAGAAGGGTGATATGAATGCGTTATCTCGGAATATGAATGCACAGCACATGAGCAAAGTCCTCCCCCCACAGATGCTGAAGCAGATTGGTGGCATGGGTGGCTTACAAAGCTTGATGAAGCAAATGGGATCTACAAAAGATATGATGGGGATGTTTGGAGGAGGAGACTAATCGATTTTGCCGCCCACAACTCCAACCAAGATGATTTCGGACTGGTTTCGTACAGCTACAACATTGCCTTGTCGGACAAGTGGCAGGCATGCATGCGTAATGATGCCCCTGACCATTCTGTTCGCCTCTCACAGATGTTTATTCACTTCTGACGGGGTCGCATTCGGTTTAGTAATTTGTTTCGAGCTCGTGGGACGTTGTTGTAATACGCAGAGTTAGCCTTGAATCTGTATGTAATGAATAGGTTATTAGACACTTGCGCGATTAACAAAATAAATGAAATCATTACCCTTTTTCCCGCATTCTAGAGCCCAAAAACGGGGGGAAAAAGGACCCAGCAAGAAAAAGAACCTGCACATATAAAACATGCCCATTTTAGGGTATGAAGATATTTGTAAGTATTTATCCGAACATAACATGAAAGTCTCGAGCAAATGTGATAAATGCAAGAACTCGATAATATCATCTTTCTTGTTTAAATGGCAACCCAAAAGGTGATGACTTTTGAGCATTTATTTGTGCAAGAACTGTTGAAATTTGAAAAGAGACTATCACTGCAAATGCCCGCGAGCTTCTCAAATTAATTTTTTCAAGGAACGATATGATACAACAATGTCATTTAGTAGCAGACCTGATATTATACAGAACTACAAAACTCTATGCGTTTCTACTGCATTTACTGGGATGACAAAATAGAATTTTTCAGAAAACCATATATCCATATAGAAGATCAACCATGTTATCGTTCTAAGAACTTGCTTAGAACGGTTTTTCTCAATGGGACTTCCTTGTCCTCATCATCTCGCTCGGGTGTGCCATTTGTGTTTAAAGCACAACGGATTACTGAGTTGACCTGTTTCCTTAATCCAGCATTTTCAACGAATACATCTGTCAACATCTTCCTCAACTCATCATCTGTTGTCCTTTTATTACTGCCATTTACATTGCGAGATTCGTCCACTACCGCAACAGCATTTTCTACATCCTGTGCAAGAAGCTGTGCCTGTTCCAATTTTACATACCATATGTAATTAAGTCAAAGATTCGGATGCACAGATGTTAATAGAAAGAAAGAAAAAAAGGAAAAAAAAAACACCCTAAAAATAAATTATATTATGAAGTCTAAACCCAAATATACAATGATAATCTGCACTTGTTAGACGTGAAGGAGAGAGGAAAAGGGCAGGCTTTTTTTGTACATGAATAACTTTCTCATTTCTCATCAGCCTGAAATGCACCCCAGCACTTGAAACGGATCCAGTACATTTAGAAATACGATGCTAGAACTGTGAATAGAATCCACAATTGTGGGGCTCACCCTTCTTTTTTTCATGCCCACAGAACACAAGTGCACTGAATGCACACCATTTGGATTTGCTCAACGAGGGAAAATATAGAACATAAAAAATAAATAACAGGCTGGTGTTTTCCTACTTTTGGGCAAAAGAAAAAAAATATATGTCACTGACTAATACCGAAGTACTATCATGGTCCAAAAACAGCCATTACACTCATTCTTGACATCACGTGGACAAACAAAATGCAGATAAGAGGCAATAGCTACGGTATATTGACTATATGGACAGACAAACATTGTAAGCACAAATTAAAACTAGCCCCTTCCTAATTTTCACAAGGAGTTAATGTGAAGATAGTGACATCAGAAACCTAGCAAAATCAGGAAATTGAGAGAATGGCCTGGTGCCCCAGAATCTTATTGAATAGAAACCAGTTAACATGTAAACCCGTAGCCTTTACCCAAGTAACTATGGGCATATTAAACCTAGATTGAACCAGACATACATATACTGACACATCTTGGTTTATACATATTTCTTAAGATGTTAACAATGCACTTGCTTTGAATCA
Source organism: Carya cathayensis (assembly GCA_011037825.1). NCBI lineage: Eukaryota > Viridiplantae > Streptophyta > Magnoliopsida > Fagales > Juglandaceae > Carya > Carya cathayensis. The sequence goes on from QGSO01000184.1 coordinate 2,061,358, forward strand.
AAACTAGCCCCTTCCCAATTTTCACAAGGAGTTAATGTGAAGATAGTGATCAGAAACCTAGCAAAATAAGGAAATCGAGAGAATGGCCTGGTGCATCTTATCGAATAGAACCCAGTTAAAATGTAAACTCGTAACCTGTACCCAAGTAACTATGGGCATATTAAACCTATATTGAACCAGACATATATATATACCGACACATCTTGGTTTATACAGATTTCTTAAGGTGTTAACAATGCACTTTCTTTGAATTCTTCTGAATATAAACTCACTGTACTCCCTCAAAGACTTCATTCCAAATGTGGCACTTAGTGGTACTTTCACTATGAACAGAGAGTTACACAAGATTGCTTTTATACGGTTTCTTTCTTTAAGGCTTAATAAGATTTGAACACTGCTAAATGGTACAAAACATAGCCCACAAGCAATCGTTAAAGCTTGTGACTTATATCTAGACAACTGAACTTTCACACACCAAAGAGTTACTCTTTAGAACAGTATTCAAAATTGAGAGAGATTGTGACATATTACAACAAACAAAAGAGAGAAGTTACTAAAGCTGTTAAGATACCTCTGCAAGTAGGAGGCCAATTCTATTATCAGATGTTGTCAACAGATCTATGGCATCAGATGGTGATGAAGTGTCCAAAGTTAATTTATCTTCCTCTTCAACGAGAAAATTAAGACTACATTCTTGAAGCCTACCAAGAAGAATTCCACATTCATGCAGAAACTTTGTATTAGCAGTATTTGCACGTTCCATTCTTTGCCTTTCCTTTTGAAGACTCCTCTGGAAGACACAAGGAACAATGGCATGAAATAGAAGGGTTTTGCAAATGATCTAAAATAGCATGGTAACGCTAGATGCAACCCCATCGGCAAGGAGAAATTATTAGAAAGAAAATAGTTCTGATTGGGAATTAGTTAGAAAAATAGGCAGCGAGCAGGACTCTGGCATGTTGGCACCTCCATCCCCCATAGGAAGTGATGCTAGGGCCTTGGATGGGGGTTCCATCCCCCCCCAACTGGTGCCATAATTTGCCTAGGAAAGAAAAGAAGGTTAGAAAAAATATATACAATGAGAGAGCCAAGGCGCTAGAATATCATTAGACTTGGTTGTTTGGTCTTCAATGTAATCTTTGTCAGAGCCCAACATGTCTAACCCATTAGATTGGTTGTCTCCCATTCTCAGGAAATTGGAATTTCTCCCAATCTAATGCTTTGAGACATACAAGTTCATAAAATTAAAGCAATTAACCTAACCATATGCTCCAGATGGATAATTGTGGACCTTCAACAAATACTCTTAACTAATTCTTATTTCACATGCTTTTACCAAAAGTCACTTAAGGTAAAACCAGCAGTCATTAAAACCGTTTATGTGCATGGTCTCAGGGAAATATGGCCATATATTTCAGACCAGGAATCTGGCCTTACTTCTCTTTTCTTTTTGTGTCTAACAAAGTATTCTTCCTCTTGTTGGTTATATATATAAAGCAAACAAAGCCCTAAGATATTCACTAAAAAGTAACTGTACATAAAGAAAGAACCAGAAAAATCAAAAGGGAAAATTTTACTTCAAGATGACTAGAAGGAAGAACCAGAAACTTCAATTGACAAGTAAGAAAGTACATAAAAGAAAATGAGTACCTCTGCTTCTAATTTTTCTTTCATTAGTCGGCTGAGCTCTTGCTTCAATTCTAACTGAGAACGTCGAAGAGATTTGACCTCTTTAACAAGCAACTTAATGTCTGCCTTTGATTTTACCTCAAACTCTTCATGTTGTTTCTGCAAGTTTTCAAGCTGTTCTCTGGCAACATCTAACTCATGCAGCAACATTTTGTTCTCCTGAACGATTGCTATTTTGGTTGACTCTGCACGCACCTTTTCATCCTGGAATATTCTTGCACATCATTCACCAAAGCCCCTAAAAATTGAATAACAAGGAGATCGAGATACATGATAATGTTACAAAATTCCATACCTGTTCCAGCTTCAATTTTAATTCCATCTCCAAGCACTTTGCATGAAGCTCCTCCATATCCCACTGCATTTGTGTCAATTTCTCCTTTTCAGTTAAAACAGCCTGCTGCATGTTTTCTTTACAATTCTGTCTAGTAATTTCAGATTCCACTTCCAAATCTTTGACCTACAACAGAACATCACCATAAACGATATTAACAGATAGTATGGTCTTAAATTGATCTTGAAAAAAATTTAAGCATGTCAAGGCCCTCGTGACTTTCTTTTCATTTCTTTCATGTTTGACACTCTCCATTAACATGGTTTGGATCGATGTGCACATATTCTAATTCTGCGCACACAGAATGTATTTTAAGCATAAAAAGCCACATCCACAGTTTTCACATCTATTTCCATTAGGCTCACCTAAAATTTCTGCCCATGTACAAGATAAGACTAAAAGAACATGTTAAAAACCAGAACGCTCATTTCCCCTGATCAAATAAATTTTAGCCTAGATTCTCATGTGCGTCTAACCTAATGATGTCTCTGCTATCACAAACAGGTTAAGACAGCAATATTGAACAACACTCTTCCTTTTTAAGGCCAAAAAGCATTCAGAAGTTGAAGTTGATATGTTGAAAACTCCTAAAAAATACATGAAAAGATCTTAATTCGCCAGCATCAATAGAGTCAAAAGGAACCAATTAAATGGAAAACTTCCATCTTAATTTGATGCCTTCCAAACAGGAAAAACAAATGAAATGGAAAGCAATACATTGCCATCATCACCGTGATTGAGGCAAGCCACGCACTTGAAACCAAAAGTTTCAAGAAAAACAGGGAGTTACAGAGTCTTTCTTGGGCAATTAACCACGACGCTAAGGGAGGTAGCTCAAGTAGAGGGAAGTCTAAGGGAGGGCAATGTGAAGACGGGAAACACAAGGGGTTGGGGTTGGGGTTCGGTATTAGTTCTATAAGGAAACAAGGGGTTGAGGTTCAGTGTAATTTTTTGGGTATTTTGGGTTGTTTTGGGATGTGTGTATTTTGGGTTGCTTTCCACGGGCTTTTTTGGGTCATTAGGGGCTCTTTATTATGGGCTAGCTGTTTTCTTGTATACGTTCAGTGTACTTGGTTACTCCTTTTGATATATAAAATACTTTTACTTATTAAAAAAAATATATTTTTTTATAAGTAAATAAATGATATTAATCAAAGAATAGGCAAAGCTTGATACAATGCGTAGGTTGCCCTAGCTAAGTAGGAGCAATAGAGATAAGAAAATCATGAAAATCTAGGCCATGAAAATATATGGCCAAAACATAGATGTGGCGCAACAGAAGAACAATAAATCTATCTGCTACTTTTCTCCACTTAAATCAAAATAGACCCACAAAATTTGAAATTTAATCATAGTGAGAAAAATGAAATGAAACTTACATAATACCAAATCACCATCTAGAAACACCCTGAAACTATTGAATAGCCCAATGCGGCTTATGTGAACTAGAAAGAAAAAAGTGACTGGGAAACAGACATCAAAGAAATAAAATAATTACAAGAACCAAAAAAATCATGTAACTGCTACAGAATATACCTTTGTTGTGAGAAATTGTCTCACCAAAACTTCTTGATTCAATCTTGCTAGAAGGTCCTCCAAGTCTGTTTTTGCTGTGGCTAGTCTCTGCTGCATGGTAACAAGTACTCTGTTCAGTCTATATCGTTCATCAGATGGAAGAGCAACCAGAAAGTCCCTTGGAAGCTGTGAATCTGGATTTACAAAAGAATCCATGTTTTTTGGAGCTTCAGAACCTCTGGAATGATGAGGGTAACCACCAAAAATATTGGCTTCCCCTGTATTTGACATTTCACTCCCTCTTACAGAACTCAAGTCACTTCCAACACTCTCTGTCGAGAGTCTACGAACATGGCCATCCACCTTGCAATCCCCTAGTTCATGAAAAAACTCCGTTCCATCTACGCGGAGGGGTTTAGCACCAGAATTATTCCCAATTACCTCATCCCTGCCTATATTATTGACCTGACTTCCCATAAATTTTCTGTTAAACATGCCATGTTTGTCAGTCCTTTTATATGGATCAATTAAGTATTGTTCGGATACCGATTTCTCCAAGCCAGGATCAGTGGAATTATCATTCCGACATCTTGGTGTTCCAACCTCAGATATCTCATAAGGAGTATCATTACCATGATCTGATGCAAACAAACCACCAGCAAGCCCAGACACATCTGAGTTGGAACGGAGCAGAGATGATAGAACCACACCACCAGTTGAAGAATTAGCATCTGGAATTTGCTGATTCTCATCACAGAATGCTGAAAAGTAATAACACAAGAACCCAAATTAGTTTGGAGTATTATCTGTAGAGTACGTATATTCTACTTTTTAGTATCACACTTGCTGCACTTAGGAATTAGGAAACCATGTAATGCTGATTCCAAGATACATCAAGGAAACACCTACAAGACCTCACAACGGCTTCCAGCTCAAGAAAGGTCGCCACAGGAGCACTTCTTGATACATCAATGTCTGACAGTAGTTTTCCCATCCAATCCTCCAAAGAATACCTCCGCTGCAACAAAATAACCATGTTAAGAATATTATAACTGTTATTTTGAGGGGAAATAGCCCTGATTTTTAAATTGTTACATGGGGAAATATGCTAGATTTATGAAATCTTTTAAGTAGTTAACAAAAAGAGTATTAACTTAATAGTATAAATAGTGGGCGTGCACAATCAGTGACTGCAGCCAAATATTATACAAGTGGGCCATTGTCCTCAAATTGCATATGGTGATTGAACACATAAACCAAAAACTTATAAAGTATTGTCATCAAATACATGTATTATCACCACGTACTTGGACACGATTTTCTTCTTTCCTTCTACAGTTTCAGGTCTTGGATATACTTCCATAAACATCCATGCACTTCGGGAGAAAAACTCAACTCCAGGAACCCATTAACTCCTCTTACCAGGGTTAAAGCAAGAGAGGGGACAACTCACTTATCAAAAAGAGAAAAAAACATGGGACAGCTCAAAGTTTCTCTATCAGTAGATCCAACATTATTTTGTATGAAGGTTACAAGAATAAGTTTCAAAATCCATATAATGAATTGCCATCATAATTTGTCTCAAAATGTATATCATAATATATTTTTTTTGATAAGATGTATATCATAATATCTACTCTATCAATTATTTTGAATCGCACAAAATAACTAAAGAAAATTTAAACATTGCCACAGAGAATAAGATAGACAAACAAGAAAAATGTGCAATCTACCTCTTCCAACAGAGTCTGGCTTTTTATTTTCAAAATCCCCTTTGGAGGAGCTGGAGGCAGATTCTTCTTAGGAAATACCTGCCTGACCTACAAAGCTAAAAAGAATGATTATGTCCTCCAACCACTATATGCAAATGCATGTGTTCACCATGGTAGAGGATAAGAAAAGGTTAAAAAACAATGCAAACTTTGCAAAATACATCGTTTTTCTAAACAAATGCAAAATGCATGCAATGGTTTAAAAAGCAGACAATTCCCTAGTATGGTGATACACACGACACAGGAAATGCTACTTACTTCAGAAAAAAGCTTTAAAAAATCGTTAAATCTGCGTAATATCCCTCGAATTGTGGTGATTCCTTCTGGTGATTGTAAACCAACTTGAACCCTGTAAAACTGTTCTCTATGAATGTTAAAATAGAAAATAAGTAAAGTGGGGTTGAATTAAAATAGAACCAGAACAAAATACTACCAAGACAACTCCAATAACAGAAGCTTTGCTGATAATATAAACCCATTTTATTCACAACACTCAAAAACCTAATGTCCAATAAATTACATAATCCAGCTACGGGTAACTAGAAAAACAAGCACAATTCAAAATCATTTAACATTCCAAACCGTACCTCACGAACTGCTTGCACTAAAGAAGACAAGGGAGTGGAGAAAACATATGATACATACATATAACAGCATGGCAGTTCTATCCGGCCCAATTAAAGAAATGGGTAAAACTAAACAGCTTCAAATCAACTCTTCATCATGTATGAAAGAAGAATATCGATAAATGTTATTTTTTAAGGACTAAATTTCTAATCGCTTTACATAGACGAGCACACATATATACTCCCTGTCAACTAGAACACGACGCTCAGAAACATGCAACAACTTTAGAAGGTAGCTACCAATACTAGTCGAACTTGAAAGGAGCAAAGTGGTTCAATTTGAAATAAGTTTTTTTGATGGGTAGATTGGAAATAATAAATCACAAAAAAGTAAGTATTAAGAAAGACGTATAGATACCACCACAGGATCTGAGCCTCTTGATTTGGAAAGGAAAACCCAAGAAGGAATTGAGATGCAGTAACTCCAACCAGTGTGGAAATCATGCGGCCAGACAGTTTCACGTCCATCCTACATTCAAAGAGCAGGGCAGATTATCGCAAACGAAAAGATTTATATCAACCTAAAATTCCAAGCTCTCGATATGTGCAAGTGCCAATAGAGATTTGAATTAATACGACACAGAGAAAAACCACCACCCTCCAAACCTGGTGATCTAAAGCAACCCCGAAAATCAGCGACATAAATCAAATTCAATCCTTTGAGAGAAATTAACAACAGCTCCATCAGATCAAATATTCAGCTCAACCGAAAATTCTTACCAAATACACATAACCCACCAATTATAGTTACAATTCAACCCCATAAAACGATAAAGGTTGATCAAACATGAAAAAGAAGGGTACCCATTTGCGAGGAGGGGGGCTCCAATCCATACCCAAAGGGAGCGGCGACTCTCCGTCGTGGCGGTGCTTGGGAGGGCTGCGATTGGGCAACACGCGGTGAGCAGAATTGGGCCTGTAGCTGTCCAGAAAATCGTCGTCGTCGTCCGTGTCAATCGTGGAATTCGAAGAGGAAGAATCCCGGCGATGAGAGAACGGTTGAAGAATGGCATCGAAGAAGTCGAGGTTATAGTCGTCCAAGAGAGAGCGGTCGTGCGCGTACAGATTCATTTCGATATCTCAGTTGTGATTGTATTTCTTTTCTTTTCTTCTCTTTACCGAGTTCCTAAAACACAGAGAGAGTGTCTCAGTGAGAGAGAGAGAGAGAGAGAATGTGTGCGCGTTCTGTCGGGGCCGAATGATTTTTTCTTTTTCTTTTGTTTCTAACGTTGGAGTTGCCTGCCTGCTGCCCCTGGTGATCTTCTTTCAACGGGACTGGAAACTTCCTCAACCATTTGTCAACGAAAGGAGACATTCTTGTCGCTTCGTTAAATAAATAAATATTAAAATAGTTCATGTTTTTGTTTTTAAATAAATTGATTATATACCCTAATTTTGACATTTTTACTCTAAATGTTACTGTCAATGAGATTTTAGATAGAATAATGTTTTCAATATTATTTTTAAAAAAAATTTAAATAGACAAATTTCAATTTTTTTTATACTTTTAAATTTATTTTTATAAAAATTTTATAAACTATTATATAAAATATAATAAATAAATAATTTTTTTTTAAATTTTAAATAAAAATAATATTAAAAACATTATTATATCATAATTTTATTTAATTTTTAACAAAATATCTCATTTTAGGTAAACAGTGTAACCAAACGAGAGCTTATTTATGTCTTGTTTGTTTTCACACATTAGATGAGATGAGTTGAGATTAAAGTTAAAAGTTGAATAAAATATTGTTAGAATATATTTTATTAATATTATTTTTATTTTGAGATTTAAAAAAGTTGAATTGTTTATTTTATTATTATTTTAAAATTTTAAAAAGTTAAATTATTTATTTTATTTTAAATAAAAATTTAAAAAATTATAATAATGCGATGAATTGAATAGATATATTGCAAAAATAAATGAGGCTTTGCTCCAAGCTCGTGCAAATCATTTCTTGTATTTTCATCTTGTAGGTAGGTAGTTGTCCTTTTGCCTTTTAGGTCTTCCAACGGTACTTGAGGTTCATGAGAAGGCAGGGAAGTCGCGCAATTTGTTTGCCTCTCTCCGCCTCATTGTATGCCGCCGTCTTTTGTTCTCAAAATCCACTCGCTCTGTTCTCCTTTGACCTTCTCAACTTCACATTCCTCATCCCTCGAGAAAATGATCTCCATGGCATCCGTTTCCCCAACACGCATCTCTCCACACTCCCATCCTCGCTCCCTTGAAAACCCAGCACTCACTCTCTTCGAAAACTGCAAGTCCATGGACCAACTCAGGCAAATCCATTCCCAAACAATCAAAACAGGGTTGAGATCAAATCCGATTGTACAAAATAAAATTGTAGCCTTCTGTTGTACGCATGAATCCGGCGATATGACGTATGCCCGTTACATGTTTGACACCATTCCTGAACCAAGTGTGTTCATTTGTAACACCATGATAAAAGGCTATTCTAGGATTCATCTGCCTGAAAATGGGATTTCTATGTACTTGGAAATGTTGAGAAGGAATGTCAAGCCTGACCATTACACTTTCCCGTTCTTGTTAAAGGGTTTTACACATGATATTGCATTGGCATGTGGGAAACAGTTGCATGGTCATGTCGTGAAATATGGGTTTGATTCTAATATGTTTGTTCAAAATTCTTTTGTACATATGTACTCTTTGTGTGGTCTGATTGATATGGCTCGTGGTGTTTTTGATTCGAGTCAGATAAGGGATGTGGTTACTTGGAATGTAATGTTATCTGCATACAACAGAATTAAACAATTTGATGAAGTACGGAGGCTTTTTTACGAGATGGACAAAAAGGGAGTCTCTCCCACTTCAGTTACCCTTGTTCTAGTGCTATCAGCTTGTTCCAAATCCAAGGACTTAGATATTGGCAAGCGGGCTCATGAGTATGTCAAAGAATGCAAGGTTGAACCCAATTTGATATTGGAAAATGCTTTGATTGATATGTATGCAGCTTGTGGAGAAATGGATCTTGCGCTTGGGATTTTCCGGAACATGAAGACCAGGGATGTGATTTCTTGGACTGCCATTGTTGCAGGGTTTGCCAATGCTGGAGAAGTTGATTTAGCTCGGAGGTATTTTGACCAGATGTCTGAAAGAGATTATGTTTCATGGACTGCCATGATTGATGGGTACCTTCGGATGAACCGTTTCAGAGAGGCTTTGACACTTTTTCGTCAGATGCAAACTTCAAATATAAGACCGGATGAGTTCACCATAGTTAGTGTTCTAACTGCTTGTGCACATCTTGGGGCACTTGAATTAGGAGAATGGATAAAGACATATATTGAAAAACACAAGATCAAGAATGATGTGTATGTAGGAAATGCTTTAATAGACATGTACTTTAAATGTGGAAATGTGGAAAAAGCACAAGGGATTTTTAAGGAGATGCCTCGGATTGATAAGTTTACATGGACGGCGATGATTGTTGGTCTTGCCATTAATGGGCGTGGTGAAGAAGCTCTGGATATGTTCTCTGAAATGCTAAAAGCTAGAATAGCACCAGACGAGATAACTTACATCGGTGTTCTATGTGCTTGTACTCACACTGGCATGGTAGACAGTGGAAAAAGGTTTTTTGCTAGCATGACCACCCAACATGGGATTAAGCCCAATGTCGCACATTATGGGTGCATGGTTGATCTTCTTGGCCGAGCTGGACATCTAAAAGAAGCTCATGAAGTTATAAAGAATATGCCAATGAAACCAAATTCAATCGTCTGGGGGGCACTTCTTGGTGCATGTAGAGTACATAAAGACGCAGAAATGGCTGAAATGGCAGCCAAACAGATTCTTGAGTTAGAGCCTGAAAATGGGGCTGTTTACGTTCTATTATGTAATATATATGCAGCTTGCAATAGATGGGAAGATTTGCGTGAAGTAAGACAAACAATGAAGGATAGAGGAATCAAGAAAACCCCAGGTTGCAGTTTGATAGAGATGAACGGTATTGTCAATGAATTTGTGGCTGGAGACCAGTCACATCCAAAAACTACAGACATCTATTCAAAGTTAGATGAGATGACAAGAGACTTGAAAATTGCAGGGTATTCACCTGATACATCAGAGATTTCCCTTGATGTAGGGGAAGAAGATAAAGAGAGTGCACTATACTGGCATAGCGAAAAGTTGGCTATCGCCTTTGGCCTTATTAGTTCAGGACCTGGGGTCACAATTAGAATCGTGAAGAACCTTAGAATGTGCGTGGATTGTCACCGTGTGGCAAAGCTGGTGTCAAGTTTGTACAACAGAGAAGTAATTGTTAGGGATAAAACTCGATTCCATCATTTCAGGAACGGTTCATGTTCATGTAAAGATTATTGGTGAGTTTGAGGAATGGGCAGACTGAAGCGCTGAGTAGTCTTCTTGTTCTGTATATCACCTGGCTTTGAAGAGCAACAGAGCATCAATACTTTCAGGGGATTCTGTAACATGAGGAGACAAATTACAATATTATAAGCTGGCATTTGTAAAGGACTAAAATTGAGTGTTTTTTTTAGTAGAAAAGCCTATTTATTTTGTAGTCGGATACAAGCATATTCACTGTCTATTCGTGCCTAGTTTTATTTTAAAGCCGTCTCTATTCAGTGGGGGCTAGAGTGCCTCGGATGTGAAATTACAGAACTACTATCATAAAAGAAACTCTACCTAAAGCTCTGTTCTACACCACTTAAATCCAAAAAACTTTAATCTGTTGCTTTGCCTACCAAGGAATTGCTTGCCAACGAGTTTGGGATCAAACCCATTTTATGCAAACAAATTCTATGAAATCCCAGACAACCTAAATCCTATACCATCAAACCCATTCTTCGCGACGAGAGAAAGAAACTGAATGTATAGTCAAAACCTGCTACTATTAAGATATAGTTTAAAGTTTACATCAACTCACATTGGCTTTTTCTTTTCATTCTTCCGTCTTATGAATTAAGACTTGTATGAACCAGCATGCAAAGAAAGTGATATTGACGAAGAAAAACACACTCCAGATCCAAAATGATGATGGTGGAGATTTGGAAGAAATAAACAAAAAGAAAATGACTTTTTTTTTTTTACTCTTAGCTCTTTGCCAACGCCAAGTCAGTACTGGGATAGGCTTTAGAATAGTTACAAGTGTCACTGTGCATCACAATCAACCTCCATTGTTATGGATTTCACCTATTAGGTCAGTGTTTTGCATGCCTTAAAATACTCTCTGGCTAGGTGGTTTCTCTGTTTCTGTTTTCTCCACAAGAAGTATAAAGCAGATGCTGTGGGTTCTGGGAAATTGTACGTCAGAATTTGGACTTCTTTACAAGTTTCCTCAGATGCTGAAAGAGATCAAGCAACAATATGTACAAACTTCAAGTTACATAATTGATAAATCTGGATCCTCCATCTTATATGCTACATTGGCTGGTCCCCCACAAGATGAAGCTTGTTTAATAACTCCTCCATCGCTTGCAATGTAAACTTGTAACGATCTTGTGATTTCCTCCCTTCCTCCACAACCTGCACCACACATTTGTACAGATGATCATGCCTATGAACTGGGTTATTGCTGTCGATACCACTGGAGCTGTGATCAAGAATGTAACTGCGCTTAATGTCCTTCCTCCACCGTGAAAGAATGTACTGAGGTGGAATCTCCTCTATGCCATTTTGATCAAGGACAGACAGCGCATGCCTGCATAAATAACCTTTAAAGTTGAACAAACCACAAGCACAAAGGACCTCCATTTCAGGTGCATTATACAGAACCTCATACATTGTTTCCCTCCTGTTTCCCTCAACTTCAACTTGTTCCTTGAAAACGTACGTAAAGATTGGCCCGTCAACATTTAACTGTCTAGTGCTAAAACAAGAGTACATTCCCTCCACCTCCCTCTTGAACATACTTAATATGTCATTAGTGTACAATTTTGAGAGTTGCAATTCAAAATAGCTTCTTGATTTCAGCATATAACTTGAATTTCTTGAATTCATATCTGCCAGGGATTCAAGCTGATGTTTTGTCTGCAGAATTTGATCATACTTATCTAAAAATTCTTTCAAAGGGGTTTGTTTGTCAATATATTCTTCAAAGAATGAAGATACACCATCGCTTGGCTGGATGGGAAACATTCCAGCCAAAAATGTCTCCTTCAAATAAACTGGAACCCAGCGTTTTCGATCTTCGTATAAAGCTTGAAGCCATTTCTGATCTCTAAGTCCATGATGTTGCATCATATCCTCCCAAGCTGCCTCGAATTCCTCAGACCTCACTGAGTAATATACTGCTGTACTCAACAGTGCTTGAATTGATTCATATTGGAATAATCCTCCCAGTTTCTCTGGAACTTTCTGCATGATATGTGATAAGCACAGACAATGAGAAGCTCTTGGGAAAACATCAGAAACAGCAGTCTGTAAGGTTGCACATTGGTCAGTAATAATGGCTTGTGGAGGGCATCCTAACATACACGTAAGCCATGCCCTAAACAACCATGTATATGATTCAATAGTCTCACCTGCAAGTAGACCACAACCCAATAGCAGAGATTGTCGATGATGATTCACTCCAACAAAAGAAACCAGGGGAACTTCATATTTATTTGTCATGCATGTAGTGTCAATAGCAACTACATCACCAAAATAGCCATACGCAACCCTTGCTCTTGCATCTGTCCAAAACAAATTCTTCAAACATCCTTTCTCATTTAGATCTATCACGTAAAAGAAGTTTGGATCCATTAATTGTGAGCAGCAGAAATAATTAAGAAGTGCCTGGGCATCTCCTTCTTTAAGTTTCAATTGATTGCCGTAGTCGACATTATTCCCAAATTCTCCTTCATCAACATCTATACTTCCATTATCCTCTGCATTGATAACCACTGTCCGAAACAGCCTAACTTTTGGTACTTCCTCAGTACCATCTAACTGCAATGTTCTTTTGGTTCCAACACCCAGGTGCTTATGAGATTTATAGAATTTTCCACTTTTTGAGCTAATCAAGTGATTGTGCTCAAGCTCCACTTCAATAATTCTCCACCTTTTGGAGTCCATCAATCTGAATTTCATCATCGCTGGACAGCCAGTTCTTGTTTCTGGTCTTGGTCGGTTTGCTTCACTTTTCTTTTTAAAACCTGCACTACTACAGCTAAGTTTTCCTCTGTATCTTTCCTTACTCTTTCTATACCATGTATTGCTTACTCTAACCCCAAATCCCTGTTCCTTGGCATAACAATTGTAAAAATAATATACATCCTCATAAGACTCAAACTCCATTCCAACAACAGGAGGAAGGGGGTTCTCTCCTTGAATTATGCCAGTTTGACCCACATATTCCATCATTGAAGAATCTCCTTCTATCTCAAATTCATCAGCATCATCATCACCGACTGGCTCACTGTTGAGAGAAACTTCATCCATCTAGAAGAGGAAAGAAATCAAAGAAGCGTACACAGATATGTAGTAGTTGTCCTGACAACAACAACAACAAAAGGAACAATAGTGTAAAAATTACTCGACTTCAAACTGGCAGTCTGGTTTCTAGTAAAAATATAACTAGCACTTGGTGAGTTCATTAAAAATATAGAGGGATCATACTTTACCTTCTAAACTGTCATTAAATCCGGGACTCTCAAGACTCTCTCTCAGTGTAAAACAACATTACAAAAAATGTGGTCCACTGGTAGATCCTCAAAGAAATATCGTGGATTACACCTTGAGACAACCAAGTCCAAGCATGTCCTAGGCCAAGCAATCTAGCTTCCCCCAAAAAAATTCAAAATATGACTAATATATATTATCTAGATGTCCATCCAAATGACGCTTTTCTCAGGAAAAAATTTCACCTTGGCAGATCCAAAACTGGATGACCCATCTTACAGGTCATTTATGCATGCACGCCCATACACACAGCAATTACCGTGATCAGACCCTACTTTTTTGGCAGATAGATGTAATATACAGCACGCATTTGCCGCGGAGGAGAGAAAATATGAAAAGAACGCATTCCTTAGCAAAATCCCCGTAAAGTTAAGACGCCCTCGACAAACTTTGGCTGCCATTGATCTCAAAACTACAATCAGTGATCAAGTGTGGATATTTCTTTTTTCAATTTTCTCCATTCGAACCAAACATATTTTATTACCCAGCGGAAACTTTTTTGGAAATAGAAGCAGCGCAAAAACCAGCTGAAAAAGCAAGCTCACAGATTGTTTTCTCCAAATTACTCAACATTTTAGTATTATGTCCAATGACCATATCCAGCACAGGCTGGGCTCGTCACAAAGAACTATTCCTTCCCAATCGTCCTAAAATTGATTGTTTTGATAAGAGCGAATTCTTCCTAATTTAATTCTCTAGTCTCTAGTGTTCGTTTCAAGACCCAAGATTGAAAGTAAATATATATCTATATATATATATATATATATATATATGTATGTATTGCTTGAATTATTAGGAACCATCTTACATCACTAATTCCTCGAAGCAACAATAGTTATTCACTCATTCCTCCACCTTCTCCACTATGACTCGAAATTTTCTAGGGAAACGAAGTGAAAGTAAGAAAATAAGATCGAATTGATGGATTTTTAAATGGTAACTGGACTAACCTGATCAGATATCTCGCTGGGGAGTCACCGGCTTCCTCGCAGGGAGCGTCACGCGCGTAGGTCACAGGTGCCAAGTGCACTCGAAGTCCGCTACCACGAAGTACGAAGTGTGTGATTGTGTCAATACGTCTTCGAGTTAAATTTCGGAAACGCCCCCCGACCTGGGTTTTAGAAAAGAAAAATAATCTCTGGTAATATCTTAAAGCACTCCCAATAGTTTTGTATTTAGAACTTGGATGTAATTAAAAGCTATGCATTCGGTTGATCGGACATTTCCTTCCAATTTTCTCTCCCATAATCTAATTGAAATTTGCTGTATTAGCAAATAAATTTTATAAAAATAAATTCATAACAGACGTAATTTTGTATAATAGTTAAATTTATTTTATAATAAAATTAATTTTAGACATATTTTATCGGATCATATTAATTTATGAGTTTATTTTTATAAAATATTTTCGTAGCTAAAAGCTAAAACATTTATCTAATCATTATTATAATCATCATTCTAGCAATTACAACATTCATTTAAGCCATTTAATGATGTAATATAGTCTTATTAATTGTTTTCAACATTTTAAACAAATTACTAATTGATAAAAGCAAATAAATTATTATTCTTAATGGATAAGTTGTTTTGACATATTATCTAAATAAGAAAAAAAATATGAAGTATTCAACAATAGCAAGGGACCTTCAAATCTCATATATATTCACTGGTTCATAGTATTCACAATGGTTCCTTTTCTTATTTTTTAAAATACATAATTAAATTTTATTTTTTCTATTTAATATATTGATTTTACAATATATCATATATCAACTTATCTATTTTTTTTCATATCATTTAAATAACATTTTTTATTCTTTTTAAACATTTCCTTTCTACCAATAAATTTGTAATATCCATTTTTTTTAATATTTGCAATATATTATTACATAAAATGTAATATAATTCATTCCTCTACACAAATATAAAAATATATAAGGCAAATAAAAATAAAAAATAAAAAATAAAAAAATTAGATAAATAATATCTCCAATATATTTTTTAGAAAAAAATAAAATAGAGGTGTTTTAAATGATGATCGATAAAAAGAATTTGTATTGAAATGTAAAAGTAAAAGGAAATTAGAGAGTAAATGAAGCATAAATAATTTAAAAAAATAAAATTGTTTGAATGATAAACAGTACCCACTACATGATTAAAAATAATTTAAATTTAGCGGATACTATAATTTACATATAGTGGGTACTATAGCAATTTATATTTTACATGGTCTTTTACATAATTGGATGAAACTCATTTTATGATAAAGTCTTCTAATAATTTACATTTTTTGAATTATACATGAGCCATTGAGAATGCTCAACCAACACTGGATTCTTTGCAATCAAAATTATCCAGACCAAATTGGAAGTGCAGACTCCGCAGCAACATGATTAAAAATTTAAAGCACTTGGGTGGATCACATAGAACTGCTTCTATTTTTCCTATCTACTAATCGTAAGTTTCAAAACAGGAGGATTGTATTAACAGAAACAAATTACAAAAGGACCAGAATATATACATCAAATGCCAGAAAGAAGTTTGGGAAAGGAGAAGCCTGCATTATCCCAGAAAAATACTATACATTATGACATTTGCCTGGACAAGTAGAAACAGAGCATATACTCCAACACTTGATAAAACGTAGAACTAAGTAAACTAAGACAAAGAATAAGTATGCAAGTTGACCCCATAGAGCCTATCCGTATTCTATGAAAGCTAAAGTGACATTTGCACGAACAGAGTGAAGCAGCCATTAAAAAAAGGGAGGGGGATAAAAATAAGGCTACAATTGTAGTTAAAGAAGGATCAAGGACATCGTCACAAGGCAATTTTATCCTGTCTGTTTTCTACAGTAGGAACCAAATTCAACGTGTCCCCGAAAGCTTGTAATGCCTGCCCGCCTTCTACATCATGAACCCTATTCAATGACTCCTCAAAAGTTTGCAATGCCACCTTGTAATGGTCTAGAGAAATCACCCCTTCCTCCACAACTTGCAAGGCACTTCTGTATAATTGATTAAACCACTGCACACGGTCAGTGGCATTACCAGAACCAAGATCTGGAATGTATAAGCGCTTATAATCCTTCTTCCATCGTGACAGAATGTACTTAGGAGGGACCTCCTCCACCCCATTAAAATTAAGCACACACAACGCATGCCGGCACAGGTACCCATAGAGGTTAAAGCAACTGCATATACATCGAACCTCGCCTGCTGTTCTATTATACAGAACTTCAAAATCCCTAATCTCCCTCCTATTCCCCTCACCCAAAACACGCTCCTTGACCAAGAATATTATGATTGGCCCATCAACATGTATCTGGGTTGTGCTGAAACAAGAATACATCTCTTCCACTTCATATTGGAACTTCTTAAATACTTCTCTTGTGTACACTTTGGAGAGCTGCAACTCAAACGAACATCTTGTTTTCAGTGAGGGACTTGAGCTTCTTGACTCAATATCTGCAAGGACTTCTTCTTTGTGCTTCTTATGAAGGGCTAATTCATACTTATCAAGAAATTCTTTCAAAGGAGTTTGTTTATGTACGTATCTATCGAAAAATGGATGCAGGGTCTCACCTGGATGTGAAGCAGACATTCCAGCAAAAAATGTGTCTTTCAGATAAACGGGTGACCACATACCACGATCTTCATACAAAGATCGAAGCCACTCATGATCACCAACTCCAAAATGTTGGATCATGAATCCCCATGCAGCTTCAAATTCGCTCACCTTCAGAGTTTCATAAACTGCTTTAATCATTGATTTCCTGATTGCATCATAATTACGCAATCCTCCCAGTTTTTCAGGAACTCTTTTCATGATGTGCGACAAACCAAAACGATGGTGAGATCTTGGAAATACCTCCACAATTGCACCCTGTAAAGCCTTGCACCTATCAGTAATAACAGTTTGTGGAGGGTGTCCTGACATACATGTAAGCCAAGCTCTGAACAACCAAATATAAGACTCTTTTGTCTCACCTGCAAGCAAACCACAACCGAGCAATGCCAATTGGCCATGGTGATTCATTCCCACAAATGCAACAAGAGGGATCTCATATTTGTTTGACAAATATGTATTGTCAAAATAAATAACGTCACCAAAATAACCACATGCAGCCCTGGACCTAGCATCAACCCAGAACACATTCCTCAAACGCCCTTCATCATTGATATCCATCAAGTAAAAGAAGTTTGGATTAGCCAGTTGCATACGGCAGAGATAGTTATAAATGGCCTGTGTGTCCCCCTTTTTTAGGCTCAGCTGATTGGGTTGATCAGTAAAATTCCCAACTGCTTTTGCATTAGAATTGGAGCCGCCATTGCCTCCAGCGTCTATCACAAGTGCTCGATACAACTTGATTGTACGGACTTCTGCATCAACATTTGACTCTGACTTCCTTTTAGTGCCACCGCTCGTCTTCTTAATTGATTTGTAGGTCTTATTGCCTAATAAGTGGTTGTGCTCATGTGTAACTTCGAGTACCCTCCACCTTTTGGAGTCCACTAACCTCATTCTTATCATTGCAGGACAACCAGTTCTCGTTTCCTTTCTTAAACGATTTACATCTTTAACTCTTTTGAAACCCTGGCTGCTGCAACAAAGTACTGCACCATACTTCTCTCTACTATTACGTTTGAACCATGAATTTTTCACTCTAACACGAAATCCCACTTCCTTAGCATAACAATTGTAATAATTGTAACCATCATCATATGACTCAAACTCCATTCCTACAGCAGGTGGAACAAATTCCTTCCTTACTTCAGATATACCATTTTGATAGTCTAATCCTGTCATTACACCATCTTCTTCTTTGTGAATCTCATTGCATTCACCACCAGGCACTTGTTCATTTCCGAGGGAGGCATCTTCCATCTACAATACATAATCAAATTCTTAATTATTATAACATACTATCTGAAAAGCAGACTAAGGGGAGGTTTGGATAGTGAGTTGAGATGAGATGAAAGATGAAAGTTGAATAAAATATTGTTAGAATATTATTTTTGTTTTAGGATTTGAAAAAGTTGGATTTTTTTTTTGTAATTGTTTGGAAATTTGGGAAAATTGTAATCATTAGATGAGATGAGATGAGTTGAGATGTTTTCTGAATCCATACAAGGCCTAAGAATAAAACAGAAATGATCCATCACCATAATTTACAGGTGATTCCTGACACCCTTAATTATGTAAGGTGCAAAGTACCTATTCAGGTATTAGTAATATATCAATTTCATCTCACTAGTAGATCAATTTTTTTATGATTAAATGAGAATTTTATTAAAATAGGCAAAGCCAAGCATGCGGAACATATACAAGAGCAACACCTATGCATGAATATTGTGATGATAATAATAATCAGTCCAATGCCTCAATTTATTTAATGGAATGGCTGTTTGGGCTAGGAAGTACAGGTCAGAAGATTTGAAATGGCCGTTTGGGATAAGGTAAATCTGAAAGATGGGAAAAAACTAAACACTGATTATTCTGGTACGAGGAATCTGGAGCCAAGGCGTGCTGGAGATTTGACCGGGGATGAAATGAGCTTGTGGGTGGAAGCTTCATGCATAACGCAGGTCTTTCAAAGTTACACTGTTAAAGTTACACTCTAATCCCAACAATGACCATAAAAAATAATTCACGCGATCAAAATCCATGACATACAGGGCTACGCTTCAGAGAAACTCACAAGCTTGCCTTCCTTTAAGATTAAAAGAATTCCAATTCGTGTTCAAGTGCAAATTCAATAAAGAACATCATCGACCTAAATTGAGATGCAACAGTTCTCCAGTAGTGTATGTTCAAATTATATTAGAACTCAACTGTTGATTGAGACACTAATTAGTCTCTATGTGCGCAACAAAATTAAACAATCAAGACCATGCTGAAGGTTCAAACTTTGCCAAGTCACGGGTATTGTTTTCATTTCATATTGCACTAATCTCCACTTGGCAGCTGAGAAAAACCGGAGCAAATACAAGAAAACAAAGGAAATTTATAACATTACATAATTTTAAGCCAAGAGTCTCAACTTTTCATGAGGTTTTATTTTTCCTTTCCTTCACTTTCTCGTGAACCAAAAAAAAAAATTTAAATAAATTTTCAAAATACATCAAGAAAAGATAGAAAGAATGATCCTACGAAAGTGAGAGCGAAAAAAAATCAATTAGGAAGAAAAATAATAATTAGGGCAAATCATATGTTCGAGGTGCTTACAGTATGAGAGTTATGTTTCGGGAGTTCGATCCGTTGAGGATTATCCGCCGAGCCGAGAACTCGCGGACTCTGATAGGAGTCAGAAGTTTCTCTGCGTCTGTTTTCCATTTTCACTGAGATGAAGCTGGATATTTTTTGTATTTCCCTTTTTGCCCCCGCCGCAAGTAGCTTTCATGGGTTTCGCCGTTTCGGTACCCTGCGGGATGTTCACGGTTTATCACTTTCTAATTAATATCAACAGAAATAAATAAATAAATAAAAATAACAAAAACTTTACGTGTATTTTTATATTCAACTAATATGATTGATTATATCACCTTTTTTTTAATATTAATTTATTTAACTAATTACATCAATTAAATACATAAAAATAATTGTACCAAACAAAACTATGTCAGTCTTCCCGCCATAGATCCACCAAGTGATATCCAATCTCCAAAAACCTTCCCTTTTCTTCCTGAAGCGACCAATCTAGTTAAAATGCGGGACTGGAGCTGCCACCAATGTTCTTTCTAACTCATATTTGGTTTTGCTTTGGGATACAAATCTGTCATCATTCCAATTTTTGCCATTGCAGATGCCATTTTTGTTAGTTTTTAGCTTTGCTGCAACTAATGTGCTTTGGCTTTGAGTCCATTCGTAGCTTGTACCATTTTCCCATGATTCTGCAAGTGATTAGCTCTTTTTTGGTATCATTTGTGGAGCAAGTTGACGGAAAGATTCAAGCAAAAAGAATATATTTTCTATGATCTGCATATAATGCGAAATGGGAAAAGATATTTTTCCAGTTAAAAAGGAGGGGAAGGTTCGTGATGTGTTTTGCGTCTGCCTTTTCAAATTATTTTATGAAAAGTTGATTGGGAAAAAGCTTTCAGGCTTGCTCCGATGCTCAAACTCAAGACTGTATCTAAAAGTTTGGAGCAGCTTGTAATGGAAGGTAGCTTGTATCCCAAATAAAAGAATGTTGAAATAGCTTAATCACAATGCGACAAATATATAACGTTTTTTTCAACTGCTCAGCAATTTCCTGGCACTCGCTCGCTTACTGATGTCACAGTATGACTTGTACATGCACCTGAACACACGCAACATAGAAACTTCTCAAATTTTCCTGACTCTGGACGCTGCAACACATGCTTTGCCAATAACCCTTCCTCTTTCTTACAAGTAAAGCATGCAGTACTGGAATGAGCTTTAAGGGAGCTCAGTTCAGTCTGTTTTTTAACGCTGCAACTTTTGTCAGGCAAGCAACCATCATTCCCTATCACTAATCTGTTCTGTACCCAACTTTTCTACTTTCCCACTCTAAGAATTATCAAAGCAGTTTTCTATTCTTTGCATTAGCATTTGTTCAGGTAGTATTTGGTATTCTTGGTTTGCATTTATGATATATGTGCCTGAATGTTTAAGATAGTTTTGGGCCCTCCTTTTCAAATCTGATCGACACTGGTATGCTGATGTTATTGCGGACATACTTTGTGCAGGAGGGAAATGGTTGCCATCTCTTTTGAGTTACAGATTCAAACGTCTCTGAAGGAGCTTTCCAGATTCAAGAATTTTATGACTGCAAGCATTGGTAAGCATGGTACTTATGATGGATACAGATTCTGGAATGAGATTTTGCGAGACTTCATCAGTGAGTTCGACAAGCTGTGTCTCAAGGCAGTCGCAATGACGGGAAAGGATAAGCAAACAAGCCAATGCAATCTGGAAAAGAGAAGTTCTAGTGGTACAAAAATGTTAACAGATTCAATGGCTTCAGCTCCAAAGAAAATTGTGAACCCTCAGTGTTGTTCAAGTAAGGTTTGCATCAGTGCTTGCAAAGGGAAGGGAGCGTTGCAGGCTGAGATAGTCCAACAGCTTAACGGACGACTGAAGATCCTCGAAGAAGAAACTGAAACTATGAAAAAAGATATCTTTGGGGCTCTGCAAGAGAGCAGAGAGCTGTTGAATGAGATATGCAAGCAGTTTCTGATTATACAGCGTTGCATTTGCCTTCAAAATCCAGCAACAGGACAAACATGTGTTGATGATACTTTGGCTGCAAACTCACCAAAGGTAACTCTTCCCGCTTTAAAATCCTCCCGTTTATTAATTTATAGAAGTTTATAGTGTCACTTGAACTCATTATTTTGTCTTTACTTATTGTTCTTGGAAATGATAAGTTTGCTCTAGGTTAAGGGAGGGTGGCGAATAAAATATCAAGTTGTTTGAGAGTGAGAAAGTCTTAACCTTTATAACAATGAGTTAACATCCTTCCAACGTTTCTAAATTTTCTCGGCATCAGTGTTAAATGAAACGAAAAGATATCGGTTTGCATGGGCATTGTTATAGGATTTTCAATGCTCATATGCTTACCTTTAACAGCTATTATAATTATATGCATTGAAGGCTTTTATCCTAATGCACGTTGTTTGTGAACAGGATGGGAGAATGGGAGCTGGTCTATCAGATATTATTTTCCCTGAACCAAATCTGTCTCTGATCACTAGAGATCGTAGATCTAACATGATTGAATTCGATGACCTTGCTTTAAGTACTGCACGAGCTCTCAAATAGTCGATTCGTCTCGTCTGAGATTTCATGGAAGTTGTGCAACCGCATTGTTCTGATTCCTTTCATATATAATACGATACTGTATTTTCTGCTCTCGAGTCCATTATAAATTTCAGTACGATGATTTACTATTTCTCATAAGAATATGTACCAAAGATTAAAGAATCAACTTTCTAGTGCCACTTGCACATCCATCTGGAATTACACTGTAATTTGTATTCAAATGAAATATGTAATACCATGGTCAGAAATTGACCCTATATATCTCACCATGGGATTTTACCGAATGGGGAATTCTCCTCATTGGAGGTTGGGGTGAAGAACCATCCAACTGTTTATTTTCGTGCTTTCTTCGCTTGGCATTATCTCAACCTTTTCATAATCATGTAAAAAAGTCTTGCCAAATTCATTCAACCCAAACCTAGCTCCATTCTTGTGCAAACCATGATGCAGATCATGGATGTTGCAGCTCGACCATGGCAGTTGGCTGCTCTAGATGAACATAAGTTGGTGAGGATGAAATCTGCACCCTTCAAGTTGATTATTAAAAAAAATGAAGCTACACTGAAGAAAAGAGAAACGAGGCTAGAACTAGTAATGACAATGACGAGAAGCGTATTGGATCTTCACGCCTGTCATGCACCAGCTTTCCTACGAAATCTAAGTAAAGTATGCACAAAAGAAAAACAAGACTGCTTAGTGTGCGAACTTTATTTGGTGCAACATGTTAAGACAGGCATCCCATAATATGCTCGAAGATTCCACTTCATCAAAGTTACTGTGAACGTTTCTAGCTGACGTACAACACATTCAGATATTCAACTGAACCAAAGTTATCGGGACCATTTCTAGAGGCCTTATCCACAAATGCATCATGCATGAACATACAAGCATGTAATGCAATTCTGTTTCAGTCGTGCAATTTTATTTTTTTTGATAAGTTGTTTCAGTTGCGCAATTACAAGATGCAAAAAGAGTGCATACCATATTTTCAACTAAGTGAAGAACGTCTCTACATATATAAGCTCGGTCAATATCATATCTCCCCTCGGTAACCACCAGATCCAAAGTAATCCCTTCTGGAGCTGGAAATAGCCATGCTTTTTTGATGTTCCAATTTCGGGCAGTCCCGAATACGGTGACCAAGCCCACCACAATATACACAGCCCTTAACCCCACTTGCACTGGCAATTGCTTCTACATCTTCCATCGGATCATTTAGCTCAGCCAGCACAGGTGGAATTCTCTGTTTTGCTTCTTGCAAGAGGTGTTTCAAATCAAGAAGCGTTGTCTCACTCTGATTCTTGTTTATAAATGTTGTAGCTATTCCTGTCTTGCCACATCTTCCAGTTCGTCCAATCCTGTGAACATAGTTTTCGATCTCTGCAGGCATGTCATAATTAATGACGTGTTGAATGTCAGGAAAATCCAACCCCTTTGAGGCAACATCAGTAGCAACCAAGACATCTTTCTTTCCTGCCTTAAAGGATGAAATGGCATACTCTCTCTCTTCCTGGTCCTTGCCTCCATGGATGGCTACAGCTTCGACTCCTTTCAAGAGGAGGTATTCATGAATGTCATCCACATCAGCCTTGTTCTCACAGAAAATTAAAACAGGTGGTGGGGTTTTCTGCAGACATTCAAGAAGGTAAACAATCTTGGCCTCTTGCTTTACATACTCGACCTCCTGAATCACATCGAGATTCGCTGCTCCAGCTCTTCCCACATTAACAGTCACAGGTTTTACTAGAGCACTTCTGGCAAAGTTCTGAATCTTGGTAGGCATGGTGGCAGAAAATAAGAGAGTTTGCCGTTGAGCTTTAAAGTGGTCAAAAACTTCTCTTATATCATCTTCAAAGCCCAAATCCACCAATCTATCTGCCTCATCTAAAGTAAGATACCTGCATAGAAAGTAGTGGCACTAATATATTATAATTCAGTAACCAAGATTGGCATTTATGTAACTGCAGACAAAATATTTTAGAAAGCACCTTGGTCAATTTTTTATTTTTTAAAAGTAGTTCCCAAACAAAAAGTGACTATAATGATAACAAGATAATGCGAGAGATGCATTGATGCAAGTGAAGGGGAAGTGGGAATAAATAAATAAATATAAAATTAGAGGAACAGTAATATGAGTGACAAAATAACAGCTAATGATTTAAATAGTTTCCGGCCAATGCAGAGGAGCGAATAATACCATCAATATTAATAGAGAGGCCAGTTATATACCTGCAATTGTCAAGATTCATTTTTTTCTTTGCTAACATATCCTTCAGCCTCCCAGGAGTAGCAACCACAATATGAACACCCTTCTTCACAACATCCAACTGCGTTCTCATATCCACTCCGCCTATACAGAGCAAAGGCCTCAGTTCTGGATAACCAGCCTCCCTCATGGGAGCCAAGAACTCTTCCACTACTTCATAAGTCTGCCTTGCGAGCTCTCTTGATGGGCATATAATCAAACCAAATGGCCCCTCTCCCGGAACGATAGGCATCATAATCTCCTCCTGCAGCGCCACCATTATCATTGGCAGCACAAAAACCAATGTCTTGCCTGAGCCTGTAAACGCAATCCCAATCATGTCCCTTCCAGATAAAATCACAGGAAGACCTTGCACCTGAATAGGAGTTGGTCGTACAATTCCCTTTGCCTTTAGCTTCTTCAAAATTGGTTCCGGAAACCTCATATCCTTAAAATCCTTAATTGGAGGGAGAATGTCTTCCCCATCAACTATTATGTGCCACTGCTTCCGAATTGCATCACATTCCTTTTTTGACATCCTTCTGATTGGCAATGGTGGCTTCCATCCCGTCAACAGAGGCTCCGTATAAGTAATCCCTTTTGCCAGTTCACGAACAGACATTAACGTTTTCCGATCTGATAAGTGCTCAATCATTTCCTTTTCTTGTTGCACAATCTGCTGGGTTGGACTTATCTCGGGTTGGTCTCGCTTCAGCTGTGATGCTTTTACAAGAAGGCTTGGTTTGGCCTCGGCAAGTTTTGCTTTCTCCAACTCTTCTTCAAGTGCAGAGGACTTGCCCTTCCGCTGAAGAATCTTCAGTGCTTCCATGGCTCTACGCTTTGCCACAGGAACGTATTCAGAATAATCATCAGCTTCTTCCATGTTTTCAGTTCTTGTAGAACCAACTATTCTCAAGGAATTACAGAATATTCAGCGCCTATGATAATAAACAACAAAATGATTACACAAAGTCAGTTATCTAAAATAAGTAAAATTAGTGCAATATTTGTAAATCAGTTTTATAAGTGAATGACAAACAGAGTGTACTCCTATTAATTTGTTATTGTACGGTAAATGGTCTCAGCAAAGGCAATTGAGATTAAAAAATTTAGCAAAAGAACAGGCAGATCAAACGAGTGCAATAGAATTTGCAGAGCTAAGCCAAACTTATATTTGAAAACTCTTGCAGAATCAAAGTTCATATTCTCACGTTTTAATTTCGGTTAAATTACGTATAAGAAAAAAAGCACATATTTTGACATCAGCTAAAGGAACTCCTTTAAAACTACGAGTACCGGGAATTTGCTGCATTAACTGAAAATCATTTTTTCGGTCAACTCAATTGTGATTTTTATACTGTTTTCAGAAAAAACCCGAGAACATAAAGATTCAAAATTTCTAGTTTGTAGTCCGTTCTTCAGTTTCCTCGGAAACCAATCAGCATACTACCACCGACATATCCAGAGTGCTAAGAATCTCCAATTCAATGAATCTCAAAGCAAAAGACCTAAATCCAAAACATAAAACTGGTTTCTGTGCGTGCGCTCATGTGTGGGGCATACTTTTAAGGTGCAATTTTCATATATACCGAAAGACAAAGAATCATAGTTTCCAGTACTTTGTTCATCTAATTTCTTTTCTCCTCAATTTTCCCAGAAACCAAACAGCTAATCAAATGTACTCAATATTAATTAATTATTGAAAAATAAATGCAATAAATTGTATGGGAACCAGATGGCATAAGATCGGGGAATTAAACCAAAAAAAAACTCACAGTGGTGGTGGTCGTGGCAGAGGCGGCGTAAGCAGAACCTGGCACTAAAGGTAGCGATGGCGACGGCGACCGCGGCGTGTGGGGCGAAGTGCTTGGCTGGGGCGTGGAAGTCGGGGGCACCGTTGGGCAGAGAGGGGCAAGGGGGATCCTCCGAGCTTTTTAGGGTTTGAAATTACGTGAGTCGGTCAGTCGAATTGGTTTGAGAATTTTATTTTTTATTTTTTAATCGTGCTACAGAGAAGCCTTTAATTATAAACCACACCGCACAGCTGACGTGGACTAATTAAATTAATAAAAAAAACAAAACTCACAGCGAGTGCAAGTGTTGTTCACGAGGTCGAAGAAAGAGAGGTGTTCTGAGTTCTCCCCCTGTGCGAAACAGAAGCGTTCTCCCTGTACCACGTCTGAAACAGAAGTCCAAACAAATCACAGACCAATAAATGGGACTAATCACAGTGCGCCCACATCAAATCACAGATCAAAATATTCACCAAAAAATTCGTCATCACCCAACATTCATGATATCTGTCAAGATTCATTTTCCATTCCCAGAAGTCCATTCATGATATAATGATTTGGAAAACTAAACAATATATCTGTCACGAGTAGGAAATAAAGATTTGAAAATACACAAAGTGATCTGTCTGCAATTTTGAAGTCCATTCATGATAGAGTATATTCATCTAAAGATTAGAAAATACACACAGTGGGTAAGCGTTCTACTATGATAATAAGACAGATTAGGAGTACTAGAAAACAGAGTAAACTCAGTTGGTTCATGAGCATTGAACAATCGCAGACCAAATCGGAGATTAATGGGCAAAAATTCTCAGACCAAAGAAATACCCTAACTGTTCGCAAATCGGAGCTGCGTCGAGCCCTAGATTCCCTCTTTCCGGGTGATTCTGCGTCGAACGGACGGCTGCTTGAGATGGGAGAAAGGAGCTGCAGCCCGGACTCCGGAGACAGGAGATGGGAGAAAGGGGATGTTCTTTCCGTCGTGGGTGTGAAAGCCGTGTTGTTAGTGAGGGTAAAATAAACATTTCACAAGGCTGACGTGTATGATCTGCAGGGTGTACGTTCTATCGTTGGGGGTTTATTAAAACAATTTTTATTTTTTTAATATATATAAGCTGACGTGGCTCTGTCAGAGATGCTAGCAGTTGGCTCCATTATCTTTATCATTTCCAGCGATTGGTTTTCCCGCACCTTTGGGACTTCAGATTTGAGACCTGCGCTCGGCTCCTGGATTCCCATCTCTCCCTTGGTTTGGTTGCTGAGAAAAGGAGAAAACGCAGGAAAACGACGCCTAAATGAGCCTTTAGCTCGGTTTTGTTTTTTTCTCGGCAACCAAACCCCACCCCCGCAAAACCATGGAAGTCGAGGTCAAGCTCCGTCTCCTTGATTCTGTCTCCCACGAAAAGCTCTGCTCCTTCCTCTCCCCTTTTCACACCAAAACCCTAATCCAAGAGAACATTTTTTTCGACGGCTCCAACTCCGAGCTCTCCTCCAATCTCGCCATTCTACGCGTCCGCTTCTCCAGAACCAACGGCCACAATCCCCAGACTATCCTCTCCCTCAAGGCCAAACCCGTAATTTCGGACGGAATATCCCGCATGGAAGAGGTAGAAGAGCCCCTGGACCCCACCCTCGCCCGCGCTTGCATCGCCGAGCCTTGGCGCCTCTTATCCGTGGATTCCTCGGCGATAATTCGTCGAGCGAAGGAAGAGTTCGGGCTTGGAGGGAGAGGGAAAGGGCTGGTGTGCTTGGGCGGGTTCAGGAACGTGAGGGCGGTGTACGAATGGCAAGGGTTGAAGCTCGAGGTGGACGAGACGAACTACGATTTCGGGACGTGTTACGAGGTGGAATGCGAGAGCGACGATCCGGAGAGGGACAAGAGGTTGATTGAGAAGAAGTTGGAGGAGAATGGGATTGGGTTTTCGTATTCGGAGACTTCCAAGTTCACGGTTTTCCGTTCCGGGAAGTTGCCATCGTAAGCCAATTGTAAGCCGTCTTAAATCTTAAATGTCTATTTCTAATCGACCGAATTTGGCTACGAGAAGCGAGAGATCAGGGTAAAAGCTTCTTGTAATTTCTGGGACTCTCGGTACTCTCTTTATATTCGTGCATTTACTTTGCAGGAAGAAACATCATCTTCTTTCTGTTGCTTTCACTTACAACGTAGATTACCCAACTTTCTGATGGTGTTTGTGTTTCTTAGATTTTGCATGATGTGAACCACACAGTTCATCGTCTTTGACTAAGAAACTAATGCAGTTCTGTTTCATCCTGAAATCCTTGAGTTCAGGCAAAAATTTAAGATTATTTGTTTTTGTTTTTTTCCTAAGCGGCGGCCATTACATTCCTCTCGAGGGAACAGGGTCCGCACTCGTGTTTTCTCACTACGCAAGAGATAACAACCCTGCTTCTCAAATATGCACGTAGGTGCTTCTTTATTCCTGAGGGAACAAGGGCCAAATATACACCTTTGCAGTTGGCAGTAGCAGCACAAAGTCCTGTACTGCTCACAAGCACAAGAGAAAATCCTATCCTGTTGCTTATAGCACCCAAAATCTCGGCGGGTCAAATACTAAACTTCTCTATGATAATTATAGGTGACAGTCACATCATTTCCACACGCAACATTAGGCCACTTTCATAATATGTTTGAGACCATTATCAGTCTTGGGTGGAAGAGAGACTCAAAATGGATAAAATCTTCCGTTCGTATTACAGTAAACAGGCTTTAAAACCCTTTTCTAATTCCTGCGCATCCAGTTTCTTCCCTATGAACACAATCTTGTTGATCCTTGGTTCGTCTGGGCCCCACAACCGATCAGGTGAACCTTGAAATATGTCATGGACTCCCTGAAACACAAGAAACAACAATCAATGAAAAAGCCAATAGGAGTATATGCTTTACCGAGCTGCTGCAAAAGTTGAAAACTATTTGTATTTCTAATTCAGAATTTTATGACCAACAATTCAACAAGTGAAAAATAAAGAAATACATTGAATATAAAATCTTAAGCCATACGTTGAGCTAATTATGCAATAAAACCTCGAATAAATCCTTTTTTTTATATGGGTATAAACCTCCAAGAACTTACTGAAGAATGATAACTTTGAACAAGTATATACGGCAAACAAAATTAACTAGAAATCCTGAAAATAAAAGAGACAAACATAGGTGGCGCCTTTAAAACTCTTTAACTCGCCTGAAAAACGAATCTCTCGTCCATGCCCTCAACAGAAAGAAGCCCTTTCATCCGGTATATGTCCTCACTGCGTTCCAATAACAATGTACCGAGCCAAAGGTTAGCCTGCAAAAAAGAGTGATTGCTCGTCAAATCGGCAGTTATTGACCATTTCCTGTCTGGTAAACCATCCGAAACTAAAGAACAGGTCGATGAAATAGTACAAAAATACTGCTGTCATTTGTAAATTAATTAGCCTCATTAAATTCAAGTTTATATACACGCATGCATGCATATATATATATATATAGAGAGAGAGAGAGAGAGAGAGAGAGAGAGAGAGATCCAACCTTTTCAAGGTCTAAGTTCCCTTCACAAACTATGCTTACAGAAGAAACGCCAGGATCATGACTGTGATCATGAGAGTGGTGATGATCATGATGTTCTGCATATGAATACCAATATGACTGTTATAGGTTTATATAGTTGTAAAACCTAAAAGAGTAACAATAACGTTTTTTTACGTGAGTAAGATAACTTTTTATATTAATTGATGACCATGATGCTAAAAACAAGTAATTAGACACAGGTCCACAGATTGAAGCAGGAGATTTTTAAAGGGGCATGACATATGATAAATGTTAAACAATTGCTAGAACAACAAATATCCATTGTTGATACACACATCACAATACTAATAAAGAAAAAAGCATTTTATGTACGACACAAAAAAATTACCGTGCTTATGGTTGTGATCATGATGATCATGGTTGTGGTGGCCATGGTCATGGTTATGATCATGGTCATGATCTTCCTTTGCCCCTTCAGCATTGACAACACCCTCAATCCTGGCAAGATGCCAACAACATTAGCCTACAATCCAAAACCAAAATTACCGATGTGGGCTCAAGCAGGAGGTGCTCAAAGAACAACATTGGAAAGAGTAAAAGGGGAACGAAGAATTACTTGGGATACACTAAAAAGCTAAAATTTTACGTGTAAAATGAACAAACATTAAATGATAAAGACCAGGTAAGCTTCAAAAATGGTGCTACATAAACAAAACACATAAAAATCAAATTCTACAAGTCGTGGTGGGCAACTTGGGATGGTGACTATAATGATGGATCTAAATAGTAATATATATACACATATACATATGTAGATAGAGAGAGAGAGAGAGGTTTTAAAGAAGAGATCAGGGAATGCCCGAAATATGCAGCAACCTAAGTTCAGATCTTTTGTGAAAATTTTGAACCATTTAAACAAGTGAATGAAAGATTACCTCTCCAAATCAAATCCTCCAATCCCAAGAACATAATCCAAGCCAACTTTTCCAAACTCCGTCCGCTTTAAATCAGCCATGTGATTTATTTTCTATTCTTAGAGATAACATCAGCATCAACATCGACAAACAACGGCAGCAGCAACAGTGATAATCATTAGGATATAATATAAGGAGCAGCATGATACTAACCCTTATTCTCTGGACCAAAGTTGCAATTTCTGGCTCGCCGACAAGATCAGTCTATCATCAACAAATGGATAAGCAAATCAGCAAGAGCAAATAAATTATATCATCAAATAAACTTTCATCATGATCATGTTCAATCATTAATCATAGAATTATTTTGAAGCGGACTATTTGGATGGAGAGAAATAATAATGTTGCTGAGTTTTCCATGCATCAGCTCAAGTGTTCAATTTTGAGATCACTGTATATGTGGATGCTTATTTTAACAGTAACCAGTTTTCTCTTTCTTAAATTTCATAGACTAGCTGAGTTGTGTATGCATTCATTAGTTGAAACGTTCATATACATCCCCATATACTTAAGGTCTCTTCTTTCATCTAATTAGATTCTATTATTACTTATCGAGAAAATATTTGAGATTACTAAATTTCATGTCCAACATGCGAAAAAGAATGTGGTTACCACACATGCCTTATTCACAATGATACGATCAGCATAAGCAATTTGTTCTATGGCCTCATTGACCACTCCTTTCGGCTTTATTTCATCCAGGTGAAAGCCAACATGTTTAGCATCAACCAATGTGACAACGCCATCCAACTTGACGTCATTAAAAACATCATCCTCAGCATAAAATGTTTGGATGATAGGTGCCGGATTTGCCAATCCTGCAAAGTTGCAGCCAAATCTCATCAAGCACTACAAAGGATTAAGAAAAAAGTCAAAGGTATCCATGCAATTCACATTGCAGCTGATAAAACATTATCTTGAGCATAAGCAATCTTGTTACCTGTAGTCTCTATTACTATATGATCGAATTTTCCTTTCTTCTTATTCACCAATTCAGAGATCATCCTCACAAGATCACCTCTCACAGTGCAGCAAAGACAGCCATTATTCAACATGACAATATCTTCAGCCCCAGTAGTTTTTGCAGCTACTAAAGAACCATCAATGTCTACTTCCCCATACTGCAAATTTGAGAAAATAAGAAAGAATACATAAAAATAAATTCACCTTTAACCATTTATTAGTAACATAGGCTGCAAAATTAAACACGTGAACACATTAAACAGAGGAAGAATTAACATCATACCTATTTATCAAAAAAAATTAACCTCATACCTCATTCTCTATGACTGCAATTCGCTTCCCATGCTCCGCAGTCAAGATATGATTAAGCAATGTTGTCTGCTCAGTTCACATTAAAGCATAGCAACATAAGTACTTGTAGCCACTCAGATAACAGAAGAAAAAAATTAAGCCTCATCTGCATGGCCACCATGTCAACTCAAAACACGCATCCCCGGGTCTAGGACCCATTGCCTTATTCTATTTCTCTCCATCATGTTCTCAAGGGGAAAGAGGAGAGGACGTGTCATTTGAGGTGGAGCTCATTGGCATATTTCATCGCATATTAACATCGCTAGCAACCAAGAGAATTCATGAACAAGGCATCCAATGGTGACTCCATAATTGGAATTCAACCTAACGAGGTTTGCATAAATCAACGAACAATTCGTTTTCATTTCCAAGATACTAGGTTTCTTATATTTGATAATAATATTTCACACCAACGTACATTTTAAATGCACCAAAAGAGCACTACCTTTTAAAATCTTACGCTATTTGCAATTTTAATCGTCACTTACAAAGCCACTTTCTTGAATAATATTTAAATTTTAAAAAAATCTAAACAAATTAAATTCATTCATTTTTTTCAGACTAATCATTTCAGCACATTTCCGTCGAAGAATTAAAGCGAAAAACTAAGAAATTAGCATTTGACTCGAGATATCAAATTTAAATTAAACATTGGGCTCTCCAAAACTTATTGGAAAATTTTAGAAATTTCAACCTATTCAAGTTCCTTGAAATAAGGACTCGCACGCACGCACGCACCTTTCCAGAACCCAGGAATCCGGTAATTATAGTGGCGGGAACCCTATCGTCGGGCGGAATCTTGGTGGAGACATCGGAGCCTTCGCTGTGAGGAGTCGTGGTGGCGGTTGCGGCAACCGAGAGTCGGCGCGAGATAACTTTAGGCTTAGGGGAATCGACGGCGATGATTCTGGAGTGAAATGACGACGTGGTGATGAGGCGCAAGGGCCGGAACTGGGAGGTCCTGGCTGATGCTAGGAAGGGGAGGACCGTGGCTCGGACCTGGGAGAGTGGGGTCCGGTGGCGATAGGTGAGAGTGAGGAAGGTGGTGGCTAGGTCCGCCGTTACCGAAGCCATGCTCGCTCGAGACGGTAAGGTTGGGCTTTCGGGTTTAAGATTTGGGGAGAGAGAGTGAGAGAGAGCGAGGAGGGTTTATCTGTCTATCCGCTATTGAAATGATATCGAAGCTGTACCTGTGGACGGTGTAACGCCCAACATCTTTTCATTTTTCATTTTGTATTTTTATTTTTGAGACCTGTCAATTTGTCAAATTAATTTAAGCTTCCGTTTGGGTACTGACTGATTTAATATCATTTGAATTAATTTATAAATAATAATGTTTTATAATTTTTTTTTTTTTTTTTTTTGAAACAAAGAACCTCTTATCATTTATGAATTCAAAAACATACATCTCCTGTCAATGTCCAAACTAAGAGTAATACAGTCAGGAACCTCCTCTATCCAAATTTTTTCCTCCTCTAAACTTAAAGCATATTTAGCCAAGTTATGTGCAACATTGTTCCTTTCTCTATAATCCAATCTTTCCTATTACTCAAAACAGCCTTAATATCATCAACTATGGGGCTTATGACAGACCAATTCTCTTCTTCACTCTACACAGCTACTATGACTCCTTTCGCGTCTCCTTCAAATATTACTCTTTGCACATTCAATTCACTGCACACCTTCAAAGCCTTCCAAAGAGCAAAACATTCTACCACCTCTGCTGTTTGAACATACAACTTCTTGTCACATGCTACAAGTAAAACATCTCCATTTTCATCTCTCATTATCACTCCCACCCCCATTTTCCCCCTCTTTGTGTCTAAAGAGGCATCTCAATTCACTTTCATCCACTCTGCTCCAGGTCTGATCCACCCCATTTTGTGCACTGGTATAATTTCTTTCTGAACACTTGCATTTTTCCTTCTGTTAGCCTGTTTGTAATCCTCCAGGGTCTCTGCAGCTGATAAAAGTAGTATTTTTGGACATGTAAGTCTGTTTTCAAACACAAACATATTTCTTCTTAGCCAAATTTTCCTCATCTGTATTGCTACAACTTCTAGTTTTTCTCTGTCAAGGCCATCCATTAATTTTTCCCACAATGACAGAAAATCTCCTTCAGCTCTTTGCCATTTCTGAAGCTCACTCAATCTGTTTGCCCAGACATCGTTGGCTGCTTTACATTCCCATAATACATGCATAATTGACTCCTCTTCTTTATGACAAATAGGACAATTGGGATCCTCCACAATCTTTTTCTGGTATAAGTTCTGTTTTGTAGGTAGTAGTTCATTAGCTGCCTTCCACAAGAATACCTTCACCATGTTTGGCACTTCTAGCTCCCATATTCTTTTCCACCTATGATTAGTCTGCTTCTCTATGGAAGATTCCCCTTTACCCCTTCTTCTTTTTTCCATCTGTAGGTAGTAAGCACTTTTCACATAAAAAATCCCTTTCTTGGATGGCCCCCATACTGCCTTATCCTCAATCCTGCCTTTGCTTAGAGGTATGCTTAGTATTTGCTTGGCCTCTTCAAGCTGAAAAATAGCTTGGACCCTTGCTTCATTCCATTCTCCTTTATTTTCTACAATTAGCTCTGCAATTGTTGCATCTGCCCTGAGTACTGAAATTAGTGATTGAACTGCAAAAGATGTAGGTGTATTCAACCACTTGTGCCCCCATATTTGAATCTTCTTTCCATCCCCCACCTTTCACATCAATCCCTCCTTAATCAAATCTCGAGTACTCCAAATGCTTCTCCATATCAGTGAGGGTTTAGCACCCAGTTTCCCTTCCAAATAGCTGGAATTTTTGTAATACTTCTCTTTAAAAACAACTGAAGCCAGAGAGTTAGGGGACTGAATTAACCTCCACCCTTGCTTAGCTAATAAAGCCAAATTGAAACAACTCAGGTCCCTGAATCCTAAGCCACCCTTCCCCTTCTGATCAGCCATTTTTTCCCACTTCCTCCACTGAATTCCTCCTTCCTTCTAATACTTACCCCACCAAAACTTTGAAAACATGTTATTTATCTCATTACACAGTTTCAAAGGAATTTTGAATACACACATTGTGTAGGTGGGCAAAGCCTGCAGCACAACTTTTATCATGACTTCCTTTCCTGCCTGTGATAAAAAGTTGTTCTTCCAACTAATTATTTTGTGCCAAATCTTCTCTTTCAGTACTCTAAAAGTATTGAATTTTGATCTTCCTACAACAGTTGGAAGGCCAAGGTATCTCTCATAACTGTCACATGCTATTGAACCACTTGCCGCTAAGATGCTATTCTTTGTCACTAGAGAAGTGTTGGTACTGAAAAAAATAGATGTTTTATCCTTATTTAAGAATTGGCCCGATGCCTTTTCATATTTCTTTAGAATCTCTTGCAGCTTGTACCATTCCTCAATAGTGGCTCTACCAAACAAAATGCAATCATCTGCAAACAACAGATGATTTATGGAAAGTCCACCTCTTGCCACTTGAAAGCCTTTAATTATCTCCATCCTTTCTGATTGGTTTAACAAACAGCTTAGCCCCTCTACACAAAGGATAAAAAGGTAGGGTGACAAAGGGTCACATTGTCTTAACCCTCTTGAAGGCTTAATTACTTGACCCGGCTTCCCATTAACCAGTACAGAATAGGTTACTGAGGTAACACGCCTCATTATCAAATCAATCCACCTCTCACAAAAATCAAGTTTCTTCATAACAGCCTCCAAGAACACCCATTCAATTTGGTCATAGGCTTTGGACATGTCCAATTTTACTGCCATACTCCCAACTTTTTCTTTTTTCCTAGTCTTCATGGAGTGAATCATCTCATAAGCTATCATTATATTATCTGAAATAAGCCTCCCTGGTAGAAAAGCACACTGAGTTGGGACAATGATCTTAGACAGTACTTTTTTAAATCTGTTTATGATAGTTTTGGAGATTAGTTTGTACAACACATTGCACAAACTAATTGGCCTGAAAACACTCACATGTTTAGGCTCTTTCAGCTTGGGAATAAGAGCTATAAATGTATAATTCAACTTTGGAAGCCAAAAATTGCCATTGAGAACAGATAACACAGCTACACATACCTCATCTGCTACTTGATTCCAATGGCTTTGATAAAAACAAGCACCAAACCCATCTGATCCAGGGGACTTTAATGGGGCCATTTGTCTCAAAGCCTCCTCAACTTCAGCTCTGGAGAAGTTCTTCATTAACCTGTCATTCATGTCTTGAGTCACCTTTGGCTCCATGCTACTCAAAACAACTTTCTACATTTTCCTTGGATGGCTCAGTCGAACTGAATAACTTCTCGAAATAATGGCCAAAAGCTCTTTCAATTTCCCCATTTCCCCTCACCATTCTATTATGCTCATTTATGACTTGCTTAATAATTTTATTAATATGTATTTAAATGTATAAAAAAATTAAAATATGTTTAACTTCTCATAAAAATTTTAAAAATTATCAAGTCTTGTCAATAATTAATTTAAAATAGACTAAAATATATTTGACACACAAACATAGTATAGTATTGTGAAAACCAAAATCATATCATTAGATCAATGCACAAGTGAATATTGTTCAATTTTGAGTAAGTCTAAGTTATCGAGCTGGACTAAAAAACCCGATTGAGTTGAATGGTTTTTGGTCACTTTGGACCAGATTGATAACCTTATGATAGAGGTGGCAACTTGTGTTCTCAGATTATGTTTATGTCATGTTAAGTCATGAATATTCAATTATATAAATCAACCCGAACCTGACACGTTAGTTAAGCAGGTCAGACTTTTAAATCCTAACCTAACTCATTTAGATAACATATCTAGTCATGTCACATGTTTTGACTCGTTTAATAATTAATTATAAATAAGTCAGCACGATATAACTAATTTAAACACGTTTCATGTAAATTGGTGGAACTAATACACATAACCTATTTAACCTTATTAAATTAATTTCACATCAAAGTTAAAATCTGTATTTATTAGTAAGCACAATGTCTTAAAAAAACTATCTACTAACAAAATAATATCAATATTTTCCAACTTTTAACATATAATAAAACCAATACTACAAACCCTACAATAACAAATATGAGCATAGGTCTAAAATTACAACCTCAATAATAAAAAACATAAGCATATTGATAAATATCAATATTATAATTCAATAATAATAATAAAATTGTAATTTTGAAATAAAATTTAAATAGGTCAAAACAAGTTGACTTGATTGACCCAGTTATAAATCATGTTTTAATGAATCAACTTGTTTTGACCTAAATACATTAGCATCAAACACAAACTCGCTTATTTTATATTGTGTTTATGTTGAGTTCGCGAGTTGTGTCACATATTGACACCCATACCTTTGGTTTTCATCTCCTAGTTTTGGAATTTTCGATTTTTTTTCAATCTTGTACATGATTTTTTCATCTCGGACTAGACTAACCGAACTACATATGTAGTTTTTTTTTTGTTTTAATAATTCTTTATATAGTATTTTATATAGTAATTGTATAACTTTTTTTTTTTTTGAAATAGTAGTTATATAACTTAATTATGTAATTTTCATATTTTCATCTAATCTATGATTATTGACCATATAAAATGTTAAATATATTATTAAATATTAACTATATGCTATTGACAATTAATTAATATATTATATCATAAACCATAATATTATGAGTAATGCTATATACAGTCGTAGAGTGCGCAAGCATCGCGCAATAGTTTTGAAAAAGAGCGTGATCCACTATTAAAAATTAATTATTTTTTTCATGTGACTTTTATATTTACTTATTTTTTTCAAATAGATTGCGTGGCACTTGTATATTTCGCGATTTCAAATATAATTTCTTTAATATGATATGCAACGATACATACTCTAGTATTTGCACCTAATTAAAATAGTTGGGTACCTTTTTTATAAGATACCTAAGTTACAAGTATGAAGTATCTATGGACTAATTATTTATTAACCATATTTTAATATAGGTCATTATGTATTAGTTATCATAATTCATGTGCATGCTATTGAGTAATGAGTTAGTAACTATTAACATTATTAATATAATCATAATTAATGATATTATTAATTAGTTAGTTAGATAATCCAAGTTAAAAAATCCATTTAATTTTTTTTCCTGGCTCATTTTCTAGTTAGGCCGAAATAAATATGGTTTATTAGTAAATTGAGCCTTTAACAAAAAAAAAGTGACATACTTTGAACAAGTCAGAACCAAATTGACTGATAGATAACACAAAAATTATTATTATTTT
Organism: Carya cathayensis; assembly: GCA_011037825.1. NCBI lineage: Eukaryota > Viridiplantae > Streptophyta > Magnoliopsida > Fagales > Juglandaceae > Carya > Carya cathayensis. The sequence continues at coordinate 2,099,871 of QGSO01000184.1, forward strand.
TTTGTTAGAGATAGTCCAATGTTTATCTTTTGTCATAGTGATAAAAGGAAAATATTTAGAATAAAAAAGGACTGCAATAAATCCTCTATAATCAGTGAGTATTAAGGAGGGGAATTGCTAGGACACCTAAGAGTTATCCCTAATAAGTAGAAAATACATTTTTTTTATATGTTTTTTAAAAGTATTTTTTTAACCATTTTAAATATATTTTAAAAGAAAATCATAAATTTATTAAATAAATATTTCTTTGACTATTAAATAAATAAAAAATCAAATCCGTAGAAACAGTTGCTCTCGGCCGCTTGAACATTTTCCGTTAGGGAGCGCGTGGGAACCGGTTTAGGTGAAAAAGAAAGTTTTACACCATCCAGCCATAATTTGACACACATGAATTTTAGAAAATGTAAAATAGAATTGATTGTAGAAGAAAAAAAATACGGTAGGATTTCTTCTCGAAAAATGCTAGTCGTCGTAAAATGTGCCACACAATCGTTTGAGAGAAGGGTGGTACACGATTGCTTTGCTCTCCCCTCCCCTCACCCGTGTACTCTCTCTCTCTGTCTCTCTCTCCCCTCAATTGAAATCTCTCTGTGTCAACAATTACAACACCAGAGATTTTCCCAAACACAAAGATGAAAAGCAGGATTCACCATCAATGAAATCTCCTTGGAAAGGCATCGGAAGCAACAAGATGAACAACCTCCAAAAGCAAGAAACTCTAGTTAGGTTTGATGCAGTGAGCTTAAGCGAAAATTCAATAGGATGCCCTTTTAGTTTTTTTAAAAATAATGTAGTGCATTCTGAAATTAAAACCACTTACAGAGATTAGAGAGATGGAAAGAAAAATCGATTTCTTGCACTGGCCATAGACGAAGATCAGATGGGCTGGAGGGAATGAAGATTCACGAAATGAGAGAGAGAGAGAGAGAGAGAGAGAGAGAGAGAGAGAACGAAGATTCATCAGATGGGCTAGAGATGAGAGAGAGATTGAAAGGAAAAGAAAACCAGAAAAGAAGAAAATGAACGGATGAAGAGATGATTGCGGAGAATGAGATAGAACTTAGGGTAATATTCTCTGGTCGCACCCACGGTAAACAAAATGAATTTCTTACGTGTTGTCGGATGATGCAAACTTCTGATTTATATCGTAACTGGTTCGGAGCTTTTCTCTATCATAGCTCACGGGCATAATTTCTAAAATAGAGGGCTGGATTTCAAATCCATCTTCCCAAGTGATGAAAAATAAAAATGCGTCGAACGGTTGAATAGTCCAAATCAGCCGAGTGGGCCCATTTTCTGAGGTGGATAAACCAAAACCAAAAGCAAAGGCCCGAAATGGGGACCGGGACCCACACTTTGCGCTCCTTTCTTATCACATCGTCCCAAGGCAGCAAACCAAACTCCAAACCATCTAATATCTGACCAATAATTTCCACGTGTTCTTCATCCGTTGGTTTGGACCCAGTCTCGGCTTACGCAATCTGGCACTTTTTCACTCCCCTCCCTCCTCACTCTTCCTCTGCTCTCTCTCTCTCTCTCTCTCTCTCCAGTGACTCAACGACAGTCCTTTTGGTTATCGGTTGGTGATCGTGACGAGGTAAAGTTTTATTCTTTCCGTGGAACTTGTTTTCCGGGAAAGTTTTTGGTTTGGAGATGATGACCTTTTCTTTGTTCTCTCGTCTGACGGTCTAGTCATGTTAATGGGTATATCGTGTGAATTTATTGATACTGGTTATCAGGTTCGGGGTCGAGAAAGTTCATCTCTACGGTTGAATTTGTTTCTTTTTTTTTTTTTTAATAAAAGAATAACGGGGAAGTTTCGGTGGAAGCGCGCTCTAGGGAATCGAACGGCTTAAGGGGTTGTGTGCTGTACGATTGTAGTGTCCTCCCTTTTCGTTTGACTCGGTACGATGTTGTTATGTCTATGGTTGTTTTCCTTTTGGTGAATTCCCTGTTAAAGGGGCAGTGGTGACTTTGTTTGTCTGTGTTATTTTAGTTTTGTTTTGTCGACGATGAGTCTGTGGTTGGTCGCGGAGAGAGTTCAGGAAAGACAGAATCCAAAGTTTTGGATTTTAGTGAGAGATACTGTTCTTCTGGGGAAGAAAGGAGAAGAAAACACGAGGCTCTTGATAACAAGTTGAGAAACTAATTGACTGGATAATTTGGCTGAAATTGATTACTGATCATAGAGATTGACTAAAAGTATAGTACACAAGAAGATAACCATAGCAGTAAAGATAAATGTGAACTTCTTAACCACTTACTCCAGAGGCTTATCTATCTGATCCGTATTCTTCTCCAACTGATCCTTATCTTCCAGAGGTACTGAGGAATCGCGGTTATCATTGCCTGTTGTGATATTATCCTTGACAGCATGTAACCACTAGCGAAATAACTGCATTTTCTGATCTCTATCCTCGATAGTCCTAATTTCACACGAATCTGGTGTATGCGCGTGTTAAATTACCATCACTTATGCTGAATACTTACTCTGCTATTCTCTCTGTTTATTTTACAGGAAGTTGAATGCATATTTTCGTTTCTATAATTCAGTGGCTTAAGTAGTGTTCTGCCTCAGTTTTTGTGAAATTTTTTTTATTACGGGAAATTTTCTCGATGGGGGGAGCTTGTTCTAGGAAGAGAGGCCAGCGAGACAATGAAGACAGTTTACTCAGAGGGTTTTCTGGAAGATATCGTAAGAGTGGAAGCTCGAAGTGGTTGGCAACTTCATTTTCGCGACCTGCTATAGATATGCAACTGGGAAGAGGGAACCGTCCATCGCTTTTGGATTTGTGTATACGTAAAACATGTGAGGTACGTGTAATATGTATTATGTTTGGGCAGGATACCAGCTCCTTGTCTTATCTCTTTTTCTCCTTTCCCTTGCAGGACATTGATAGACATAGAACCTTTTCTATGCTCCCAAGGGATATTAGTCAGCAGATCTTTGATGAGTTGGTCTATTCTCAACGTTTAACTGATGTTTCTCTTGAAGCTTTTCGAGATTGCGCTCTCCAGGTAGCTCATAGTGATTATTTGGAAAGCTGGTTTTAATGTATTTACCGGTGTTATATTTCCCATTAGTGTTCAGTCTGCCATGCTGTTTTTTAATGTTCCTGTCTATTTTTAACAGGATCTGTACTTGGGAGATTACCCTGGGGTGAATGATAGTTGGATGGATGTAATTTCTTCACAGGGATCGTCTTTGCTTTCTGTTGATCTCTCTGGTTCTGAAGTTACTGATACTGGATTGCTTCATCTCAAAGATTGCACAAATCTTGAAGCCTTGTATTTTAATTGTTGTGACCAAATTTCTGACCGTGGGCTGGAATGCCTAAGTGGTAGTCTTTTCTGTGCTTTCTCATTTACTGTGTCGGTTCTGGGTATTTGATATTTTCAATTAGTTATTTAATTCTTTTAATAGATTAATAGAAAGATGAAAAAGTGAAAGAATTGGGAGAAGAGGAGTTTGGATGCAAGATAAAGGGGAAGTACTGGTGCAGAGGGTAGAAAAAGAGAATCAAAGTAATCATGATTCCATACTACAAGAGACATGGTGTACCTGAAATTAAACTCAGACAGAAGTGTCTAAGACCTTTGTATTCATAATGGCTTTCTTAGCTATATGCTCAAACTCTAGAATGGAGGAGAGGAGAGGAAGCCAGATGCTCCTAATCATATAAGATTGGTTTCATGCTATGGTTTTGCTCTCTTTGGCGTGCTGAATTCTAGTGTAGTGTTGGAGGTGAAATTCGTGTTTGTATGACATGCATGTCTACTATATGTTGATGCAAGACTAAATCCTTTTTCCCCATTTCTTGAGTCAGCAATTTTTTTCCCTTTGAAAGCATTTATTTTGGTGCATAATTCTGCTTTAAATTTGTTTTCTTTTGTGCTCCTGATCTTTTCTTGACTTGAGATAAATGTGAATTGGCATTGGGCCTACTTGGAACTCGAATTAGGTCAATGTATGCCATGTATGACCTTTATTAAATGTTTCAGGTCTCTCTAACTTGACAAGTTTGAGTTTTAGAAGAAACAATGCAATTACTGCCGAGGGAATGAGTGCCTTTGCCAGTTTAGCTAACCTGGTCAAGTTAGACTTGGAGAGATGCCTTGAGATTCATGGTGGGCTTGTCCACATTAAAGGTATTTATTCTCTGAACGTAGTTTCATTCTCTCCCTTCCACAAGAGGAACAAAATGGGTTTCATGAGTTTGTTGAGTAAGATGATTGATTAAATAAGCGATTAGGTTGATTAATTCTTTTTTAAATCGAATGGTTATTGGAGGCTATGTAATGTGGATTGCCTACCTTATAACACCCCAATCCCACATTGTGAATATGAATAACCCACATAGAATGGATAGGTTATAAAGATTAACCCCTAGGGGTTGGCTCAAGTGGTAAAGGCCTTGCTTGGTCTTGGTGGTATACTCCCTCCTGGTCTAAGGTTCAAATCTTCTTGGGTACAAACAATTTTTAGGGGCCATCGGTTTGGGGAAACTTCCCCTTCAATTACTAGAGGTGAACTAGCAGAAAACTCCTTTCCGAGGACATGTGCAACCCCGTTATTAGTTGGGACTTTGTTCTCGGACACTTGGTGGCAATAAAAAAAAAGGTTACAAAGATAGTCATGAGGGTTGAGCCTCACATTGCTATGAAAGCTTCAGGTCAACTAGTTTTTTTTTGGGTTATAGTGCAGATGTGACTAGTGTTTTTCTTGGGTCGTTACATAATGTATCAGGCCACCTGTAAGGTCAGCCGTGTGAAATTGGGGCACTGGATGACATGACTCTGACAAGGACATCAAAAATTAAGAGGGAGATTTTGTAACACCCTAGACCTGCATTCGAAATATGAAGGTGGTAAGTGATGAAGGTGGTAAAGAGTGCTAAGTATCAAATTGGCTACTTACTAGGTAAAACTGGGTTTTATGAGTGACTGTAGAGGAGCTTTAAATTAAGTAGTCTTTTTGCATTTATAATGCAGATGTGACTGGTGCTTTCCCTAGGTCATAACATTCTCCTTCCAAAACTTATTCCCTTAATGAAAGGTTGAACCCTAGACTCTCCAGGATAAAAAGATAGGTAATAATATCCAGCTAAACTTATTTTAATTTAAAAGAAAATTGTAGGAGATTTTCTTTAGTAAAGAAGATCAAGGCTATCCTTGGAGTGCAATTGATATGTTGTTATGATGCACATGTCAGATGCAAACAATTAAAGAATTAAAAAAGGCATAATTAAAATATGATCAAACCATTTTTTCATTTTGTGCCCTAAGATATACTTGTTTTCAATCTCTGGTCAGTATTATTGCACTCCATTTACTCTACTTAGTTCTTAATTGATGGCTTTTGAAAAGGGCAATATCATTTAGAGGCAATATTATTATAACGAGGGTAATGCACATTTAAAGATGATGCATGTATTTTCACTACCTTTCTTGCCTGCATTATTGTAATTTTGGCTTTTCACCGGGGGGTGTGGCCCCAAGGGGTTGACCCATGTGGTGAAGGCCTTGGTCTTGGGGGATCACTCCCCTCAAGGTCCAAGGTTCAACACCTCATGGGTGCAAACAATCTTTTGGAGGCACACCCCCTGGTGAAAAGCCTGCGATTTAACTAGTTCCGTGTAGAGAAACTTCCGAGGGTGCGATGCAGGGGACCGGGGTTTACTTTGTATAGGTGGATCGGAAGGGCCCTGCCTTGGAGAGGTTCCCCAACATTTAAAAAAAAAAATGGCACTAATTATTGATAGATAGATGCTGTGATGTGGCAAGGCATTCCCGGATTTATTTGGAAATTGGAAAGCTTCGACTTTAATGGGCTTAACTTTCATGATTTTCTTACATGTTTTTCTTCTTCTAGATAGGTCTCTCTTGTATACATCATAATGGGAACATTGCATTGAATAGTCTAGTTAGCTTTCTCGCAGTTGATGTGGTATATATATATATATATATATATATATATAATTTATTTTTGTGGCCTCGATTTTCATGAATTTCTTTTTTCCATTTCTTCTTTTTAAATAGGTGTTACCTCTTGTATACCATCTTATGTACTTGGGTGATGCCTATTCATATCAATATAATCTTTGACTTATAATATATATATATATATATATATATTTACAGGTTTAACGAAATTGGAGTCTCTCAATCTCAAATGCTGCAATTGCATAACAGATGACGATATGAAGCCTCTCTCTGGTAACTTACGCTCTCTATCCTTCATTGTTTCTTCTCCAAATGATGGCACGCCCATAGTTTTATAGTCAGCCTTCTATTGAAATTGTATGTCTATCATCTCTCTCCCTCCCCCTCTCTGAATTGCTTGTTAGGAGATTCTATAGATGGGATACATTGATGCAATATAATATATATATATATATGAAAAAGGAAAAACCATTCCTCCGGTCACTGCGACTGATGCTGATGTGTATCTAGGATTAGTTATGGACAACTACAGCAGTGCTGTTAAGTATGGAACTTGGGTTTCAGTTTAGCATCCAAGAGGTTTTTCCTGTGTGTTTCCCTTAATAGGCGTAGGTTTTGATAGAAAACAAAAAAAAATTGTTTGTTTCATTGGGCATTGTGCATGTACTAAAATGTTGCAGAGCTCAAGGCATTTGTTGTCACATACTGCAAATAGATTTTGATTAGTTCATTTCAAACATCTATATGTGTTGGCATGTGCATGAGCAATGTAATCAAGATGGTCTAGCAGAAAATTGTGCGGATCACTCATTCAATAAAATTTCAGGGCTTATCAATTTGAAAGGACTGCAGATTTCATGCAGCAAGGTTACAGATATTGGCATTAATTTCTTGAAAGGTACTTTATTTTTTTAAATAAGTGGCATAGGTTTTCTATTTTTGCTTTTGGATTTCATCTCTTATCATTATTGTATCGTGTTTTTGTTACATTAATTTTTGTGGAGATTATTTATCTGTGTTGCAGGTCTGCACAAGCTTTCTCTATTGAACTTGGAGGGATGCCCGGTTACTGCTGCATGCCTGGACTCTCTTTCAGGTATTTACTCTGTCGGTGCTTGGTCTTTTCCCCTAATTCTTTAGAGAAAATAGTATAAACTATATTCAATTTTTTTCATAAATGCTTTTATTATGCTTTAGTTCACGGAGTGTCTTCTCTATGAGTGCGTACTTGTGAAATTGGTAGTTTAATTTGTGGAAATGCTTACGGCTCTAAAGGAAGAATGAAGGTTTACCATGCTTCTGATTGTGAATTTCTTTAATTTATTGACCCCTGGCAGTTATTTTTACTGGGTATCTATGGCTGATTGGGTTCTACTAGTATGTGATGCAAATTTAACAAATAAATATTTCTTTTTCAAATTATCTGTACTCAAAATTCTGTTCAATATTTGGTTTGGTCTGATACCCATCTTACATTGTTTTTGTGCCAGCTCTTTCTGCCCTGTTGTATTTGAATCTTAACAGATGTAATCTGTCTGATGTTGGATGTGAGAAGTTTTCGAGTAAGTACCATTAAGACTGACACATGCCATTTCTTGGTCTGCTTTAATAATCATAAAAATCATTTATACTGTGCTGCTTTACTTTTTACAAGAACCTTGCCTTGAACTTATAGCATACCTTGTTTTCTGTAGGGCTTGGGAACTTAAAAGTACTGAACTTGGGCTTCAATGACATCACAAATGCATGCTTGGTCCACTTGAAAGGTTGGTTGCGTCTTTCCTCATATCTAGACAAGTTCAAAAACTTTGATCCGTGATTCCTTTTTCATAGTTTCCATGAATGGAAGAACAGGTTTGAGGGTAAAGAGTTTGTATCTATGCCTGCTAAAATGTACAGCTGCAATTTCTGGCATTTATTATAGTTACTTATTAAAAAAAAAAAAAGATTTATTATAGTTAGTTGGTGTTAAAGGCCCAACTATTGAACCAAAAGCCCTAGGACTGTTGGATATTAATTTGGTTAAGCTTTTAACCCTTAGGATCATAGCAATTGGGATGTGAGATCTTCTTCCTCCTTTTGAGCACATGATATGAAATCTTGATTTCCTTTGTTCGTGCCAATCATACATTAATGTTCTTGTTGACAGTTAAGCTTGTGCAATATGATTTTTGTGGACAAATTACTGCATTATTTATTCAATGTTTATATCTGCAACTGCTTTGAGTGTAGTTCATGAGTAGCTCACGGATTATATTCGTTAGAATTTTCCATAAAACTAAATCTCTTGTGAAAGAAGTTTTAGCATGTTTGTGCGTGTGTGATGTCTTGAATTATCACATATCTCGGTCTTTTCTTCATGTATTTGTTATACATTTTGAATAATAGTTTTTATACATAATCATGGATCTTGCTTCAAGCAGGTCTGACAAATTTGGAAAGCTTGAACCTGGATTCATGTAGGATTGGGGATGAAGGGCTGGTTAATTTGACAGGTTGGTGTTTATGTTTTCCCTTATTTTCTATAATGTTAAATTTTGTCCGCCTTGATTTTGGCAAAGCTTCTGCTTCCAACCAAAGTGGTCTAGTAGAAAGAAATGTTTTACTGAGTTGCTTTTTTTTGGTAAGTAAATATTGAGGATTTACTTTTGTACATGATTCATGATAGTAACAATTGATTATAGAATGATGAGAATAATATATGCTCAGAGGGCCCAACACATGCTAGGAACTTTCCTTGTTTCCCCAACTCATTTGTAAATAATGATGAAATTTGAGTATATAATGCTTTAATTTTAGGCCATCGGCATCTGAAATGCTTGGAGTTGTCTGATACCGAAGTTGGAAGCAATGGACTCCATCATCTATCTGGTTAGACATTCACCTTCTATTTTTCAAGAAATTTCTTTCTTATATAAAAAATGCTTTTCAAGCAATTCATTTTTTTTTTATAAGTAAAATAATTTATATTATCAAAAGAAGGCAAAAGCCTGATACAAAGATAGTGACTGCAACTAGGTATGATCAATGGATAAGAGGAATTCATGTAACCCCAAACCATTGAAATCAACTGCTATGGTCCAAGTACAAAGGGTTCTAAAGAAAAAAACTATCAATTCCTCCATCGATCTCTCCTTGTCCTCGAAAGTCCTGTCATTGCGTTCTCACCAGACACACCACATGATGCATATCGGGATCATCTTCCACACCGCTTTTATCTGGTGATTTCCTCTCAGATTTTTCCAACTGGCCAAAACCCCTACCACCGTCTCCGGCATGACCCAAGCCAAGTCCATTCTACCAAGAACCTCATTCCATAACCTTCTCGCTACCTCACAGTGTATTAGGAGATGGTTCACCGATTCACCTCCCTTCCTACACATGCAACACCAATTTGTGATGATCACCCTGCGCTTCCTTAGATTATCAGTTGTAAGAATCTTTCCCAATGCTGCAGTCCACACAAAGAAAGCTGCTTTGGGTGGCGCCTTATGTCTCCATATCTTTCGCCATGGAACTGACAAGGTATCTCGAGTAAGAGACTTATAGAAAGAGCGTACCAAGAAAGTACCTTTAACTGTAGGTATCCACCATAGACTATCCTCTGAATTATCCTGTTTAGTGGAATACAAAAGGCTATAAAAAGCTTCTATACTGCTCATCTCCCAATCTTGTGCCGCCCTATTTCAAGCAATTCATTGTAGCATATAATCAGGTTCACATGCATTTAAAAAGTGGTTTGTTTGTGAAGTGGCATTTCAATGATAAGATCTGCTTGATTTTATGTCTTTTTTTTTTTTTAATCGGTGAACAAATTTTTATTGATCAAAAGAAGCTTGATTTTGTGGTATTATTTCATTTGTGCGAGTATATGTACATCTAGAACAGAAAAGAGTTGGAATTTACCTATAATGAAGGTCTGCACGAGTTTGGTAAATTCTTTTGTCCGTTATGAATGAGATTACATATTAACCCTCAAGTTGAGTGGAAAAAAGAAAAAGATCTACACCCTGTATGATCCAAAGTTTATTTCATTCTATTTGTGTGTGTGTGTAGAGAGGAGTTCACATGTCGGAACTGAAAGGAATAGGCTAAGGAGCTAACAAAGTTGTTTAGCAAATTGCCATTTAGATCTTATTTTCTCATAACATGATATGTTGGTTTGTTTCCTGTAGGTTTGACAAACATGGAGAGTTTAAATTTATCATTCACTGAGGTTACTGATGACGGTTTAAGAAAATTGTCTGGACTCTCATCTCTTAAATCACTCAATTTGGATGTTCGCCAAATTACGGATACCGGGCTTGCAGCAATTACAAGTAAGGGATTTAGATTAAAGTTGTGTTTGGATGTGAACAGAATGGAAGTACGAAGGATCAACATTAACTAGAATACCTGTAGTGGAAGCGATCTTTCTTTCTTTTCTCTTTTCTATTTGTCCAATTTGAATCATTTTCCTAAACTAGTATCTCTTTATGATATTTAAATATTGAGCCATTCTTTACTTTCCGTTCTATTATAAGTTTGTTTTAATAACCAGGTACAAGATTTTGTTAATGTGTTTTTATATTTAATTGCAAAATATCTGGGCCACTGAGCCTCTCAAAAGTCCAAACCAAGTCATCAAATGACTGTGTGAGCCGCCGATCCTCTTTAACATTCAGTTCTTTGTGTCACAGCCTCAAAATTAGTTTCTGCATTCACTTTCATTGCCCTCCTGCTGCTCTTATCAATACACTGATGAGCGCTACTGTTACACTGCAAGAGCATCTTATTCTTCCCAAAATTCTTATTACGTTATTAGTTTTTCATAATTATTTGAATGCTTCAATTTCAGGATGCAATTGGTATATGTCCCATATACATGGGCTCTTGCCTATTTTTTTTTTATTTTTTAGCAATATAAATTTGTTTTAACAATCTAAAAAGGATGCAATGTTCATGTTTTTCCGATGCAGGTTTGACTGGACTAACTCATCTTGATCTTTTTGGAGCTCGTATTACAGATGCTGGAACAAACCATCTGCGAAGTATGTTAGATGATACTAATTTAGTTGCCTGTGCTAACAAATTTGTTTAGTTAACACGATGCTGCCTCTAAACACAGAACTAGAGGATTCATGTATGTACTGGATTAGGTACTTGAGAACAATGCAGAGTAGTGTCGTTTAACCAGATTCATATAGTTGCAGAGAATGTTTTATAATATCTAGCGACTGATAGTCTTTCAAGTTCCTTCTGTAATAAATTGGATATACAGATTGGTTCTCTGATGATGACTGAATCCTTGAGAGAGAGTTTATAACTATGAATGATTAGAGGCCTTGGCCCTTATATAACTTCGTAAATAACATTCTTGAAGTCATTTGAACTTTGTTTTGTGGATTGACCGGTTCTGATTTAAATTCTCTCTTTTTCCTCCCGTGTTTGATGAGTCAGACTTTAAGAACCTGAGGTCAGTGGAAATATGCGGTGGTGGACTGACAGATACCGGTGTGAAGAATATCAAAGATCTTTCTTCCCTGATGCGGCTAAATCTTTCACAAAACTCTAACCTGACAGATAAAACCTTGGAGTTGGTTTCTGGTAGCTCTTTGGACCTTTTTTTTCTTTAAATGAATGCATGCTTTCTTTCTCTTCATAAAATTAGTTCGTTATATGGGACTTACAAAAAAATAGTGTATTATATGGGACTCAAATGTACCAGAGTTTATTTGTAAAGCCGTTGCAGTTGACATGTGATATATTGTTTCCGAATCAAAGGATTCATGCGGTTTATTCTCTCATCCTTCCATGTCAATGCAGGCTTGACAGGATTGGTATCTTTGAATGTGTCAAATTCTCGCATCACCAGTACAGGACTGCATCATTTGAAAACTCTGAAGAATTTGAAATCACTGACGATGGAGGGCTGCAAGGTGAAAGCAAATGACATCAAGAAGCTTCAGTCAACTGATCTTCCTAATCTGGTAAGCTTCCGCCCCGAGTAGTCATGGAGATAAGATTTATGTGAAAGGCTACAGTTGGCGTTAGGGGCAGCTATGTATATAAAATAAAGATTAAGGTGGAGTTCGATGTTCTGTACATATGATTAAACCTGAAGGGTATTTCAAAATGGGGCTTGAGGAGACATTCTAGGACATTTTCCCATTGCTTTCTGGGAAGCTTTCTTTTGTGTCATGTCATATGGTGCAGAAGAAAATGTATAGATAAAAGTTTCCTTGTGCATGGGTCGGAGACATTTCAGCTGTGGTTATGCTTGTATATATTGACATGATTATGTACTGCGTTCCCATGTAGTTGGTTTGTGCATTAACGCCGTTGGTTCTTGATTGATGGCTTATGTAAATCTCTGTAAATTAGTGAGCGAGAAATCCTGCAAACCGGTCGGGCTTATTAAGGCCAAATAAAAGCCCACCAATAATATAGTGACACGTTGACTTTCTATCACAATAATATTATCATGCATTGCATTAGATTGGAAATCCCTTTCTCGTTTCCCTGCTCCAGGAAACCCACCTCTCCAGGAATCGCCCGACCCACTCTCGCAGCCTTCGCACCCACTCTCAGCAGTGAACCCCCCTTCCACACGGTTGCCTTCGCACTCCGTCTCCACCCACTCCATCTATCTCCCCTTCATCTCCAGTGACCCACTCCGTCTAACGCCCCTTCATCTCTTCTGATTTCCGCATCTTCATCTTCTTACTCTGCTTTCCGCTTGAACCAAATCAGTTGAAGATTTATCGCCACAGTATCCACTAGAAGGCATCACTGCAGCTGTAAGAGAATGGCAGCCTCTTCACTGTAACTATACATGCATGTGTGCACACGATTCTATTTTCTTTCACCTTTCTTTACTATAGAAACCATTCTAATTCTCCCTCCAGAAGACACTTAACAACTGGACTACGACATCCAATCAATGTATGTGCCTGGCTGTCCGACAATAAATCCATTTCTATTTGCATGTATGCCCCAAAAACAATAAAATAAACTCCTGATCATCAACACCAAGTATATTAAAACAATTCAAACATCGAGAAAGAAGAAATTTTGCTCAAACTGGTGCAAAAGAAACAAGAAATTGATCGCGCAACATGAACTAGTCAAATTCCAGACCATGAAAGTGGGAAGAGTATACATCAAATTCAAAATATTAATAACGGTAATAATGAACACGATAAAATAAAATGATCACATTGAAGCACGGGGTACATGTAGAAAACGAGTTTACGTAATTACACTGAGTCAATGAGATGAGTGAATTAGAGAATCGTTCACTGAGTTAAGAGTTGCAGAAAATTTCACTGCTAAGCAATAGCACCATTAGTACTGGCGGAGAAATGGGTGGTGTTGCCTTTTCGGCCGTTCATATGCATCACAACAATTATGGGTGGAGGATTTTAATGGAGGAGAAATGGGTCTTGAGCCATGGAGTATATAAAGGAGAATTAAGAAAATTAGAGGGGATTATTCGCGAGAGAGAAGGGTGTACGTAGGAGGCATTCGGAAGGGGGAGGAGAGAGAGAGAGAGAGAGAGAGAGGACATATCCAAATGGAAGATAGAGTGGGAAGGAGAGAGAGAGAGAGTGGAGTGCGGTTTAGAGTAGATATATTGTCTACTCCATGTGCATGAGTGTAGGTTGAATTTAGTGTGATTTCTGAGGTGCCTGCTTGTAAGTGGGAAGCTGTTATTTGACGAATAGTAGACTGACCACTTGGAAGCAGTTCTCTTAGTGAGCTTTACAAGGCAAGAAGATCAAGAAAGTGACTAGCATTCTTCGGCCTTTATTTATCACCTTTATCTACTCTTATCACCCTACCTCACTCTACTGCTGGAGTTAATCGGTTCATCTTAGAACACAGCCTCCATTCAAACTCATAGTAATGTATCAGGTATCAGCTCCAAGAGGGCATTTGTTATGATCTGAGGGTTAAAAGTCTAATCAAATTAGTATTCAACGACTTTAGGGCTTTTGGATTAATGGTTAGGTCTTTAAGAATTGGTATTAGATTAGGGATTACATCAAGGGTTCAAGTCATGGAGGGGGAGACCTATAGTTTTGATTTAAATGTCTTGGTACTATGAATATAGTGTTAAGTCATTAAATACTAATAGATGAGTAAAACCGTCCAAAAGGAAAGGGCTACCATCGAATCAATGTCGATAAAGTGGGCGTCATATATGTCAGGTTTGGAAGTATGGTAGAATGTTATAATTTCGAGGGATAAAAGTCGAACCAAATTAGTACCCGTAGTCCTGGCTTTTGGATTAGGGTAGTGCTGCTATGTCATCCAAGTTTGTCCACTTGGTGTGCCCCTAATGCAAATTGATTTTTTTTTGTTTTTTCTTTTAAATATTTTTTAAACATTAAAAAAATATATATTGATAGTCACTTCTTTAACCATTAAATAAGAATAAATTGAAAATAAAATAAAATACATGAGCATGCAAATTGAAGGGAGGGGGCAAAGTTAGGCGAGTATTATTTTCCTTTGGATTCATGGTTAAGTTTTTAACAACATTTGGCTCAGCAAGATTTTACGGCAGATGACCAACCTATGAAGCAAAAGTTTGCGCTTGTCGAAGAAAAGATTACCCACATCATTAAGCCTTCAATGTTAAATTTGTAACATTATTAATCTTCAAGCATCATTCTGAATGATCTAAGTTTTTTCTTCCCTTTCGATCGTATGTCGGTTCCTCCCATGAGTGCTTGTCTCCAGTGCCTTGATCTAGTGCCCTAGCCAATGTGTACCCTAGGCGACTTTGTGGAGGTTGGGTCGTGCTGTTTTCTTTAACACACTTGATGGAAGGTGTTTGGATGAGTAGAAAATACAAGAAAATGTAGTCAAATTTGAAGATGAACTTGCCTTCAAGAGAAGAGAGACTGAAAAATCAATTATATTAAGCTTTCGGATGATCAACACTAGAGCTCTTGGCTCGCTCGTACATAAACAAGATGCCCCATCCACTATAGGATAGCTATGGGTCCAGGCCCACTAGCCATCCTAGAGAGAGAGAGAGAGAGAGAGAGAAAATATGCTAAATCAAAATAAAGAAAGTTTGCTAATGAAATTAAACTAGCACAAGGCCCATCGCCCATGTACTTCATTTGTGAACTGTGACATTTTCCCACCTACCTCTTACCACATGACATCTGGTTCTCGATCGGATGTTGGCTTTATTTGGTACTTGGAGGACGCATTCTTGACCCCGTTGCAGACATTGTTCGTCCTCCCTCCTCTCCTCTCCTCTAAGTTTGCATGTTCTTTTGTCGTTAGAAATGTGTTAAACCCATCTTCTTTTGTTTCACTCACTCCCAACGCTATAGTTTTGGCTTCCGACCACCAATCTGAGCAGCCGTGAAAGCACCATGGAAAGTCTTGCTCTTGTTAAAATAAAAATTATCGTCGTCATTCAGACAAGGCCCCAAGGGGCTTCTCATGCACACCACCTTTGCTGGCCTAGGTTGTGTGCGTTTGAAACCTTTTCACGGGGAGTTTATTGCAACTGGAAACGAAAATCATTATACATGGATCCATTGGTGATTTTTTGAAGTGATGGAAATACATATACCATAAACCAACCTCCGATCCTCACACGGTGATCATTCAATAAGCAGTGGGAATCTGAAACCATCCATGAAGTTTAACCAAAGCTACACCTGAGAGTGCAGGGTCATTCATTAGCTTGGTTCCTCTTCAACATTTCAAATGTTACGCGAGAACGTAACATCTGAAAATGGTGGATAGTTGCGGGGCTTACTATGGTTTCACGTCAAGAATTTTTCAACATTTGCTCCGAATAAATCTTTCTTAGACCCTTTGCTCTTGAGGAAACCAGTCGTGGTATAAAGACGAACAAAAATACGGTGAAAAACAACAGAGATTCCGATTGCTGGCCGCTATTGCTCGCTAAAAGGGTTCAGAAGGGATTTACTATAATTGATTATAAATAAATTTTAGTGCACTTGGGAAGGGAAGAGCAAAGCGCCGTTCAAGACATAGTAATGGCTGATTAGACTACACTGAAATTTCATACAGATTGCATAACTGATACCTCGATGATTCCATGCAGTGATTCTGAGGAAGAACATAAAATTCTTTTACGAAGAATTTCCTTCCCAAAACTATTTATACTCCTACAGCATTTACCTTAGAATTTGATTAAACATGTCAAATCTACATATTTTGCAGCGCCCTTGAGTAAATTACATGTGTCATGACCCGCAAACTGCACAACAAATATCAAATATGAATGAGGAAGAGACGAAAAACAAGAAGTAGACAATATGTTAAAATTGAACTTCTGGAGGTTCTGAACAAATAGACCAAGAAGTCATGTACAGCATACCTAAATTCGAGATGGGCCAGCAAGCAAGCATGTAAAAGAACTCCTCACTGGCAGCTACTTCATCATCTCTGGGCTTGATCCGAACCTGAAGCTCCAACCGGAGTAGCTGGCACACTGCTTGCTGACCCATTCTCAACGGGTGGTGGCACACCCCATTTGCCTTCAGATTCAAGAGGCTCAAACACATGAACCCCCCCATCTGACAGTCCCATTGCAAATTGATGCGGTTCTTGTGGGTGAGCCGCAATCACAAGTGGTTGTACATTAGAACTGCTGGCATTCAGGAAACAAAGGGTTGGAATCTACAATAGCTATCACGCATATAGGTAGGCAGAGTGCTGTCAAGTTTGCCCTGAAAAACTAGCAATTGTACCCATACAAGAAGTAATTGCAGAACATGATGCACACAATTGAAAAATTATCTGTTATTGGACAAGCTATTTTACCAGGTTAAAAGATAGGCTCGATCAAAGTTTAGATGTGATTGCCAAAAATTCAGCATCTTTTGGAGCCTAAGTTCGGGCAATCCGATAAATTCTCTAGGGTAAAAAATGTTTCAAAAAGAACCAATGTTAAGTTTAGAATATGTTTTCCAATGTTTATGAATAACTTGTCACGTTCATAATTTGTAATATACTAAGCCAGTTTTTTCTTTCAGAAAAGAAACATTTAGTCTCAAGTTTCAACCCAAGCAATTCTTTGTGCATAGGGCTCAAAGAAGTTGTTCTAGCATTATTTTTGGCTCTGGCAAAAATAGGACCCAAATCATCTCACGTGACTAAGATAAGTTGGACAGTGGTATGGAGAAAAGTTTCTAACATGGATATGGAGCTTGGTAAAGTACCTGACGCTGGCAGGAAGATAAGCAGAAGGATTGATCCGACATCGTAGTCTCAGATTTGCAGCACTAAACACACAGACTGTTGCATCTAAGAAGCTGGCATATACCAACTGGCTATCACATGAGAATGTCGCATGAGATATGGGGGCAGATTCACGTGGGACCCACTACAGATAAAGAATAATGTCAGAACCAAAAACAAAAGAACGTAAATTGTTCCTTGCAAAAATATAAAGCACATGGATGCGGAAAGTACCTGCTTTACACAATCTAGTTTTGTTGTTTCATATATCGCAAGCTGAGTTTCATGTACAACCAGAAAATGTGCCTGGTCCTGATGGAACTGTACACGTGTATCTGATTGTGCTGGAGCCCTTCCAGCTGGAAGCTGCAAGTATCTAGCCTTCTGCTTTTCCCATCCATCAGAGTTCCATACACAGAGCTGGAGGAAAAAATTTGTACTATTGTAAGTGAACCAACACAAAATTCCTTTGAAAATTAAGAATTATTGATTACGACTGATTTAGAATTCAGGAATAATATGCCTGATGATAGCGTTTCGAACTTTTATCACTGTTAATAAAATTGATGAATAATTAAATTCCAAAGAAATCAACATGAGCGCGAGTTAGGAATTGCATTCCATGTCAAAGAAAAAATAAGCATTGATCATTATTATGGGTTATTTAAAGATGTCAGACAAATAAGTTGAAACATTGATTAATCCTTTAAACATATCAACGTTGAATAGGCAGAATTAATCCTTAGCTCAGCCTTGCTGACTGATGTTTGCTGATTCATTAAATAACGAGATTGAGGAAGTTGATTAGGTCGAGTTCACAACAACTAATCAGAAAAGCAACACCAATCTGCAAATCACATTTTAATAGGAAAATTATTACCTGAGCGTCTGCTCCAGATGAAACTAGCACATTCAGTGCATGAGAAAAGGCAAGGCCAGTTATTCTTTTAGAGTGTCCTTTTAACTTGCTCTTAACCTGCATCAAGAAAACATTAAGTAAATAACATTTCCAACCATGATTGACTGTGGTGGCCATATACTGCATCATACTTCATCTACGCGAACGTTGTATATCTGAATTGTGGAATCATCCATGCCAATGGCAATAATGTTGTTATCTTGAGGATGGAAAGCAAGAAATGTAGCCGCAGGTGGTGGTGGCATGAAAGTTGTCATTGTCTGCAGTTTCAAGAAAGAAATTGAGATTGGTCAAAATGAAACTAGTCCATGAATTCAAAGTTACACAGGACTCATGGGTTACCTTAAATGTCATCATATTGAATAAGGAGATCTTTCCTCCAGATGCTGACATAACATATGAATCATTCTTGGACAAAGCAAAGCAGGGCACAGCCTCTTCAGGACTAGTTTCAGAAACATCATTGGTCATTAGAATTCCACTTGGTGGTTGCCATAATTGAGGTGACACATTGGCAGTTGCCTGCAAGATAAATGACAATTTTCTTAGACAAACCGGAAGTCATTTTTCCAGATATGATCAAAGAAATACTTAGGCTTGATACAAGCTACTTTGACATGTCCTCATACCTTTCCAGAAGCATTACGATCACTGCGCTGCCATTTCCAGAGCAGATGAATGGCATTTGATGCTAATGCTAGAACAGCATTTCCTGAATTCGTATAGATTAACCTTGATATCTGTGACAATCAGGGAGGAAATACTTAAACGGCAGGTTTGGCAAGTGGGATGAGATACAAAATTCTCATCTCATCTCATCTCATCATTACAAATTCCAACAGAAAATATAATAAACAATTCAATTTTTTCAAATCTCAATTCAACTTTTTTAAATCTCAAAAAAATAATAATATTAAAAAATAATATTTTAAACTTTCATCTAAAACCAAAAATTCTCATATCACTATCAAAGCCTACCCTCAAACGAAAAAATAGAGGAAGCTAATGAAGGTATTTTGTTGGAGACGGGATGGAATCAGATAAAATCTTGAGTGAACTTCATGAGTTCACCCGATACAGAATAATCCAATACATGAGAGAGAGAGAGAGAGAGAGAGAGAGAGAGAGAGAGAGGAAAAAGGGAAGATACCCTTGCTATCCTACTAGTATTTACGTACTTTGAATGTTTGGTCTATGAAAAAACCAACGTAGGTGGGAAGAGACAACCCTATTTGTGCGCATGAAAAAAATGTAGTGGGTGTACAGCACATGAAAGTACAAGTAAATCTTAGGAGAGAAACACAATGCTGCCAAAGTGGCTAGAGACTAAAATAGAGCAGGATCACAAACATAGTTAAACTATATCATGTTAGAGAACCATGAAAGAATAAAGCCAGTTAGCACATATCACACCTTGGTTACTCTCAAGTTTTCAGGAAGCCTCAAGGATCGGCATTGAGATGGTTCATTGATTTCAGTGAGCTTCCAGATCTTGGATTTGTCATTGGATTCTTCTGTGATTCTAGGTTTCACGTCCCCCAAGTTCCGGACATCCCCATTCTGGTTAGATTAATGTCAATTTAATGAACATTAAAAGGAAAAAAAAAATTCATAAGCAAAATGCATTTAAAACAAAGAACCAAAAAAAGATAATATAGCAACAATAGAAGGTGTGCTTGGATAGTAACTTCTATTTAATCTATGATCAGCAGAAACTTACGATGGCCCAAGTGATATGAATAAAACAAAATAAAGGGAAAAGGGCAGGTGCCACAAACCATTCCAGCAATAGCAACCACAGAGACACCTCTGTCTGCAAGTCCAGCACTAGTAGCAGCTGCTGCAGCAGCTGAAATTGGGTTTATTGTCGGCTGAAAGAGATGTAACATATTAACACAAGATTAGCTCATGCTGAGGTCAGGGTGTCACAAAAGCTAATGATCTGACAAAGCTACCTTCGCTACAGCTTCAGACGTTCTCGATGCATCATAAGAAAGATTTTCAAATGTGCGTAGCAACCTAATACCATCTGAATTTGCTAAAACCTTGATTCCATTCTCATTGGAAGAAACAGCCAACAGAGTCCCATCCTTGTTAAAGCGGATACGTGGGCTTGCCTAGGAAGTATGAAAGACAATTTCTTTAGAGAGCAACTTTTATTGATAAGCCAAAAGGCGTTAGCCATAAACACTGGGAGTATACAAGGAAGTTCTGAAGATGAAATTGAGCAACAATTTTTCAGAAAGGACGAGCTTCTAATTATTTTAACTTGATGAACTTACTGGGAGGCCTCCATCAGCATCAACAGTCGTCAAAAGTTGAACATTGTCCATATCCCAGAATTTGATTGAGAAATCATCACCAGCAGCCAAAAACCGGTTTTTGGTTGTATCAAATTGCACAACACCCAGAGAACGTTTGCGGAATCCTTGATAGGTCCTTTTAACTGCCCCTTCGCTTTCATTCCATTCAACAATAAATGATTCCCCTTCTTTACTTGTCCCACACGAAAAGAGCCTAAAATATCCACAACCCCCCACACCCAAAAAAATAAGTCAAAACAGGTAAGTAAGACCCTGTCTAGTTGTTGACAATACCCCGAACAACGGGCAAAGGACAAGCAGTACCGACATAATTACCTAGTACCATCAGCACTGTAAGCCATTGTTGTGCACCAGCGACCAGGAGCATCATAATCAACTCGAGATCCCATGTTATCGTACAGCCATGCTTTGATCTTTCCATCCAGTGCTGTTGAAAAGATAAACTAAGCATACAAACACACAAAACAATATGTTAGGAACAAAAATACTAGGATTTGGGAAGGATCCATGAAAGAAGAGGAAAGGAAAAACTAATAAGCCTAAAGTATTCAATTCAAACAGTCAGAGAAAATGGAAATCATACCTGTATGGCTTCCTTATAGTGGGGACAGACAGAATAAACAGCAGCCTCATGACCTTCAAAAGTATACTGCTTAGCACCAGTAGCAGCATCCCACACCTACAATTACCAACCAAAATTAACAAGGCATGGCAAACTTAACCTCCACTCAAAACATTTAAACAATCAAACATGTAATAGGACCAACCGACCTTGATGCTCTTATCATCACCACAGGTTATTACACAAGGTTGCTTATTTGGATTGGAGAATGCTATGTCATTTACTCCACCAACATGCGCATCAATCTAAACCAGCAAGTACAGAACAACATTTAGTATGGCAATGCAAATACCACATGCTACAGAGTAAGAAATCTGAAATGGCAAGCTTCATATAAGATATACCTCCAGGTGCTGCCGAACATCATCATTCCCATGATAAGAATATATTTGAACAATGTGCCTGGAGTATGCAACTCCTGTAATTAGAATAGAATAAACATATCATCTGATTGTCCAGTTCACCTTCAATACGCCCGCAATATATTCAATTATATTATATGGGCTGAAGAACCAATATCGTAAAGCTTACCAAATAAAGAACCGTCAGGGCTCCAAATCACACGATTAACAGATACGCCCGGATCTTTAACTAAAGCTGCCTGAAATCCATCACGGAATTAAAAGCTTTAAGGACAAAACATTAAACTTAAAGTGGATCATTGATTAAAGAAGATAAGATGGGACACACCTGCAGAGGCATTGAACATGCACTAAGATCCCAAACTTTGAAGTTCTTCAAAACCAACCGCTCCCTTGAACCAACTTCCCATAAACCTATGTCCCCAACATTGGTACCAACTGAAACACAACATTCAAAATATTCAAGGTTCAATTCCTTGATAGAATAGTAAACACTTCAGAGTAAGGAAATATACCAATTAAAACACATAGTAGTACTCAGATATTTATAATTAAACAAGAGGTTTTAAACAAAGGCAGACCAAGAAGTATGGTCTGTTGAACAGGATGAAAATCCATGCTCATGGGAGACGATCCTTGATTTAAGGTCCTTGAGACAGTCTTCGGCAAGTCATCGGGTGCGTTGAAAGGCTGACCATGACTATGACCAGGAAATGTTACTGGCAACACATTGACAGGCAAATTTACCTGAACCAAACGAATACTAATCAGGTTCAACCAACCTATCTTCAAAATCTCAAATAAAGAACCTTAGAAAGAATAATATTGCTTCTGATCCCGCCATCCAACAATTAAATGCTACCATGAAAAAGCAGAATAGTTTGCTAAAGCACATAAGATGCATGCACACCTATTGATTCTTGCATTATAAACTTGTCCTCATTGTACTTTCATTTGAGAAATCATAATTGTCTCATCGAGGTATTAGTAGAATGAGAAACTTAATGTGTAAAAAGTTACTTTTTTTACTCGTAATCATGGATGTCACAAAACATATTTTCTTTGTTGAGTACAATACCTCATCAGAAATTCCCATCGGTCTTGTTCTTTTAGAAACATGGTCAGACTCCCCAGATGGGTACTCTACAGTAGGGTTGGTTGGAGGAGTCCTTGGATGCTTCAGAGCAGCTATTTGAGATAAAGAAACACTTCCATGGTCATAATTGGAACTATATAGAACATCTGATCCCCGTAAAAAAGCAAATGAAATCAATACCCAATACCAAAACAGATTAATCTAGTACCAGGGATTGATGGAGCACCAAGACCAATAGCCCCTCCCGAAACTGCCGGATGATTTACAGTGGCAGGATTGGACATCCATCCTGCAAGGGGTGTCGGAACTGGTGCTGGTGTAGATTGAAAAGGCTGAAAACATAAATTCAAGCAAATTAATGAAAGGCTATAAACATCCAACTAAGTTTACTTTGCACCCAATTAAGTTGAAACCTACCCCATGTGCACCTAGGTTAGGAAAACCCCCAGCTTTTGGTAAGGATCCAAGCAGTGGATTGTTTGCAGGTGATGGAGCTCGTGCACCATTTGGTTGTCCACAAGTGTGATCCACAAATAGAGTTTTTATATCTGGATTTGGCCTAGGGTTTTTACATAGTTGGTGCTGCCAATTCAAGCTGTAATTTACAATAGGTAATCAGATTGCATACTGAACTAACATGAGTGTATGCTGATGACAAGCATTAATGTTACTGCTGTTCTCCAAAACTGATACAAGCACAGCCCCTATAGCCTGTGAAGCATATATTTTATGCTATAGACTCTGAAGCATATATTTCATGCAAACATTCACAGAAAGATTACTCTTGGCATCACCGGAAAATTAGATCATTCCTGCATTGTTTACCCAAACATTTAAGGCATGGCCCCAACCTTAAGAGCAGGGGCAATCATAGTAGAGATGGCTAAAAGATCATAATCATAGAATAACCTCTGATGCATAACACAACACTCAGTCTAGATGTCATGAAAGACAAATGCACTCATGCAAATAATTCAATAAGAAATCACAAGGAACAAGGTACCAAGTAAAAACACCTTGAAGTCCATTTGAAGCTGGTATACAGTAATCCATTTAAACTGAACCTTGCAGGATTTCTAAATAAATTACCTCTGGTTGATGAGAGTCCGTAAACGTGAGTTTTTAAGGTTTGGGAATTGCAATTTGTCGCGGAATAAAGGATTTGCTTCAATTAGCTTCTTAAGCTCTACCAACATGATTGCTCTGGCAGATTTGGTATCTCCGTATTTGGAAAGTTGTTCGTTTTCCCTGTATACAACAAACCCATTTGACTTCGTTTCCCAAAAACAAGTGTAACCTGGATGAGTTCAACACAAACTCATCATACCTAAAATTCTCCAATGTCAAGAGCTGGGTGATTTCCTTGAAAAGCTCTTCATTAAATGTGGCAAAAACTTTCAAATCTTTAACTAATATATCCACAGCCTTCGAACGATCATTCCTATAAAAAATTTGAACAATCTCATTCACAGGCAATATACACATAATCTCTGAAGACGAAGAATCTGTTATTATAAAACCAAAGATTAGAAAATTAGTACTTAAAACTTGTAAGCTTACTTATCCAATGCCTCGAGATACTTCTGCTTCCTTATCTCAAAAAATATTTTCATTGAATACCGATTGTCATCCACTTTTGTGAACCCGGAAAGGTACTTCTCAACCTCGTCCCAATTCCCATTATGCACCTCATCCTCAAAGTATTTCATATTGAAGAAAAATCCAGATTCCTGTTCAAGCCTATTTAATAAACAAAGCAATTAATGAGACAAAAGTGCATAATCAATCGTTCGGAATGACCTATCAATAGAAAACTAAAACAGCAGAAAGACAACAGAGAAGTAAAACTTAATTCTTAGTAGCTTACTTGTGAACGGTCTCTTTAAACTTCTCCTCGTCAAGAAACTGTAAGATCAAGAACACAAGCTCTCTACTAAGCGACGACATGGTAGTCGCCCCGTCGTCTTCGATTCAAAAAACAAGAAATCACCAAAAGCAGCGCTAGATCTGAAAAAATATCATACGTTACACATAAATCTGAAAAAGGGGCCATCTCTTCCTAGCTTAATTGTTGAAAAAAGCAAAACAAACAGCACATAGATTCAAATCTATACCCTGAACCAGATCACTCAACCACCATCCATCCCACGCAAAAGCAACCCATTTTGCAAACAAAATTACTACAAGTACTTAGCACTCAACAACATGAGTAAAGCTTAGAAATCGGGTCAAAATCCAAAAAATAAAAAATAAAGGGCGTTTTTTTTTTTTTTTTTCAGGATCACGGAAACAAAGAAAGCAGCTTTTAGACCATGTGGGTATCAAAGACGCATAAGCATCCCCAAAGAAGAAGAAGAAGAAAAAATAAATAAAACAGCTTAAAAAGCTATAAACTTTAAAGTAAAAGATTCTAAATTTCAGAGAGAGAGGTTGAGAGAATTAAAGGAAGCTCTTACCTTGAAAACCAAAGAACACGTTACACAGAAGGGAAGCTAAGACGAGCTTTTTCTCTCAAGAAATTGACTCGTATTACTCTCTCTCTCTCTCTCTCTCTTTTCCTAAAAACTCTCTCTCTCTCTGTCTGAAAATTTATATAATGAGACATTGAACTTGTAGAAACGGGGGTATTTTATAGGAGGCAGACAGATAAAGAGTTGATAACTGACTGTACGTATCAACTGATACGTCCATAAAATGTATAAGTTATGGTGATAAGCAGTTCTGCATATTTATATGTCCAATTGAATTGGGTCCCACTTAGCCGGCTAGACTCTATCGAGGTCATCGGCTCGGAATCTCCAGCTGACAGCTGTCCTTCAGCTTGGGCTGGACCGAGGGTTAGAGAAATCATAGGATACACAAAGTACATGCGACTGTTCTTTACTTAATCCCGTAGATTTCAATCAAAAGATCTGTTCTAGTTTTCGAAATCCATCTAACGGTAAATAAGGAAGAAAGAGCAACACTCGAGAGCAATATCGAAATATCCGAGAAAGCGACTTTTACTCTGGCTTGTATCCCTCATGAAACGACAAGGTTTCTACGACGAGTCCCATAAACTTTGACCCCTGGAATAAGCTAAATATTACTGCCGTTGCCATTCATCCACTGCTGGTAGTTGTACAACTACACTTATTATATATCACGTGATACAGTAATACCGTCTATGATTGCGATACAAAACGAGATAAAGGAGAAAATACTTTCTCGCGGGAGATAACAATTTTATACGGACAATTTGAGAATTTCTCGGGGATAATAATATTAATATTCAATAATAGGAAGTTAACTTTAATGAAACTACTCCGCCATAATAATATTTTCTAAAAGAGGGCCCGTCCGGTCAGACTTTTATTTATCGTGATGTCATCCTCTCGTATTAAAGCACAAGAGTTAGGTTTATAGAATCAACTCAGGTCGTATTAATTAATTAATTATTTAATAATGTTATGTATAGTTATAAAATATGTATAATATATTTATTTTTAAAAAATATATAATTTATTATTAAAAAAGAAATATAATTTATTAAAAAAATATAAATTTTGCATTTATTTTTTTAAAATAATTACATTGTACTTGTACACTCATGATTATAACTATCATTTTTCTTAATTATTTAATACAATATTTGTGAGATTTGAGATTATTATTATCCAATTATATTAATATTCAGCATCAATTTTTTATTTTCTAAATGAGTATGAGTTTTTTTATGTCACTACGAATATTAAATTTCAGCCATTGAATAATTGCGTTTTTCACAAAAAAAATAGGAAATTCTTTACTCAAAATTGTTTCCAATATAAAAAATAATAATAAATTCCCAACTAGCTCTCAAAACATCCCACCCTACTCATTCAATATACTTATGTTTTTGTAAAAGATTAAAACAAAAATAAAAATAAAAATCATACTTGGCATAAAATTATTAGCATTACCACCAAAGCCAAACGTGGCAATAATCCTTACATCAATATTTTTGGTTTCTTTGACTTTGTTCTATATACATTAATACCGTATCAAGACTTATATTTATAAGAATTTAAACTATATGTACTATTGTAGTAGAAGTATTATTCTCTCTTAAAAAAAAAATAAACATGAACTTATATACACATTGAACCAAATTTATAACAAGCTAAATTTTATTAACATTACATTTGTATTAAATAAATAGAAATTTAATCAAATTTGAGTTATTCCTACATATATATATGCTACATATAATTACTTGTACCGTGTACGTACTCTCTATTCAGTCTACTATTATGATTGACTGGATCAATTTTGTTTAATATACAACCAACTACATAATTGAAGTATACAAAAAAATACATAAAAATAATTACACATAAAATTTTTGATATATATATATATAGCTTGGTTGGTTTATACTCATATAATAATAGCTCTTTTTTAGAGCTGTTTGAGTTTCCTTTTACGTAATGGATTTAAGTGGAGACCCCACTGGCCACTTTGTAACATAAATGCGACTGTGCTTTTGTTTTAAACATAAACAAAGACCTACTAGCAATAATTCACGGATATTGCACATGATGAGTGTGTGACCTTTGTTTTTTCTATGGCATACATTCATTGTACGTACCCATGTACTGCCAATATTTTTATTCTAAAATTTAAGGAAAATATATTACATGATAGGTGTAACGTGGAAAGCCAAACACGGTAAAATGCCTAAAGTTATATGCAACTTCGTTATAAATAGATATTGGCATGATGGAGATCATTAACAATGATTTTAATATACACAATAATTAACGTAGAAAATAACCGAAGTAGGTTTCCTTAGGATAATTATTTGAAAAAAAAAATATAACGAATCATTGATTTATGTCAATTTTTTCATGTTATAAATCGTAATAATAACATATATATTTGAGACTCCTATTATTAAAATATGAATTTAGTAATAATATTATAAAACTATTAATTTTCTATATGCATTCTTCGGTGACACCAAGCTTTGATCATTATTATATAGCTCGACACGTGGACATTTCAAACTAAAACTGGAAAATGTTATTTGAGAAACGTGATCGGAAAGAATAAGAAAAGGTGGTTTTTTATTTTTTGGTTTGAGAGAAAATGTCAATGAATTTTAAATTGAGTATAATATTCAACACTCAATTTTTAAATTATTAATTTTAATTTAAATCAAAATTTTTTTACATGTGAGATGTAAAAAAAATTTTAATTCATCATATATTTCTACATAGAATTCATAATTTTTTAAAATTTTAATAAATTTATCTTAATATTTAAATACATCTTACCTTATTTTAAATAGATTTTATAAAACTTATTCTATTATATTAATTCATTTTTATTTATAAAAAAGTCAATTATTGAAACTCAATTCAACGTCGAGGCATAAGATTCTAGTGTGAAAAGGAGGCGATTAGTTTTGGTACAAAACAAAGTATACACGCTCGATGGGCGGGCGTGGAGACTACGAGCCACTGACAAGGGAACAAACTGACGGTGTGACTTGTGTCTGGGTAAATGGGCCCCACACATGTTTTTGAGGCTGAGGTTGAGCTTGTTGGGATGTAACGAGGAGGACACCTGGGTCCCACACCGCTGTTTCTCCATTCCATCTAGTCACTATCCTTACAAATGTTTTTGGTTCTGTCAGTAAGCGCGTGGGGGTCACAGCTGTACGCTTTATGAGATCTAGGCCTCTAGTTGGTGGAAATTAAAATGGTGGGGCCATATTTAGTATCGACCGTACATCGATTTACATAATTCCATCCAATTCCCGGGTACGTGATTTGTACAAGGTGGTGAATTATAACGTATTTTGTTGTTCTGCTTTTTCTTTAAGGTTGTTAAATAACGATAAACTAAATTATTCTTTAAAAAAAGAGACTATGCATCAATTTTAAAATTTTTTAATCTCCGAGGTAAAACCATATATTGAATAATAAAAATAGACAACGTCATACATTATTTAAAATGGTTATAACGAGATTTCGATTATATCATCTACTAATTTTTTAAAAAACATTTTACAAATTATATCAATCTTGAAACGTCACTATAAGAAAAATGGACTTTTGTGATCAAAATGTAGTGATCAAAATGACTATTTCCGACCAAAACCGTAGAAAATAGTCATTTTGATCACAAAAATTCACTTCTCTTATAGTGCATATTTGAATTAAAAATGTATGATTTGAATCGTTTTGGGTATAAAGTACTTAGATAATATGGTTTAGACGTTCCTTAAGATTATAAGATGTTATATCCAAATATCATATCAATCAATGTCAATTGAAATGAGTAATTGCATAAGATTTGTTGTATTAGCGGCTGATAACAAAAGCCAAAATGAAGAAGAATTATTCTTTATGATCCAAACTTACAGTAATAGCTCATGCATAGACGACTTGGATGAATACAATTAATTAGCAGACCCAACAGTTAAAAGACTTTAGAGAAGCCCTTTACGAAAAGCAAACGCGCAATGAATGAATACAGATAATGAAAGGTTCCACGTAAAAGTACTCCCCAGCCTTTTGTTATTACTTCTTTCACTTACGTACCCTTTTTGAGTAATGTTATGTGCAACTGACATGGAAGACCAAAATAATGGATGGGTGGGATAATTAAAGACGTGGACCGCACTTTGGTCCCCCGATCGAATATTATCTTTTTTCCCAACCAAGTGAGTAAGGGTTGAAATTATTAGTGGTACAGGTCGTGAACATAACTCATACGTTGAAACCAAAGTCAATTTTGTCTTTTATTATTATTATTATTATTATATATAATAGAAAATAATCTATACTCTAATTTCTCATGAGCATTTCTTTTAAAATTAGATAAAATTTAATATCTATATTAAAATAAAATTAATTATGGTATTGATCTTTTTAATGGGAATGTACGGAATTTATTTAATATGATTAAGATCGTATCCAATATTAGTACTATATCTATTAATTTTGAAAAATGATAGTTGCAGTCGTGAGTACGTGAATATTATACAATTTTTTTGAAATAAATAAATAAATACGAGAACTACATAAAAAGAAATTAATTTTTTAATAATAAACTCTATTTTTTTTCAAAATGACTACAAGGCACTTGCGCACTTCACAACTATACGTAGCATTATTCAAAAGAATATAATATATTGCTCAATAAAAATAGCTCTCCATAATTCCAAATGGACGTACTTATAATATTAATATTAAACTTCACACTTTCAAAAAATGAATATTACTATATATTTTTTTATTTTTGAAGATTGATATGGTTCGTTAATCATTACAAAATATAAAAATATTGAACTTCACGACAATACAAGATCAGCACCCTCCTTTGTTATATTCAGATTTATTGTTCTGTGCAAAAATATTATATCTTTTGTACATTGACCCATTCATTGTATTGATCATGTATGTATCTGTCATATTCGAGAACTCCATAAAAGCAAACGCCCATGATGGACTGGCTTGCAGTACTGTTTTCATTATTCAAATGTCAAGATTATAGAAAAATGAGTAATATTATTAGTATATATTGAATATCATATATATATATAAAGTAATTAATCATGTCATGTATACAAACAAATTAAACATAAATCGGCCATCCTGTTTATAGTATATATTTTTGCAAAGATTAAGATTAATAATATTGTACATACGTGCGATCGACCTGCAAAAATGCATGTGTCATGTGTGTGCATGAGTATATATATAGGACAAGAACTCTCCCTTTAATTTAATATATATATATATATATATATATAGATATACGTGATTTATATATATGGATGGTTGGATTGATTGAGACACATTAAATAAAGAAAAAGAAGGTGTTGATAATGCCAAGTATTGACAGATCATAGAACTTTCATGGAAACTCATCCTGAAAAGGACCATTTATCTTCAGGTCTTGTTTACTGCTCCATGTTTTTTAGGTAATATCAGCATAATTTCGAGTGAAGCAACTGATCATAAAAAGGGAACTTTTCATTGGTTGCTTCAGGTCATTGTTATCATCTCCCAAATGAATCTAAACACCAATGATGCTTCTAAATATAAAAACTTGCCAATTCCACCCTCTCTTCCTTTTAATAATATTTTTTATAAATGATCTCATACGTCATTTTCATTTTTCTTTTTTGATGGGAAACATCACCCAGGAATTGCTTTATTTGGGCATTATCATTTATCAAACCCCCAACTGTGTCCACTCGAGAGCTCCTGTTGAAACCACGTACAAGTTTTAGGCCACGTGTCTGAAGCCGACTGTGAATGGAGATAAAATGCATTGAAATGATAGTAAAATATTTAATTTGAGATGTAATGAGTTATAAATGGCTTGAGTTATATATTTTATGAAATTTTAAAAAATGAGAAAGAGAAAGGTAAATAAAAATATTATAAAATTAAATTTTAGAATTTGAAAAATAAATTATTTTTTGTATTTTATTTAAAAGTTTCAAGAATTTTTTGTATTTTTATTTTGTTTGAAAAATAAATTCAAAAATTTAAATATCTTGATGTAATACTTTAAATTATAAAATTATTTTATTATAAAATAAATATAATAAATTAATAAAATCATGTAAAATTATAAATTTATTTTTAAAAAATGTCAAATTTATTAACAAGATTTTCGCTCGTTTTTAATGAAATGTTTAAATTGAGAAATAGGTAAAGGCAAATATAGTAAGGAAAAGTCTAAGGTCATCGCTGGCTAAAAATTTTATTTTTATTTTTTTGCTTAGTAATTAAGAAATTTTTGTTTAATATTATTATAAATTTTTTATATTTTTTTAAAATATTTAAAAATATAAAAAATGATTTAAAAAAAACAAAAATTTTTTTAGCTTAACGGTGGCTCCGGCGGTGCCTGTAGCGGTGCTCATATAGTAATTTACAGCCTAGAATTTAGTGTCTGTACTTTCATAGCATGTACAATATTTCAGTACCACAAAAAAAAAAGAGCCTTCCCTACTACTCCTGAAAAGTGTGAAACAAAACAGTCTGACACTGCCTTCCCAGTTTCCACGCACACTCAGCTAAAATGGAAAAGAAATTACAGGCTGCAAAATAAAATAAATAAATAAAACTCGTACGGCGCGTGTCTACACGGTCTTCAATGTAGAGTTGTGCATAGCACTCTGCTAAAGGGTATCGTAAATTTCATGATATGTCGCTTTCCCACTTTATTTTATTAACTTTGGGAAAAACAAATATTAAATGACAAAAAAAAAGGGGGAGGTGGAAGTTGGATCATCAGATCCGAGACATTGAAAATATCATTTATATCGGATGAAAATATCGTGAGAAGATAACCGATGACTACAAACAAGATGGGTTTATTTTTTTAAGATTTTTAAGAAAATATAAATAAGTTGGTGACAAAAATAGGGTTCCCACGACATAACAATCTCACTTTCGAGGCATTGAATAAAGTTGTCTTTGTGGTCATTCGGCCAAAAAAGAAACCTGTCAGTTGTCAGACAGTGGGTTTTCCTTCGTTTATTTATTAAGGAAGGAAAGTGTAGTGGATGCCCTCTTTCAATGCTTTTTATTTTCGTTTATTTTCTTTGTTTCTAAAAGAAAAAGGACTCCAGAAGCTGCCTATAAAAAGTGCCAACTATGTCTGACTTTTAATATTAAATTAAATTTTAGGCATAATGCCGTATTCTAGACGATTTATTTATATGTACAGAGTTATAGTAATAGTTAAAATTATATTAATCATAAACGAATTTATATATTGATAAAGTTTCAAAAACAGTAATTGGTTTATGATTTGACATTTTTCTTATATACATTCGGTCATAGATGTAATTTTTATCTGATGAATAAATAAAATCAAATTTTCATAAAAAAAATATTAAATAATATTTTCAATTTTCTTTAAAAAAATGATGTTTTCAGTTTTTTTTAAAAAAATGTAAATTTCCAACCCACCTAAAATGTTCCAATTCTCCTTGTCATGATCAATGGATACACGTACGCACGCACATTTATTCTTCGATTGTCTAATTAAATTAAATTATATGATTTAATTTTGTAAGAAGAGAGCAGTCATGTAAATTCTATACTGTTTAATATTATTGGTATAATATTTTTCAATAATTCAGATATTATGCATATATTTAATGTTGCGTACCATTCAATTTGAAACAACCGAACGTAAAACTCAAAGACAGTGATGAGAGGTGAATTCTTTGAGAGCAATTTATATTTTTTGGACCAATTTTGTTCTTCCTGGTCTCGTACCAAGATTGTTCGACATGGGCTTGTACAGTTTAAAATTTTATGTGCAGTCATTTTTACATATTCTATTAATATGATTAGTTGCGTCGCTTTTTTTACTATAAAATAATTACTTTAAATAATTACATCAGTTTAACGTCTAAAAAATACATAAAAATGATTGTATGTAATATAACTCTATATAATTAGTTTGCACTATTCTCTAAGTGGTTGTTGGATCAATCAAATCTTTGGATTTCATTGTTTATTTATTTGAACTATCCAATCGGAAAACAATTTTATGCATCAAAATTTCTAGTAAACTCTTCTCATTCTAGTCTTATTCATCCACTCTACTTTAATTTTCCTCTTCCTTCTTGTGGTTTTTCCTTGTTTTGGTTGGTCAATAGCATATATTCGATTAATGTTTCCACTTTGTCCACTTATAATCGACACATGATGCCCTTTTATCGGGCTGGTCAATGACTCAATCACCTATACACCATTTCATGCTAAACCAACGACGCGATCAGTACTGTGTGTTGCCCATTGATCAAGGGCGTAACCAGGAATTTTTTATTGGGGCAAACCGACATAGATATGAAAGCATGTAAGTTCTTATAGTCTCATTTCATATGAGTATACGTGCATTATTAAAGATCTATTGAAAGACTTTAAGCAAAAAATCAATATTATAATTGCTCAAAATTGATTAAATAAATCTATCATAAAAGCACAAATAAATGATAAAAATTAAGAAAACAAAAAATAAACTTTATTGTTGAATCGAAAACTAAATGTTTTAAAACCTGTTCCTTTCGCTCCTAATTGTTAACTCGAGGAATCTTTTGGCCTAGTATGAGATGTGAGATTTTGTTTAGTGGCAGAAAAAATAGGTGCAAGTATAAATTCGAGCGACCAATTTATTGGCTTCATTGCAGACAACATACTTTTTTGAAACTTTTCACCTAAGTGAAAGGTGAAGTTGTATGTTTGAAATTCATTGTGTGTTTTCTTGGTCATTTAATACGAGAAACACTATTTTATTTTATTAAGTGTTTTTCAATAAGTTTATATATTCACCATTGTCGTATAAAAAGTTCAAACCCATACTTTTTTTTTCTTTATATCATACAATTATTTGTATTCAATTTTTAAATTTATATTAAAGAAAATATATTGTAACATGTAAATTTTACGTTTTTTTTAATAAAAAGATGAAAAGAATCTCTGATTTACATTAAAAAATATATATATATTTTATAAAAATGACATTCGTTTTTCTTTTCTTTTTTTTTTAAAAAGGCGTAGAATTTACACCCAAGAATTCTTATAGATTAAACTGTTAATAAATATGAGATTTAGGCCCGGTTGGTTATACAGTTGAAATGAGATGTTTTAAATGGTAATGAATAAAATATTGTTATAATATAATTTTATAATATTAATTTTTTATTAAAATTTAAAAAAATAAAATTATTTATTATATTTTATATAAAAATTTAAAAAAATTATAATGATGAGTTAAGATAAAATAAAATAAAATTAATTTTTTAATTTTATATAACCAAAAAATTACGAAACAAGAACGGTTCGTGAGAAGAAACTGGAGAACCAAAAAAAGACACGGACGGGAAGGAATGAGCTTGACATATTCGTTGGGATAGTGGATCAGAGAGGTAGTGATCTTGGTGGGGTCTAGTCTTCACCCCCACTACTAGTAGTAGACAGTAGTTATTACCACAGTTAATCTACCATCCAGCTCCGATGCGTCAAGATGTTGAACTAGCCAATACCAGATAAACACGTCATCTTTCCACGCGACAGAAAAGTCGGTTTCAAGTTTATTATTATTTTTTCAAAAAAATAATGAAAAGGACCAATATTTTCACTGAAATTACGGATCCTCCGTACCATCACTCGCGGTGAAGTGACAGACAGATGTGAAACTTAAACCAGACAACTAAAGTGGAGCCCACGTTTTAAAATTCAGACAGGCACCGCTGGTGGAGCCACCGTTAAGTTAAAAAAAAAATTTATTTTTTTTATTTTTTTAAATTATTTTTTAATACTTTTAAATATTTAAGAATAAATAAATAATTTCTAATAATATTAAATAATTTTTTCACTAAGAAAAAGAAAAAAAAAATTTATTTTGACCAACAGTAGCTCCCACCAGCGGTGCCCTTAGACTTTTCCATTAAAAAATGACATACATGACATATTTCTCAAACAATTTACGTAACATATATGATAAATAAAGATATTTTTATAAAATGATGTTGATTTTACAAGATAACTTATAAAAATATATTTGCTTTTAAACATTGTTATATAAAATGTAACGTGTCTTTACCATCTTTCTTTAAAATTAGAGAAAGAGTAATGATCTTTAGCATCTCTATTTTTATATTTTTTATCTCATGATATAATATTAAATTATTAAATACCATTTATTATATTTTACTCATGAATTTATCATCTAATACTATATTATGGAATAGTGAATAAATAAAAAATAAATATATTTTATCATAGAGAAATCATATGTACATCTTAAATAGACAAATTAAGTTTAAGCTTTTATAACAAAAAATAAAAATAAAAAAATTTATATGTCATACTACCATCTCGCTTGTATCTCATTAAATAAGATGTGACACATTTATCATCATTGAATAGTCATTTATTACATATTTCTTTATCATCAAATGATGATAAATGCGCTAAATTATATATAGTAAAATGTGAGTGAGATTGTAATGTGGTGTATAGCATTACTCAAAAAATAAACCTCATCTTAAAAAAGTATCTTAGATCATTTGTTAATAGTAATTAAAAGTTTATTAATAATAGTAAAATTGTAATGAATAATACTTAAAAATATGATAGTATCTAAGAACAATTATATTCTCAAAAATATAGTCGAATGATATATATAATGTTTAGGAAAATGTTACGGTGATAAAAAGCATATACTAAGATAGGTCTATTTTAATAAAAAAAAAGTTTATTTAACGTAGTGCATCTAGTCACATTAATTTATAAATTTATTTTTATATAATTTATTTGAGATTAAAGTATTTTTTAGATAATATTAAATGATGTATAACTTATTTTATGTATTATTATCTCTTATATTTAAGTTTCTCGAATTCAAATAAAACTTCATTTTTTTTCCCAATTTTAAAATTTGACAATTAATCGCACTGTAGTAGAAAAGTGCCATAATAGTAATTTCAATCAAGCTGGATTTGGTGACAAGCACGGCCGTAAGTTAGTTCATGATACAGCTGGACCAAAATTTATAGCACCTCCTGGATATATCCTAATGAAGTCGTAATCATGTATAGTAGTACTAAAGTTAATTAAAGTGATGTTAAATATACTATAGTTTTTATTAGTGTCGTATTGTAAAGTTATACTCTATAATTATTTTCAATAGTACCAAATTTAATGCTTGGTATCAATCAATATGCGCTATATGAGTGACAAAGTTATAATCATGTATTTGTTAAATAATTATTTTTATACTGCATGATTTCATATTAATTCAATTTATAATTTAAATGTTACGCTCGACTTTACAAGTATAGTTATTTATATATATATATATATATATATATTTTTATGAATTTTATTGATATAAAATATTAAATTAATAATAATAAACATTTTAATTGGGTTTAATAAAGTGGGGTCCTGGTATTCCGTGTGGCGTGAAAAAGCTCGTACTATTTGCAGGGCTTAAAGAAATAAACAAAGGAGGAATGATTAATGAAGATGGCCTGCCCCCATTCTTCATAATATTAATAAATGTCACTTCAACCAATTAGCCTCCTAATTAATGCATGCATGTGAAAATTAAATTTTTTTCCGCCCTTGGTATACGCGTGTCAGCACGCTCTAAGAAAATTGTGGGCAGACTTCAGCACGTTGAAATTAAGATTAATTGCGTACGTGCGACCTCTGCATACTGTCTTTCACGAGGTTTTCAATCCAACTTTAATGAAATGTCAGTATTCCATAAAACTATTTTTTCTTTTCAATTAGAGGTCAGAATATGTGGGAAATAAGAAATTAAAAACATTTATTTAAAATATCTGATATATTTATTTAACACATTCCTTATACCAAAAATATATATTTTCGTACATAAAAAAAATTAAATTAAATTTATAAGTTTTATTTTTTATACATTTTAACACATTACTGATATATGATGATCATCTGGTCAACCAGGGTAGATATATGATACAGTTTGATTCGTTGTAGCCGCCTCCACGTGAGTTAATTAGAGGCTATTGAGATAGAGATGAACGAAAATCTTTTGAGATCATGGTCACGTGTGTGGACGTTCAATGATCGATTTTCAAGGGTTACTCCCACGGGACTGGATTTAATGGGTTAATATACATAGTAGGTGACGATTTTGATGTTTGAGAGGGACATCCTCTTGACTAGTCATGTTTGAGAGTGAGTTTCCGTCCAAGCCAACAAAATTGAAAAAGGACGCTGCTAGGGTGCCGCCCCAAGCATACCGCTGGGCGTACCGCCCATTGCAAAATTTTTTTTTATTTTATTTATTTTTCATTTTATATTTTTTTAATCACTTTCTTAATCATTAAGTAAAAAAAAATACACCAGTACACTTAAAATCACTTCCTTAATCACTAAGTTAAAAAATAAAAAAAATAAAAAATTTTTGCCCAGCGGTCAACTTGGGGCGGCACCCAAACATTTTCCATTGAAAAAATGAGGTTTGAACAAGAGTGCTGTACAGTTACCGAAATTTTTCTCCTGAATACCTACCGATTCAGTCTATATTATTTTTTTGTTATTTTTTATTTATTTGTATTCTTAAATATTATTTTAAAAATAAAAAAATTCACAACATCACTAAAAACCTTTACTTAATCATTAAGCGAAAAAAAAAGTCAATTCGGGAGACTTTTCAGATCCCAAAATCATTTTGGTTTGAACAATCTAACGATAGAAGAAAAGAAAATGGAAGGAAAAACAAAAACAATTTCCAACTGTCATATTCCGCATGTTTATTAATCAATATTATTTCAAGCAAATTTTACGTAAACGCAAAAGTATACATGAAATGATTTTTACAATATTTTTCCAAGTTTTTATCAAAACTTAATGATCTTAAATTTGAGAGAGATAAAAGCGTAAAATGAGATAAATATTATAGGATGATGATTACTTTTACGTGTTTACGTCTCGTCCACTCGAGACGAGACCCTCGATCTCATGACACCTGAAGTGGAGGGAATATTTTCCTATATAATTTACATGTGATATGATTAATGTATAAGCCAAGCCCATCAGCTTATACTTCAAATTAATTCAACCCTGCCATGAATGCAACTTTAATGCATGAAATGGGTATTGGTTGTACATCATGATACGGGCGGATCATGTGGTACCATAATTATATATATCCATGACTATTTTTTTTATAAAAAAAAAAAAAAACAAAAGAGAATCGGCCTGAATGAACACAAGGAACCTTCTTCGTTGTATTTGGTCAACTAAATCGGTCTTAAGTTATCGATATCGATTAAGACAAAATTCGATGCTGCCGTGTCGTATAGGTTTGAGTTAATTTGGATCTTTAATTTTGCATATTCCAAGCAAGTGATTGAGAGAGAGAGAGAGAGAGAGAGAGAGAGAGAATGGTATTTATATTGGGAGGACGGATGCGGGAAACGACAGCTTATAACTTCTTCAAGATAAAGATCAGGTTTTCCTTGATCTAGTCATGAAATGGTGTGTATTTTTTTAATTAATCAATCCATGAAAATATCAGAATTCTGAGAAACTTACTTGCAAAGAACGTAAACTCCATGCCTATATGCAAAACTTGACCCAATATATATATAGAATAATGATAGCCTTACCACTATTCTACCACCCCTTTACCACTTTTTTTAATTTTTTAATTTTTTTTAAAATTTTCTTTTACTTAATGATTAAGAAAGTGATTATTAATAAAATTGTATATTTTTTAAATTTTTTTCTTAATGATTAAGTATATTTAAAAAATATTTAAAAGAAAATAAAGAAAAAATAAATACATTGTGAATGGTAAAGCAGTGATAAAATAGTGATAAATGTATCATTACCCAAATCAATTAGAGAAAAAGGTTGCCAATTAAGGACGCTTTAACAGGAGTGGGAGGGGCAGGAAATAAAAAGATTCTATGAAAAAACATGACTACGAGACAAATAATATATAAACATATGACATGATCAATGGTTTATTTTTTCAGCTTGTTTTTTTTTTTTTTTTTGAAATTCTCAGCTTCTTGTTAATTTTCTGTGCAGCCTTAATTTTAGTGCTTTAGACCACAAAAGTCGATCTATATTATGTTAGATTCCTACCAATATTTAAAGAGAAAAATCTAGTTACAAACATAACTATGTACTAATATATGTACCAATTTAATGTGATTGATAAAAAAAAGATTTTATTAAAAACAGTGCTAATTTAAATTTTAAATATAAATGAATCAGTATTGGTATGCAGATTAATATGCGACTTTATTTAGATATAGTAAAATTCTATTCAAAGCCGCCCCTTTCTATGTTGCATACAAAGATGAGTACATACATGCATGATTTTCGATGCAAATTAAGTTTGGTTTGGTGATAGAGATAAACTATCTTATCTCATTTTATATTCTTATTATAATTTTGTAACTTTTACATAAAATATAATAAAAATAATATTAATAATAATCTTATAGTAATATTTTATTTAATTTTTAATTTTTGTCTCATCTCATTTCATTTATATAATCAAACCAAGCCATTTCGTTCAGTATTCGATGATCCTGATGATATTCCAATTCAAGAATTGCATGTATGTACCCCTTTAGTTACCTTGAGCTTCCTCTGCATATATATATATATATAGAGAAAACATTCTAGTTGGTACATCTGAAGTAGGCTTTAAAACGGCTTCCAATAAAATAAAACGATGTAGCACACCCATTGCAGAAATAATGGTTGTCCACCGCACCCAAGCTCTCTTTTTCTTTGAAAACGTTCAGCACGAAGCTCAACTCTCCCTCTCTCTTGTCTGTCTCTCCCAATCACACCGAAGAACTCGTATCTTCTCTCATCAAATACACATTGCAAACTCTACCTCTCTCTCGTCTGTCTCTCTCACCGCAAATCCACCTCATTTGAACTCTCTTGCTCTTGCTCGTCTCTCTCTCTCATCGATGCTAGCCAGTCCAAGAGTGGGCACCGAAGCTTATCTCTCTCTCTCTCTCTCACCGAAAAAATATGTTTCATAAGCTCAACCATGGAGGACGACGTTGGTGGTCGGTGGTTGATTGCATCGACTTGGTGGATGCGTCAAGCTGGTGGCTGCATTGGGCTAGTGGCAGCGTCTGGTGGATGCTGTGGGCTGTCTGGTGGTAATGTCTAGTGGCGGCAGCGATTGGATGGGGGTGGGAACATGTGACTAGGTGAGGTGAAATGCTGAGGGAAAAAATGTTTAGAGATTTTTGGGGAAAATTATGATGCGGTGGTCCTCGCGTAAGGTTTTACTATATTAGTGACGTGGTAGTTCCTAATTTGAGGCTGGTTTCACCATAAAAACAGAAGGTACCACTCCAAAGCGGTTCTAATATATATATATAGTACACTTGTCGAAATTAATTAGTATATATAACAAAAATTTTATATGTAATTACTTTTGCATACTCCCTTGTGCACTCAACTAATGTGATTGACTGCGTCACTTTTTTTTAATATAAAATAACAGTTTTGGCCAATCACACTAATGGAGTGGCCATTTTACATGGAATAATGCTACATACAGTCATTTTTGCGTACTCCTTGCACACTCCTATGATATGATTGACTGGATTAATTTTTTTTAATACACAACCAATCATATCACTGGAGTGCATAAAGGAGTCCACAAAAATAACTGCACATAGAATTTTTGTTTTGCATGACAATTAGGCTGGTTTGGTACTTCACTATTATTCATTATTTTATCATTACTTTTCACATATATTTTACTATTTTGTACTACTATTCACTACGATTCAATATTTTTTCACTATTATTCACAAAATATCTGAGATCACCTCACTACCTAAACGCAATCTAAATGCATGTGAGAGTTCTCAAAATGTCTACATATAAAAGATTTAAAGAGTAATGTTATACGCAACACTACCATCTTACTTGCATCCTATTATATATGATATGGTGTATTTATCATCGTTTGATGATAAAAAAAAACATGCAATAAATGATCATTCAATAGAGATAAATGTGTCACATTTTATTTAATGAGATGATAGTATGATGTATAGAATTTTCCTTAGTGAATTTATATATTTTTAAAATTTTTCTTAATGATTAAGAATGTTTTAAAAATTATTAAAGAAAAAAAATCATTTATACTACTGTATACATTTGACATGGACATTTGACAATCACCATAACATTCTCCATTATATATAAGTTAGTTTCTTCTTCTTTGTGGCTGATCAATAATATGAATTGGGCACAGCCCAAAAAAAAGAGACAAGAATGACATTTTTTTGCAGGCACCAGCAGAAAAGAAACCCTTTAATGCAATGTATACCATTTTAATGCAATGCCGACTAACGGATGAACTTAGACAGCAATGCATTGTCTCATACCTAAACATCTGTTCACTCTTGAAGTGCCTCGACCTACCTACAACATGGCCGACGAAATAATTTCAGGTCCATCTACTAACTTAATGATATAAAAATAAAATAATATCTCCGAAGAAATGATCTTTTGCTAAGTCAATGAACTTGATCTTAAGACGAATTTTTATTTTATTTTTTTAAAAAAAGTCCACATCATTAATGTAATTGGGTCCAGTACCACATTTAATGCATTCATGATCACTTCCATTAATCGTGGCATAACTACGAACATGCCATGATCATGATCTGATATTGATTAATCATAATACGCCCCATTCTTGTGTTTGAAAGTCCCCCAAAAAATATAAGTATATTTGTAGTACGCAGTTGGGATATTTTAAAGCAATACGTGAGGCTGCCAGGTGCATCATGTGTTCCATTGCAGAATCGATCATGATGAGAGTACCTTATCCAACAGTACATGAGGGCTGGGTGATATGTGACAATTAAGAGAAATACTAGAGCATACAGCTCCACTTGGGTTTTTTTTTTTTTAAAAGTAATTAAGGAATTAATTTTGAGTGTATTGATGTATTTTTTTTTACTTAGTGATTAAAAAAATGTGATTAAAAAAAAAAAAAAAAAACTGAACGGCACGTCCAAGGTAAGATCTGGGCGGCATAGTAGCCGTACCCGAGAATTAAATTGTCACATAAATCTAACAAAATGGGAACCCACCAATTTGTTAAACCAATAATTGATTCATATACCATGCCTGTGTTGATCCAACAACAACGTACAACAGCAGAGGAAGAAGCTCCTTTCAAAAAGCTGGTCTTGGGCAAGACACCTTACCTAACTGGATATGTCAGCTAGCTAGCTAGCTTGGCTTGTTTGAAGATGTGTTCCAACCGGTGATATATGTCAACCTTTTATGTTCTACTGGAGGTCCTAAATATGTTTGTTACACAACTGTTCTAAGATATTGATGAAGGAGCTAGCTAGGTTCAACATCCGAAAAACCATCTCACATGAAACAATCATGATTAATATCAAGTAGCTAGCTAGTGAAAAGGCTTAGACAAAAGAGCGCACCGCTCATTTAGTGAGTAGTACCGTTCTTTTTTACTGCATTCCCACTTTTTTATTTTTAGAATTTTTTAATATATTTAAACATTTTAAAAAAAAATCAATATACTTAAAATCGTTTATTTAATCGCTAAGTAAAATAAAAAATTTTGTGACCAACGGTCACTTTTAAGGGAAATAGGGAGAAGGCACACAAGCATTTTCTTAGACAAAATTGACCTTTTTTTAGGCACTCGAAGAAAATAAACCCTTTAAAAGCAGCAAGGGCGAATATTATATATCCATTTTCAATGCATTGCCGACTCTTAACGGTCCATGAACTCAGACACCAATGAGTTGTCTCATACCTAGCGAAACTCTGTTCACTCTTGAATTTTCTTTCAGGTCCATCTGCTAAATTAATGACATAAAAATAAAATAAAATATATATCCGACGAAATTATTTTTTGCTACGTATTAAATGAATTTTTTGAGATTTCGTAAGAAAAAGAAATATTTTGTTGCAGTATCATTTTACTTGTGGAAAAATCCACATTATCATTGTAATTGGCCGGTCCAGTACCACATTTGATGAATGCATTCAGTCCATCACTTCTAATTGTGTCATAACTACTTGCCTGCATGATCATCTCTTTGATTAATCATATATAATACGCTTCATTCTTATATATGTTCAAAGTCCCCCAAAAAATATAAGTTATATATTTGGAATATTTGAAGAGTAATGCTACATATAGTATTCGTAAAGTATGTAAACGCCGAGCAATTGTTTTAAAAAAGATATGATTTACTGTTAAAAAAATTATTATTATTTTTATATAAATGATGTATTTACTCATTTTTTCAAAAAGATTATACAGTATTTGCATACTCTACTACTATAAATATCATTTCTGATATTTTAAAGCAATACGTGAGGCTGCCATGCGAGTGCATGTGATCCATTCCAGAATCATGGTGAGAGTGCCTTATCCAAGACGTACAGGCCAACTGATACATATGTGACAATTTAAACCTAACAAAATGGGAACCCACCAATTAGTTAAACCAATAAGTGCTTCTGATACCATGTGTTCCAACAACAACAACAAAGCTGGTCTTGGGCATGCAAGACACCCTACCTAACTGGATAGTACTTCAGCTAGCTTTGGTTGTTTGAACATTTGTTCCGACCGGCCGTGATGTGAACATTTTGTGTTCGTGTACCGGAGGCCGCAAATATGTATAAATCCAAAGGCTATCCCGTAATAGTTTTAGGGTCTGATTGGGAATAAATTAGTTGTTTTTAGATATTTTTAGATTTCTTCACTATTATTTACAAATCATCGGATATACTCTTAGTATTTAGACGGAGCCTAAAGGCTTGGTTTGGATAGAGCAATGCGTCGATCTCATTTCATCTTAATATCTAAAACTACAAACACAAATATTTTTTAATTTTAAATCTTCAACGTTTTCATCTAATCATTACTTAATTATTATAATTTTTTCCAAACTTCAAACAAAACACAAAAAATAATTCAATCTTTTCAAATTTCAAAATAAAAATTATATTCTAACAATATTTTAACTTTATAATATTTTTATTCAATTTTTCTCTCTCATTTTTTAAAACTTAATAAAAAACTTTAATTCAAACTATTTAACTATTATTTACAAACCATCTCAATTCATATCATATAAACTCACTATTCAAATCAGGCCTAAGTATCCCGATCACTTAAAGTTCAGGGAAATATGCTAACCCTATTTGATGAAGGAC
Source organism: Carya cathayensis (assembly GCA_011037825.1). Lineage (NCBI taxonomy): Eukaryota > Viridiplantae > Streptophyta > Magnoliopsida > Fagales > Juglandaceae > Carya > Carya cathayensis. Next base: position 2,144,118 of record QGSO01000184.1, read on the forward strand.
GGGCTAAAATTGTGAACCAAACCCTAAAACAGTCCTCAATACCATTCAATTTATAAACTGTTCATGCAGGGACCACGTTTGAGGATGAGAAAAATTAAAAGGGAAACTAATTAAACCAAATGGATGAGAAACAATCGAGATAAAGCTGGCATATATATATATATATGCTTTAGCTACAGTACATGATGGTATAAATCTCGTACGTTTAATCCTGTTTTGGAGTGTGAGCAGATATTCCTCATTCTTTACTTTTTCTAATCTAATTAAAAGCATGCAGTCGGTGACGTACGCATTATTCTGCCAATTAAATCGGAAATCTATGGCATTCGATCCAGAGTTAGGAATCTAGAGATAATAAATAAAAGGCCTCAAGTCTCTGGAGGTTTTTGGACCACAGGCTAAAAGTGTACAAAATGTCACCCATCCTGCGTTTGATAGCGTCGACCATACCATGCTGCAGCTGAGGTCTTTTTTTTTTTTTTTTTGAATCTGATGCTCCCACCCCAACCCCAACGCCACCCCCATTATTACCCCCCAATCTCTATCTTAAACGTTTCTGTCCCTTTCTTTTCCACGTACGTCCATTCATTTGCCATATAAGGGCTTGTAATAATATTTTTTTTGGACTTTGGTGTAACTTTCAGCAAGGCATGCATGACTTGAATATTGCAAATAAAACCCACTTTCGCCCTTTCTTCCCGAGATGTTCAACTTACATTAATATATTCGAAGTTTCTTTCTTTCTTTCTTTCTTTCTCAATTTTAGTTTTGCAATATATTGACGTACGTGACCATATATATGTTGACATTGTGAGTAGATCAGGATTCCAATGGAGAGAGAGAGAGAGAGAGAGAGAGAGAGAGAGAGAGATTGTTGGCCACTATGCATGAAAGATATATACCATGTCAAGGGGGACCGTCCAAATATTAGATGATCACGTAATATTTTTGTTTTTGAATGGGTAAAACCCAACGTCTCAAATATATTATTCAACGCGGAAGGCTACATTATATATATTAATTGTTACTCTGAATACGTATAAGAATATTCTTTATCTCTAAGGTATTTACTGATCATGATCATGATCTTGTTGTGCACGATATTCCCAGTCTTTTTCTGGGTTAGACTCCCAAATTTAATGTTATTAACGAATTATTGAATTCAAAGTTTTATGTATAGGTTGAATTCGAATATAAATAATCTGTTGGATGTGATGCTTAATTGTATTATGGATAACTCCAAATCAAATATTAATGATATTCTTTGTAAATAACAAGCATACAAGAGATGGATCGGAGCAAACAAAACGTACGATATTTGCCGACAGGACACATATATCTCTTCTCTTGTGGTGGGTGATTGTCTTTATCAAACTTTTAATGTTTCTTAGCATATTCAACAGGTCCTTCACCCAGCATTCAACTTTGACATGAGGCCCATATCTTCCAAACAATAAATTAATATAAATATAAATATAAAAATTGAAAACAAAAAAAACTTTGACGGGTCAACCATCTCTAGTGATTTTTAGAACTCGTTTAGTTACCATGAAAGTTAAAATTTGAATAAAATATTATTATAATATAATTTTGTTATAATATTTTTTATGTTTAGAATTTGAAAAAATTGATTTTTTTGTTTTATATTTTAATTGGAGGTTGAGAAAAATTGTAATAATTAAATCACGAGATAAGATGGAAAACAAACTAGTCTTACTGTGTTGCCCAACCTATTTAATTTAATGCTGCCGCCATGACCCTTTAATTAAATTTGAATTTTTCAAGAAAGGTTAGGGTAATTTGACCAAACTTGAGAGGCATATTGGCTGTTTGAGACATGTCATGTTAGTTAGACAATTTCAATCATAGTCAATTAACCCAGATTAGGTAAGGATATTTGAGAGCAAAGTCCGCTAATTAAATTACTTATGTATAGATGAGTTTTTACGCAGAAAATTATCTACCCATTTAAACAACAACGTTATTTTTTTTTTCTTGAGATTTACCATCATTGATTACACTATCTAATGTAATATTTTTAAGTGATCTTATAAGTCTTTAATTTTTTCACCAAGAGTTACATCACATATATTTCTAAGTACAAAAATCATATTTATACGTCGGTGTGGAAAATTTTTATTCATAAAAAACATTATGATATAATTTGATTTTAAAGATAAACATTAAAATCTCAATCTTATAAATCAAATCTTATTATTTTAGTGACATTTATGATTTTCTCTGCACATCAATTTGAAAATAGGATAATTCATTCTGACTCACAGAGTTGTATCCACCAATTAAATATCACAATTAAAATATTTTTTTAGTTTAAAATTGTTCATATATAGTTTTAGGTTTTAATCAAGTATTTCAAGAAAGAATAGTGTTAGATGTAATTATAAAAGAGTACTGCTACATCCATAAATGAATTACAAAAAATAATTATACAAATTAATGTGATTTTATCTTATCTGTTAAATTTACTTTATAAGAAAAGTAACACTATAATATGACGGATTATATCGAGTTACATTAATTTATGAGATTTTTTTTATATAATCACTTTATAATTAGAGTATTTCTCATTATAAAATGTGTAAGTCCTCCCACATAAATCATTTCAAGAAAATAAATAAAAAAATCGTATGAATCTCATTATAAAATCAAACTGGACGGATATGATCATAATACTACAATTATTAAGATTAAGGTGGACGTGATAACGATATATATCGGCATGCGTGAAATATCACGATAAAATTGAATAATATAATGAAAGTTAATGTCACTATCCTGGGTAGAAGGAAAACTACTTTCATGACTAATATATATTTGTTATTATCATTAAAGAGACATGAGATGGCTTGTGCTCGAATTTTAGTCATTTATTGGGCCAACAAAAAAAAAAAGTACACACCTAAGGCTTCGGTTTATCGTGTTACATCGAGTCCTCCACGAAAAATTGCCCTTTATCATTATTATTATTATCTATATTATAAAAATTTTACGAGCAGTCACTTTTACCTATTCTTTATACATTTTATTAATATAATTGATTGTATCTTTTTTTTAATAAAAAATAATTATTTTAACTAATCACATACATAATAAATATATAAAAATAATTATATATAACATAACTCGTTTATATAAAGATTTGATAATTATGAGATCAAATATAAAATAAGGAAGCTCCTATTGTAACGAGATGGCCCATTAGTTTTGGATGATGGGCTTTTTTAAAGTCTTATGGGCCGGCCTGACAAAAAGCTACAAAACTAGCCCAAAATTTTATTATAGCAAGAGCCCTGCCCGCCAGAGTACGTGCGAGTGACCCAACCCACCCCTAAATCTTTGCATGCTGCAGTAATTGGGCTAATATTGCCAATATCAGTATCTAATAAACATTTATTTTACAGTGGGATTATTTAGATTATAAAAAATAAAAATAAAAAAACGTATTGACTTTATTTTGTGAGAAACTTGTGGACACGATATTAAGGCCGGTTTGGATAGTAAATTTTTCTTAATTCATCTCATTTTAATATTTTAATATTATAAATACAGATATTTTTTAATTTTTAATTTTTAACTTTTAAATTTAATCAATACTTAACTATTACAATCTTTTCAAACTTTCAAATAACATATAAAAAATAATTTAAATTTTTTAAATCTCAAAACAAAAATAGTATTAAAAAATTATATTATAATAATATTTGTATTAAAATTTTTCTCTCCTTTTAAAAAACTCTTTAAAACATATTAATTTAAATTATTTTATAACTATTTGCATCTAATCTTACTATCCAAACAAGTTCTAAATAAAGAGTATAAAGTCTCCACCAGATTAACTAACTAGTAGTATCAATGGCACCTCTGACTTCAAATAAAAGGGACTAATTGAAATCAATAAATTTAAAAAGAAAAATGATATTTATATTTATAAGATGTGTAAGTCATGTACAATTATTTTTAAAAAATGTATAAATAAAAGATTCACATAAAAAAATAATTTTTTTAATGGTGAATCTCAATATTTTAAAGAAAGCGCATGAAACTTGCATATTTTTAAATTGTATATATTATTATTCATTTAAAATGGATTATTTGTGGATTAAAATCTTCTAAAATTCTGAATATATTTTAAAAATCTCATTCATTTATCAAATAAATAATCTTATCCTTGATTTAACAGTTGGTCTATTGCGCCTTATTTTTTTAAAAAATTAAACAATATATGATTTATATAAAAAATTAATTTTTAAATAGTAAATTATTATTTTTCAATAAAAATATACGATACATACACAACTTATGACTATATGTAATATTACTTATTTAAAATTACCTCACCACCCGTGAATCAACTTGACTTCAGTATTCAGTTACGTAATGAGTAGCTAAAAATTCTTTATTTGAAAGCATTCAATTAGATATTATTCCTACTAATATTTTGTATATAGTCACTGAAAAGGAACCTCCTTAAATGTTTGTAATATTCATTTTCATATTATGCAAGTTTGCTTAAAAGAAGAAGAAAAAGAAAAACTTGACTAGAGCTGACATGGCATTATCATGCGTGATGTGGCACTAATCACAATATATTCTATATATAAAAAGTGTGTATGAAATAGAAAATATTGTTTTAACGGTTTTTCTTGTTTTTCCGTTAAAGTTAACACCGTTTGTTTAAATACGTGTGAATGTAATCGCATATAGAATGAAGACATAAATGTTGAGAGAGATAACATTCAATGTTGTTATATGATTTATTAATCACAATAATTACAATACTTAATAGTTTATATAATAATAAGTAATTAAAAATTAATTATTATATTTTTCTCTTTTTCCTTAACATATACATGTGTATTAGGTGCATAAGACGTGAATCCCTAAATATAATATACGTGTATTATACGTTTCATTAACTCAGATTATTGAGTATTTCAAAATTAAAAATCTCATATAATATATAATACAAGTGTGTTTAATCAAAGTGTTTTTTTTTTTCCCATGATAGTAGGACGTAGCCTCCGCTAAGTCATATTCTACACGTGGGCTTATTATGATGGGCACATGACAAAGGTTGTTATCCTTGAACTAATCAAGATAGAGTAAATTTGGCCAACAATTTCAAAATATATTTTAGGATTTATATATATGCTATATATAGAAAATATTATACCACAAATTTTATAAAAATATTATGTTTTAATTTTATATTGACCCTGATCGACTCAATCAATAGCAAAATAAGAATTTCAATGTTGTCTCTATTGATCGTTTACAGGATGACATAAATTGATGAATTATAATACAAATATCATACGACACATATTTTGAACTACCGTTTGTGTTGGACTTTTATTAAATTTTTCGTATGCATCTTTGCTAAAATTATGAATGTTATAAACATGTATTAGATTATATAATATTTTGAATTAATTTTTTTTTATCTTCTCTAATATGCCTTAAATTATTAAGTGACATCAATAACTTTTATAAAATAGATATTATTTTTTATAAATAACTATTTCATAAAATTAGGCAATCGTTTAAAAGCTCCCACCTAATATATATATATATATATATATATATATTTTTCAGCAAAACCTATTTCTCATTTTCTCCTCCTCCTTTTCTTTTATGAGTTATTTTCTCCTCCTCCTCCTAATAAGAAATCAAAGCCTCTGTTTCTTTCCCTTCGGGTTGACCCTGGGATCTAGCGTTTTTCTCCAACCAACCCATTTTCCAATCCCAAGCTGCAACTTTTCCGCTATCTCCATTCTCTGGTAAGCTTCCTCTTCCCCTTCGATCTACGATTTCAAGTTTTTATTGAACTAGTTTGTTTATTATATAGATGGATAGCGCTTATTCCACTGTACCCAAAAACTCATACGTAGAATTACAATCCCACAATGATCCCCACAGCCCTGGATCCCCTCCCAAAACCCATGCCAAATTACACCCTTTTGATGAAGAAGGAGGTTTTCTACGTTCTTCCAAGAATGTGAATGATAGTGTTGATGGTATTGATAATGATCCTGATCTTGATTTTGATAATTATCCTCTTATCGATGGCGGGTCTCAGTCTGGGTCTGGAATCTCTGGGGCCGTCTTCAATCTAACTACTTCAATTATTGGGGCTGGGATTATGGCCCTACCGGCGGCAATGAAAGTGCTTGGATTGATTCCTGGATTTGTGTTGATAATCCTGATGGGCATTTTGTCGGAAATTAGCGTCGAGTTGTTGGTAAGGTTTTCAGTCTTGTGTAAGGCCTCGTCGTACGGTGAGGTCGTGCAATACGCGATGGGGAGGCCGGCAAGGGTATTCTTGGAGATTTGTATAATTGTGAACAATGCGGGCGTGTTAGTGGTGTATTTGATTATTATGGGTGATGTGATGTCGGGGTCAGTTCATCATGTGGGAGTTTTTGATCAGTGGCTGGGGAATGGGATCTGGGATCAGAGGAAGCTGGTGATTTTGGTTGTGGTGGTGGTGTTTCTTGCACCACTTTGTGTTTTAGAGAGGATTGATTCGTTGAGCTTGACTTCAGCTGCTTCTGTGGCTCTAGCCATTGTGTTTGTTGTGGTTGCCTTTGTTATTGCATTTATTAAGCTTGTTGAAGGGCGAATCGAGGCTCCAAGGTTGGGTCCGGATTTTGGGTCGAAGAAGGCTATTCTGGATTTACTTGTGGTGATTCCTATCATGACAAATGCTTATGTTTGTCATTTCAATGTTCAGCCTATATATAACGAACTTGAAGGGCGGTCTCCTCAGAAGATGAACCGGGTGGGGAGGATCACTACTGCAGTTTGCATTGTGGTCTATGCCTTTACAGCCATATCAGGCTACCTTTTATTTGGGCAGGGTACTGAGTCTGATGTGCTGACCAATTTTGATAAGGACCTTGGGATTCGTTTCAGTTCAGCATTGAACTATATCGTCCGGGTTGGATACATTCTTCATTTAATTCTTGTTTTCCCAGTTGTTCATTTCTCCCTACGACAAACAGTAGACGCCTTGGTGTTTGAAGGATCTGCTCCACTGTTAGAGAGTAGGAAGAGATCTTTAGGTTTGACAGCAGTTTCATTGGTAATTGTTTACTTCGGTTCCACTATGATTCCCAACATATGGACAGCTTTCAAGTTTACGGGTGCAACAACGGCAGTATCATTAGGCTTTATATTTCCGTCTCTTATAGCATTAAGGTTAAGTAAGCAAGGGGGTGGTTTGAGCTCGGGCGAAAAGTTCTTGTCCTGGTTGATGTTAATATTAGCCATAGTAGTTGGGATTGTTGGAGTGATAGGAAATTTTTATAGCATTGAAAGCCACTCCGAATGATTCTTTCGATAGGAATGTTGGGATTAGTTTTACTGAGTATTGATTTGGAAATTTTCTGCCGATTGATGGGGCAAGGCTTCTTTGTTTAACGTTGCTTTATTTCCTATCTGATATGAGAAATTAAATGAAATTGGGAGACTGATGGATCTTTGACCAGGGAGGTTTAACAAAGTACATTGCTTCAGCACGTGGTGATTGAAAGATCAGAGTGGTCGTTATATTCCAGATACCATGTATTTTTACACTGCCGAAGATCCGTGCAGGTTCAGATAACATGTCAGGAATGCTACGAGGAGAATCTTCTTGGATGTATCCTCCACATGTAAGTTGAGTTGTAAACTTTTCACACGGATTGACATGCCATGCTTTGCCTTAATCCCTCCCACGTTTATTTCTTAACTGGAGAGCCCGTTGTAAGTTGTTTTGTAACTGTATAGTTCAGAAACAATACTGCTGTTGTAACGAACACGTTTACATTGGCAAGCATGATTTTCTGTTCTTGGTCAAAGGTTTGTTCTTCTAGCGTTTTAGCTATCATGTCATCAACCATAGTAATCCTTCTTCATCGTTGCTATGCTGTTGAACCATCCGTGTACGGAGAGAGCGCCCAAAATATCTCTCCCTGGTTTTGAACATTATCCAGCACTCCTTGTTTCTGAAATTGAAAAATGACGCCCGGACTTCTTCTATTCTCTTTTCTATCTTTCTACTTGGTTCAAGTTTTACTATTTATGTTCATCGAATAAAACTCACAATCTTTTACTAGATAAGAAGGTTAATTAAAAAAAAAATCAATCAAAATATTAAAATCCCTTTCCATCTTTTCAAACGGTGCAATGCCCATTTTTTAGCCTTAAGGCATAGAAGGTAATTAATAATGTTCAACGAAAGAGAAAAGTGCGCAAGCATAAAAGAATCAACCTTATTAGGTCTCATGGTACTGTTTGTCCTTGCCAGAAGTGGCTATGGCAAGATCATGTGCCAAAGAAGATGTCTTTTTTATGTTGGCGAGCACGTCAAAATGCCATTGTGGTGGATGATTCTATTCAACAGCTTGGTATTTCTCTTGCCTCTAAACGTCATTGTTGTTTTTCAAATAAGGTTGAGTCCTTGAATCATGTTCTTTGTGATGGGGAGGCTTCAAGGATTGGGATTTTTTTGCAGCTATTTTTGGTGTTCATTTACCTTTTACTTGGGTTTGCTCTGGGGTTGTTAATATTTGGTGGATTCGTGCTTCTTATTGCTCACAAGTGCGCTGGCTACGTGGTATTATTCCTATCCTTATTTCTTGGACTCTTTGGAGAGCTCAATGTGCATCTCGTATGGAGGATGTGGAATATGATTGGAGGGGAATTATTCGGACGGTTAAAGGGTTGGTTATTGATTTGTCTACATCGATGAGGAAATTAAAGACTTTGTGATTGGTTGGTTTATTTCGGGGTCTTGTAATTATTGGGATTTGTGAAATTTTTGGGAGGAAGCTCGGTCTGTTATTTCTACTCTCAACATTCAGTTTGCACGTGTTTAGAGAAGCAAATATGGTGGTAGATTTTTGGTAGAGTATGGTGTGAGTGGTGGGAATTAAGATTTCTTGGGTGAGGAGTGCGGGCTGGGAAGGTTTAGGGTTCTTATTAGAACGGATATGTTGGGTATTTCTTATGTTAAGAGTTAATATGTGATGAGACTTAGTTTGAAAATTTTGATGTAATTAAGGTTGTTCCTCTGTCAGAGTGAGGGTTTTTTATTAATAAATGGAGTCCCGTCCTCCTTTTTGACAAGAAGTAAAAAAAAGGAGAAAAGAATAAACCTTATTATATCACGGTGATAAAGATTAATGAATAGTTATACAATCAAGAATTGAGGTACACTTGGAACCCAGTTAGTGGAAAACTGTTCTCCAGCTAAGGGAAGGCCAGATTCTCAAAAACTCTATGTTAATGTAAAAATTCGTATGTGTACTCTATTTCTACAGTTAGTGGAACCATCCTCTGAACAACGGGATGCAGTAAAACCTTCATTTCCTAGCTACGTCGTGAAGTATCAAATATGAAAACTTTGAAGTCCTCAGTCCATCTAGAATCCATAAATGCATGACCATTGAGCTTCTATCTAAATAACGCCTAACCCAAATTGCATTCGGAGATAGACATGATTTCGTCCTCTAATGTGGTACATTTCACCTCCTGATCCATTCCGCTACAAAAAGAAGGTATCCTGCTCAGAGAGCAAGCTCACCAATAATCCCCACAAGAACACAAGCCATCACAAAAATGATGGAATCTACTTGCATCTCGAATGACAACTTTACGCTGGGTAACGTTGGAAACAAATTTCATAAAGGAGTGACAATCACCACAAATCCGGATATTTTTCATGATCTGAATTGGTGATCCATTTGGCATGCGCAAGATCCCATAGGTAATGGCAAGTTTTTCACTATGGTAGAGAAGTTCATCCTGTTTTTGCTCCTCTTCCATGTCAAGTAGAACAAAGTTTGTATCGAGTAAATAATCTCCTTCTCTAAACCGTCCATACAAGTTCTTCAATGTCAAGTGAATCTCACCAATCTCATCATGTGTCTTGTCCCCCATAAGGAAGTAGTGTAACTTGTTATTGATCTCAATCCAGCTGATTCCTTGTTCTTTGCTCACTCCCCTGTCTTTCATTGATTGCCTTATTTCCCATACTTTGTCCCACAAACCTTGAGATGCATATATATTAGATAGTAAAATATAAGTTCCTAACCTATTTGTTCCCATCTGGTAAAGCCTTTCAGCAATTTTCTGGCCAAGTTCCATGTTTTCATGGATCCTGCAAGCATGGAGAAGTACTTCCCAAATCACAACATCTGGTTTTGCAGGCATGTTTTGGATTAGAGCTTCAGCCTCAGAGAGCCGTCCAGCCCTCCCAAGGAGATCAACCATACAAGTATAGTGATAAACCAAAGGGGTAATCCCATAATCTTGGCTCATGGAAGTAAAATAAGCCCACCCTTTATCCACTAGCCCAGCATTGCCACAAGCGCATAAAACCCCCAGAAAGCTGATTTCATTGGGGGAGACCCCAGTGGCTTCCATTTGTTTAAAAATTTGGACCACTTCTGTATTGAGTCCGATCTGTGCACTGCCTCCTAAAACCGAATTCCATGTGACTATGTCTTGGTCAGGCATCTCTTCAAAGACACAAAGGCCATCCAGACTCCCACACCTAAAGTACATTGTTATAAGAGCATTGGAAACAGACAAACTATAATTAATTCCAAGTTTTTGTGTCAAAGCATGGATCTGTTGCCCTGGCTTGATTACACCAAGGCTTGCACAAGCACTCAGGAGGCTTGTTATGGTTAATTGGTTTGGACTTATTCCTCTGGTTAACATGTCAAGGAACAATGCAAAGGCAACATCCCCATGCCCTGCTTGCTCATAAGCTGAAATAATGGCAGTCCAAGACACCGCATCACGTTTTGGCATCTTTTCGAAAGTTTTTCGAGCATCATCCAACATGAAATTCTCTGAAAGCCTAGAAATGAGGGAGTTCCAAGATACAATGTCTCTTACTCTCATCGTGCTAAAAACCTGAGAAACATCCTCAATGTTCTTGTACTTTCCATACATGGAAATCAGCCCATTCCCAACAAATGAATTGAATTGGCACCTTGTCTTAATGGTAAGCGAGTGTATCTGTTTTCCCATCTCAAAATCTCCAATGTTAGTGCAAGCAAAAAGAGCAGTAGTAAAGCTTGAATGATTTGGAACATTTCCTGACCTATGAAGCTCGGCAAACAACTCTAAAGCGACTCTGCTTTGTCCATTCTGTACAAACCCAGAAATCATGGCAGCCCAAGAAGCAGCACTACGCTCAGGAATACGCAAAAAAACATCTTTAGCTTCTTCAAGCATTCCATTCTGGGCATACCCAGCAACCATAGCGTTCCACATGACAACACTGGGGTTAGAAATCTCATCAAATATACGTTTAGCTTCATAAATCCTTCCTTCTTGAGCATATGCAGTTATAATTGTCGCCCGTGTGGCAACGCTCTTAATTGGATCCCTCTCATAAAAAGCAATCGCATTCTCAAATCTATGACAGTGTGCAAATGCTGCAATCATCGTGGTCCATGAGTACTCATTTCGTTTTGGCATCGTCTCAAAAAACTTAAGCGCATTATCCAAACTCCCATTCCTGGTATAGGCATCCAAAATTGACGTCCCCACAACCACATCTCTCTCGTACCCCAACTTGATGGCCACCGTCCTCAAACTCTCGAGCATTTCTAAATCATTCAACCCATTTATAGCTGATAACGCTACGACCAACACTGCCTGGTCTGGCCTCACCCCACTTCTCACCATCATCAAAAAAACAGACCATGCTTCTCTATGCTTACTTATCTTAGAAAACCCGGATATCATAATCAGCCAAGACACCAAATTCCTCTCCCCCATTTTCTCAAATAACTCACGTGCCTGGCTCATCATACCGTAGTAGCAATACCCAGTAATCATCGAGTTCCATGACACGACATTTCTCTCAGGCATTTCATCAAACAAATCTCTGGCACTAATCAAATCACCGTTGTCCACGTATCCACTTATGATAGCGTTCCAAGAAATCACATTACGCTCCGGCATTGCATCAAAGAGAACCCGAGCCTCATTGACACGCCCGAATTTCGTATACCCGGTTAATAAAATTGTCCAAGTTCTGACATTCTTTCCGTGAAACTCATTGAAGAGCGTTTGTGCTTCGTGTAAAAGAGCGTTCTGAGTGTAACCAGAAATCATGGAGTTCCAAGATCCCGGGTCTCTTTGACACATCGAGTCGAACAACTCTCGTGCCTCGACGACTCTGCCGAGTTTGGAGAGGTCCTGGATGGTTTTGTTGCAGAGGAACAGATGGGTCTGTGGGACAGGAGAGTATGAGGAGAGGAAGCGGATCTGGAAGAGACGACGCATTATCATTGAACATAGTGAGAGACGTTTAATCAACACCTCACTTTGCGAAAAGGGTGTTGTTTGCAGGCGAGAGAGTCGAGGGGGAGAGAGATGGAGGACAGGTTACGGTATAACCCAAAACTTGATTCGGTAGTATGCTTTCTGGGGTCTGGTCGGAGAGACCCCGCGAGCTCGGTTTTCTGATTCTATGTCTACTGTTTGGTGTTTACAAAATTGTCTGGTATGCATTTTTGCCATGGCAAAACCTTCCCCATTACGAGTTATTACTATAAACCTTTAAGGGCCCATAAAGCAGTAATGGATCCTGTAGGCTGTAGGTACTATGAGCAATCGGTCCCGACTAAGGTAATATTTTTTAATTTTTTTATATTCTTAAACATTTAAAAAATAAATAAATCACACATCATTAAAAAATATTTTCTTAATTATTAAATTAAAAAAAATTATTGAGACCTAACTCTCGGTGAGAATATATTTATTCATACACTAAACTCTGCAAGTTTCCTGCAATTTCATTGAAAAATAATAGACTATCATTAAAAAAAACAATTCTTTTATATGAGTTATAGATATATTAAATTTTTTCAAAGTGAATATATAAAATTTACACACCTTAAAAATCAGGATTGCAAATATAATTTTTTTTTATACTTATGTAATTTAGGCTCCGTTCGGATACAATAAGCGTTTTATCTCATTATTATAATTTTTTTAAATTCTCACATAAAATATAATAAACAATTCAAATTTTCAAATTTTAAAAAAATAATATTCTAAAAATAATTTTTTTTCAACTTTCATCTAAATTCATCTCATTTTAATTTACTATCCAAACGACATAGTCTTCAAATTTCTCTCCCTCTCATTCTCCCTCTTCTCTTTTTTCATTTTAATTTATTTTATATTTTGTTATGAAACTAATGAAAAGATAGAGAGCAAAAGAGAGAGAGATGTTTAGAGAACTTTGTTTTCTCTTATTTCTTGGGGTCTTACACAAATGAGGACTCCCTCTATTTATAGGGATTTCTTGGTACAAAGGATGGTTAGGATTGTTACACTTGTCATCAATCCAATGGTAAAGAGTACAAAGGAGGTTAGGTGTACCTAAAATCACTATTGGGGGGTAGGTGTACCTAAGATTACCATTGATGGCTAAATGTGGTCATACAATACAATTTGAACTTGGTTTCTAACACTCCCCCTTTGGATGACCACATATAAAGAATATGCCTCGTTAAAACCTTGTCAAGGAAAAACCCAGTGGGAAAAAACCAATGACGAAGGAAAAAGAGTACAATATTCTGTATATCGTCAAGTGCTTTAAGATTGCCTCATTAAAACCTTGCAAAGGAAAACCCAGTGGGATAAAACCTTAGCGAAGGGAAAAGAGTACAATCAGCACAAATCTTCAAGACATTTACTCCCCCTGAAAAGTGCATGATAATAGGTCTTCAAGTCTTCGCATTCCAATCTTCTGCACAAGTTTCTTAAATGTTGCAGTTGGTAATGCTTTAGTGAATAAATCTGCCAGATTATCACTTGACCGTATCTGCTTGACATTAATTTCACCTTTCTTCTCATGAATTGCAATGATCTTCTTGTGTGGATCTGATAGATAACTCGCATCTGTATATCCATCTAATTGTGGACTTGATCCAAATAATTACATATTCAGGGCTTCAATTGAACTGGAGATAAGGTACTTCAGGACCAAAAATTTCTCCATCGTCTTCAGGACGAAATGGATTTTTCTGCTCATCAAATTATCGAGCAACCATTGGAGTAATCAGGACTTTATAGTGAAATTCACCATATTGATCCGAGATCATTGAATTCACTACTCTTCTGGAGTTCTTGTAAATAACATAATTACTAGAGGAGTTATCAAAATTAAGCCGCAAACCTCTATATTCAAAAACGGTGGCCATCTTTTTAGGCCAGACAAGCATCGCGGGATTTTACAGTTCTTATGTACCTGTCAGGCGCCGAAAGGCTATAATGCTACATCTGCTATCAGGCGCCGCAGGGCTATGATGCTACGCCTCGTCTCTTGTAGAGAGATGCTTCACGAGGGATGCCGTGAATCAATAGAGGTGCTTAGTTTTTCTCTATAAAAGAGATGTTCAGATCATCTTCATTCGCATCTCATCTTCTTCACTTTTCTGTAATCATACTGCATTCTTACTCTGCAATTTCTTTCTGCATTTTTATTCTGCAATCTCTTTCTGCATTCTTTTTCTGCAATGGCTCAGCAATCTTCTCATGGCCAATATATAAGGTATTATGCACCTAGCTCATCAGCTGTTCCTGCTTCTACCACAGGTGCTAATCTGACTAATAAGTCAGATGTTGAAGCTATCTATGAGCTTGTAAATCTCGGTGCCCATTACTCTTCAACTATTTATGCATTTTCTCAGCGACTACAATCCAAACCTTATGATTTGGACAAACTCCATGAGAAAATTTTTATCCTTCAGCGACTTCTTCAGGAGTCTAACGTGAAGATAGAATCAATAAAGCAAGAGAATAGGAAATTAAAATCTCTGCTTAAATCTTCTTTTAGATTGCCTACTCCTTTAGACAGAGATGCCATGCAGATTCTTGAAGAACAAGAGCGTTTAAAGAATGAGGCGAAATGTCTCAAATTTCTGTAATTTTTGCTTCAAGATAATAAAATTTCACAAATATTCATATTTGTGTATCTATCTTCTGGTAGATATTCTGGATGCTTTATTTTATTTCTCATGCACATTTATCTCCCCCTTGAAACCGAAAGGGTTTTATATTTCAAATATGTGCAGTTCTTCTGAACTCTTCAGGAGTTTCAAGAAGATTTAAATCATCAACCGCAATAATAACAAATCCGGAATCTCTTAATAAAAACACATGGGTATATTGGATTACTTTCAAATCTTTCTTTCAATAAATATTCACTAATGCATTTATACCACATGTATCCGGATTGTTTTCTGGATGTAACCAGATAACAAGCTTAAAGCATTTTTATATCCTTCAGGGATTTTCATATATATTTCTGGATGTATTCAGATTAGAAGCTTCAGGCATTCTATATCCTTCAGGGATTTTCATATATATGCATTGGTCTAATGACCCATATCAATATGCAGTGACCACATCCATTAACTGCATATCCAATATTTTTGTAACTACCAAATTAGTCAAAAATCTGAATGTGATTGCATCCATAACAGGAGATTATTTTTCCTCATAATCAATCCCTGATTTCTGCAGTTTTCATGAGCTCTTCTGGAGCCTCATAATCAATCCCTGATTTCTATAGTTTTTATGAGCTCTTCTGGAGCCTCATAATCAATTCCTGCTTTCTGCAGTTTTCATGAGCTCTTCTGGAGCCTCAATGACATTTAAATTATCTATATAAACTGCAATAAAATATAATATAAATACTGAAAATATATGAAAATAGTATGTTCCACATACGTTTAGCTTGCATTAGATCATATAAGGATTTTAAGACTTGATAGAATATGTACTTCAGGACTATATGCTTCTTGCATACCCAAATTCTTGGTAACTATCAAGTTAATACAAATCTCAATATGATCTTTTTAACTTCAGAAATATATCAATATTATTTCTGCAGGAAATATATTCGTGATTTATATATCACATTTTCATTTCCTTTATACAAATACCCACTGATATTCAACAAGCATCACCTCATAGGTGTTTGGATTTCAAGTCCATATGCATCACATGATAACAATTCTGCAGGAATTGTTTATTTCTATTTTGGCCAATATTTTACGTCGGTATTCTTCGACGGTTCTGAGCTCACTTTCTTTATTACTTCTAGTAATATCAAATGTCATCTTATATGAAAATACGTTGTCGATAACGGTTTTATTTCTCTCCATAATTTCTCATTTACTCATGAAATGTAATATCGAGATCTCATTATTTTCAGGTACCTGTCCCTCTTCAAGGGAAGACATTTCATGAAAACCTCTTCAGGAGGTACTCTTCAGGAGTATTATACTCTTCAGGAGTTTTCATTATGAGAGAATTTTAGATGGACTTTATTGCTTGTTTTGTGGGTATGGCCTCTTCAGGAGCACCAAATTCTTTTCTTTATGCTTTTCTCTTTCCGAGATGCTTTATCATTTGTATCAATAGGTCTCACATGCTTTCATACATGTCTTATGTTCATTAGACTGCTAAATTTCTTAATTGCCCTGCAGGGACTTCAATCCTCACTGGGATTTTAGCAGCTAGAATATGAGACCTTTTATCTTATTGCATCCATACATTAATTATCATATGAACTTCCAGTTCACCTATGATAATCATGATAACGTCGAATTATTTCATCTTATTTGCTTCTAGCAAATTTTTCTTTCCACTTCTGGTGGTAAAACTTTCTTTCCACTTCTGGTGGTAAAGCTTTATAGTAAAAGAATCTTCTGGTTCTTTTATGGACGTCCATATGAAAATCATTCGACTTATCATAATTGATTTTGGATGATCAAGATAATCATGAAAAGATACAAATATTTTGAATCATATCACTTTTGATTCATCAACATAATATCATCTCAAAGAGAAAACTGATAATATTTTTAATAGGAGCTTCTGGCTCGAAATCATTGAAGTACTATAAATATATTCATCACCACGTCCAATCTTTTGGATTCTTTGAAAACAATTCGTCATTCTCTTCTGGGAATGATATAAATCCAATTTCATTCACTTCAGGGAATGATGTGAAACTAGTAGGACGTGGCTCATGATTTCTTATCAAAATCTCATTATTTTGCTTAGCCACTACAAAATCAGATATAAATTTAGAATATATTATGAACTTTTACACTCGATATTGCTACTTCAGGAGCACATTCGAGGCGTTCATTTTAAACATATATTCTTTAGTGGTTTTTCTCAACACACTTTCAATTATGCAACTTCAGGTGCATAAATCATAATGAGCCTTTTGGTACACATATTGCTCACTTAAATTATCTCACAGAATCAATAGATCCTTTATTATGAGATACTCAATAAAATTATTGATTTAAATCGATCCTTCAGGGATGCTCAATTTCTATTCCAAGATAGATCTTATCATCAATAATTCATAACAAGTATATAAAAATAAATAAAACTTGTATGAAAAATATGTGAATAAACATAAAATTTAATCAAGTAATAATAATGAATATAACATTTCATATTCATTTGGAAACTACAAATAATATATTGAAACACTTACTTGAAGTATAAGCCTACTAGCTTCAAGATCGTCAGAACCTTCGTGCTGATAACGTGTTATGAAACTAATGAAAAGATAGAGAGCAAAAGAGAGAGAGATGTTTAGAGAACTTTGTTTTCTCTTATTTCTTGGGTCTTACACAAATGAGGACTCCCTCTATTTATAGGGATTTCTTGGTACAAAGGATGGTTAGGATTGTTACACTTGTCATCAATCCAATGGTAAAGAGTACAAAGGAGGTTAGGTGTACCTAAAATCACTATTGGGGGGTAGGTGTACCTAAGATTACCATTGATGGCTAAATGTGGTCATACAATACAATTTGAACTTGGTTTCTAACATATTTCAAATTTTTGTCAACAATTTGCATGCGCATACATGAAATAATGCATGTGTCACATCATAACTACGCTTAACCACCTTAATTAATTAATGTGGTTTTGTGTGAACAAAAAAGATGAAGCCTCGCACTAGTCAACTCCTTGGATTCAATAATGATGTTCACTTGGAGCAACCAAACCTAATGCCAGTTAGGATGATCATCACTAATTAATCAATTCTCTTACTCTTACAAATTACTTTAAACAATGTTAGTCAACTTAGTCTTGCTACTCATGTTTTCTTTGTCTATTGCCGTGTGTTTTTGGAACCCTTCATAAGCTAGCAACTACAAAAGTTGTTGCTAGCATGTTGGATTATTGATTACATCCACACCTTACCATATATTTATATATAAGAAATGTTTTAGTCACAACAAAATTTCATCAAAAGTAAATCTACAAACTGACGTAACTTGATATGGTATGTTAAATTAGAAAACTAATAAATTACTTTTATTGTAAAGTAGATCTAACGTATCATATGAAATCATGTCATTTTATAGATTTATTTTTATTAGACCTCTTTGTGACTGACAAGTGTATCACTTCTATTATATATATATATATATATATATATATATATATATATATATATATAAAATAAAAATGTAAATCGCGGGCAGCAAAGACCAAAAAATGTTCAAATCATGTGCGCGGAAAGTGCCTTCATAAACTTGCAACGTGAGCAGATCAGACGGTATATATTAGACTTGATTCACGTGATTTGAAATGAAGCACTCTAGTATTACTACTCTTTGTTTATACCAAAAAGTCCACCCACAAGCACAAGGGAGCAGTACTTCTCATGCATGCATTCACAAGGAATAGCATATAGTCTAAATTTAATCGGGCCCCTGAACCTCTCTAACTTCAAAATGTAATCCATAGGGACATGTGAATGGAAGCAAAGCTGGGACGCAAACTAAAGTGACATGCAGTAGTGCCTTTGGGGACAATTGCTAGTGCTCGATCCCGCAATAGATCTACAAATTATGGCTAGATAATTTCTGATTCTGATCCATGCAACAACTTATGACACCATGTGCTTGATCACTCTCTCATAAGGACTGCCGACATTTATTGGATTATGTGTTTGAAATCTTTATTTTGGTGGGTGACTTGTTATCGTCATCTTGTGGATAAACGGTTAAAGGCCATGGATGACAAACACATGAGTTCCACAAGTTCAACTTAATCTGAGATCATGCATATTATGTTCTAATTGGTCTATTAGACACGAGATGCCCAGAATTAGTTAGTGATGGCAGACAAAACCTTATGTTCTTGGATATAGTATATATTCTTCAAGGTTCTCACTTTTTCGGTAGTCTAAAGGAGGCAGCTGATTCTCGAACAAGAGAGGGCTTTCTACATTATCAATACAATAGCAATAAACAATGATCGATTACATTGTATTGTTACCACTTTTTATCTGTTTGAAAGTGAAAGTTTTTCTCTTTTTAAATTCTATTTGATTTTATAAATGTCCAGAAAAAAACATTTCTCTTGAAAAAAAAAGCTACCATAATCAATCATTCCATATATGCAAGCAATATTGAAGTCATAAAGGTTCATTAGCATCGGCTACTGGCCTAGTAATTTAGAATTAGGCAGACTAATTATGGTTGGAGGGAGTTGCATTAATCATGTGTAATTCATAGAGTTTGGTAGCGATAAACAGAAGTAGTGATTGCTTTTTATTTAACCAAACAATCTCTGGAATTGGCAAAAGGGTTGTCGAGTTTGAAAGTGGAGTGCGCTTTCCTCCTAATTTCACACTCAAAAACAAGTAAGCAGTGAGTGTCCCACACGCTACTTACTGCTCTTTAGGCAAACCGGGAATCCGTGATTGATGGCAAGCATTTCCGCGCGCAAGGGGATCCTTAGGTCTCACTCCTCAATCACACTTTGCCCAGTTTTATGGAGGGAACATGGCCATGCAGACCCCACACCACTTTCTTTTTCCTTTAGTCACTCTCAAGTTTCAACTGACATCCAATTTACAAAAGAAAACCAGACCGCCCCTTCCCCAAAAAAATGTCCAACTCACCTACAACTTCCATTGCCTTCTCTTTACAATATCTCCACCTCTATCCTCCAACTTTATATATATATGTCTCTCATCTCCCTAATTATCACAGAAAAACAGATATATCCATATAATCCTTGTTAGTTATGGATTGGTTTTCATGGCTATCCAAAACCGGCCTTGAGCCGTCTCTAGTTTATGAGTATGGCCTCGCTTTTGCTCACAATGAGCTTGAAGAAGAAGATATAATTTACTTCAACCACGAGTTTCTGCAAAGCATGGGGATTTCCATAGCCAAACATAGGCTAGAAATCCTCAAGCTTGCTAGAAAGGAAAAGGGTGCAAGCCCACGCCCCATATCAAGGCTTCTTGTTGCCATGAGGAGGACAAAGAGGTGCTTAGCTAAATACATCCATACATGGATTCATCGCGAGGAGTCAGCTCTGGCGATTGTACCGAGGCCTAGTTATGGGACAAGATGGAAGGGAGCCATGTTGAAGAGGAACAAAAGATTGACGATGGCAAAGCAGGGTAGGTTGCTGCTCACAAATGGGAGTCCGAGTCCTATGGCGGCTTCCGGGCCTCCACGTGTTGACAGTTTTTCGAGCCCTCTGGTGTGTGATCTCCGCAAGGAGGAAAAGATGAACGGCAGCTATGACAGGTACTGGTTGACCGGTGTTGAAGAGATCAGGTGGGATACCATGTTTCAGGATTTGAAACCCACATGAATTCTTCCTCTCTCTCTCCCTCATTTTGTCATATTTTTTGGTTTTTGTGGAGTTAATTCAATGGTGAGAGAAGGGTTTTTTGGGTTCTTCCACCAGAGGGTTTTGAGTGTGTTTCATAGAAGAATTGTTTTATATATTTTTCATTAGCGGTGGGTGCTGCAGACAACAAGACTTTAGCACGAAGGGTCTGCTTCAGTAATGAGATTGTCTCACCTCCCCTGCCTGTATTTGGAATGACTTTAATGAAAGATAGAAAAAGAAAGCATTAGTCTTTAATGTCTTTGTGAGCACAATGAGAATTTAGATTCGATGTCCAATTCCATCCCATTCTGCTGAGATTCAAACATGGTTTACTGCGTCAATTTTTATTTTCGGTGATGATAGTAGACACAAATCATCCATATTAGTAGGTAAAAAAATTAAGGAAACTCTGTACAACTTTAAATGTATTTTGTTTTTGTATAATATTTGAGTAACTCGTTTTACAACCATCCAATGGGATAATGCCACTTCATGAAAAGTAATAGGATTTTTTTATTTGAATTCAGATTTTACATAACTGCCTTTCATTTGAAGCAGAACTCTGAAAAAAGATTGGTAAAAACGGGGTATGTGTATCATAAAATGCGGTTCGGCTTACCTCCAGTTTATCGTTAACAGGACATCTCCTGTTCTAATAACTCAATATTGACACGTATAAATTTTTTTTAACAAACGGAGGAGATTCAAACTCAGTTTTAAATTTTATTTTTCAAGCATATATCGGCTCCCTTAAGGAATATATACATGTATATATATAATTCATTATTTTATGAGCATAATCATAAAATATTATAAAAATATTGTTAATTTATATAAGTATAATTGATTAGAGTTGTATGAGATCAGCCAAATAGTCGTAGAGTCTTCGGGACATTTGATTCTATTCTGTAAAATATTGGTACTGCAATAAAAAAACATTTATCTAACTGTACAATTCTGAGTAAAATATTATAATATATTATTTTAATTTTTTTATATTTTATTTGTTAAACTCTTTTTTTTAAATGATAAACTAGTCAAGTCTAGCGCTAGCTCCACTTAAGTTTTAATCGGTCTTTAGCTGAGTTTGAACACGAAAATATCTTAATCAAGTTGAGCTTAAACATTTAAAAAAGCTTTATTTGAGTTCGAGTTGAGCTTGAATTTGATTTTTTTAATAATCGAGCCAAGTTTGGTTAGGCAACTCGAACTCGATTTGATTACAATACTATCTACTATTCTTAGAAATTTGAGGCTATAGTACAAACTTGAGACACTTTCAAAGGAATTTATAATTTAACATCTCCTTTAAAAATAATGATAACATGTACAAATTCATAGCCTTATATTTAAAATGAAAATTTGTGTTAGTATATAATTTTAATAATTGGAAATATCATGTCAAATTCTTAAAATATCAATACTGAGTTATATATATATATACACACACACACATATTCCTTCTTTGGAGTAATCTTGCCGGTGGGATTTTGCGATTTATTTGTAATCTGCCATAGATATTTTGTTCACGTTGTTTGTCAAAACAAAAGTTATGGCAGATGCTTGAAAAATAGAGTTTTAAAACCCATGAATTTGTAATGAATTATATATATACATGATGTATATATTCCTTAAGGGAGCCTACGCTTGAAAAATAAAATTTAAAACTGAATTTGAATCTCCATCGTTTGTTGAAAAAGAATATACGTGTCAATGTTGAGTTATTAGAACAGGAGATTTCCTGTTAATAATAAACTGGAGGTAAGCCAAACCCCATAAAATGAGCTGATAGACACCAATAAAGATAAAAGCAGGTTGATTTGTGATGGTACAAAACTAGTACAGTTACTCAAAGGCCAATATAACAATAGGAATACTACCTTTACTCTAAGCTCCCCATATTTATTTTATAATAACTAAAACGACTTTCATTGAAGCTTCCCCAAACAAATTGCCTTTTGCAACAAATCTTCAACCTGGGGTGACTAAGGCAAGCAGATTCGCAGACAGAGGATGACGTTGCAAAGGCACACTCCTTGGTAGTTAACTTATCGAAGCATACCTCCATAAAACTGGAATGCTTCCATCCAATCAGATATTAATAACCCAAATTATGAGTGGTTTGAGCTTTGAGGAAGTCGAAAAGAACCGCCGGCATAAAGCAGTTGGTAAACTGGTCGTACTCTAATGGTCAGAATTATGCTAAAAATGGTGCCCAGCCCACAAATGCCGGCAAGAACCAGGAAAGTGAGCCTGTAGCAATTCGGACCTAAGCAAGTAGACCCTCCTTGAATGGCAGCTTCAGCATCATATACATAACCAGCAAGCAGAGATGAGAAAAGGATTGCACCAATAGGATTTCCCAATCCCATGGAGTTGTAAATTATACCAAAATGCTTTAAGCCAAAAATTTCAGAGACAGTTGGGACCATCGTAGAATACTGAACACCGTAGCAGATTCCAAGCAGAGCAGTAGCAATATAGAGAGAACCATTGAGGGACGATGCATATAGGAGGAATGATACGATCATTAATATATGTGCACATATCATCCAAAAAGTGCGAGGAATTGTTCTTGACCTGCAACAAACATAATCTCAAATCTAGCGAAAATTATGAACTGATGAAGTAGGAAGAAAATAACACCTAGGAAAACACAAAATTTAAAATTTATTTGTGCAAGGGGCAATATAAGTTTTTTTTTTATAGGTAATAAAAAAGGGGCAATATAAGTTCTATCAAGAAAAATAAGTTTTTTTTTTTGAGAAAGAAACATGTCAATCTATCAAGAAAAATAAGTAACCAATTCAAAATAGAAATTTGAGACAACTTTTTAGCATTCTTCACACACAAACAGAGAGAGAGAGAGAGAGAGAGAGAGAGAGAGAGAGAGAGATATGATATTCAACCTAGTCTATGACCAGTTAAAGCATAGGCAACAAGTAATCACCTGACAAAGTGTTCAGAAATGGCACCCGAGCCAAGACGACCCACAAAATTGAAAAAGCTGAAGAGAGACAACAGCATTGTCGTATTATCAACTCCTAATGCAACCCCGATCTGAGCCAGATTATTGAGCACCGTTACTCCAGAACCAGCTGCAAAAAAGTATGAAAACCAAAGAAGCCAGAAATCAGCCTTGATTAGAGCTTCACGAAATTTGAAATCCTCCCCCCTACGAGGTCTCCTTCTCTTCTTCACGGCCCCCTCCCCAACAGCAAGAAGTGTTTCCACATCCGAGGCATCCTCACCCTCATGGAAACTTCCAAGATATGTAGCTGATGAAGATGGTGTTAACAAAGGATCTATTTGGGTTGAACCAACTAAATTTTCTGAAGAACCAACTGGGGGACCAAGTTTCTTAGAAGGATTAAGTGTCATTTTCACAGGAATTGCAAGGGGAGACATCAGAAGGATAACCATTATGGCAACTAAAATGTAGGACACAGTGCCACTTAGAGAAACCGTGGTGCTTATCACTGTGATTGAGAGAAGATATATAGCAAGAAAAATGCTAGCAGCTTGTGTGATAATAAAATGAACATGCTCTGAAGAGTCTTCACCGGATGCTGGAGTACAAGCCCGAATAAAGTACATCATGGCTAAACATAAAACAGGAATCCCAACTGCTAGGAACAACAATAGTTCTGCAGCTGAATCATTAAGCACCAGACTACATATTACTGTATACACTGCAGCACTGAGCCCAATATAACCTTTGAGAATTCCAGCAACTGTGCCCCTACTGAAAGGGAAGTTTCTCATGTTGGTTACAAGCACAGGTGTGCCAAACCATGCACAGCTATTGCTACCGATGCATAGCGCAAGCCATAACTGCCATTGGAGATACCGAAAACAGAATTAACAAAACAACTAAAACCCACATATATAGAAAATTTGAAAAGAAGCAACCAAAAGTATCAAGCTGAAAATGAACTTATCAAATTCACAAAAGATTTAACATATCAAATGAAGTTAGAAACCAACTTGATTTTACTTCATAAAAGCATCTGAATCCATCCAATCTCTGCCAGTGGATGGAAGCCACAGAATTCATTCTTTACGGTAAAGAAGGAAGAGAAGATGATGAAGAGGAAGAAGAAACAAAGTTCGTCTAAAGAGAAACACACGAACTCCTTTAATAACGCTGCAAAAACTGCAACCTAGAGTGCAATTGGAAACAGCCTTGTACAACAATGTGAAAGCTAAACAGTGTAATGTTGATTTGTAATAGTGAGCAAAACAAGTCTGCATGCCTGCTCTGTTGCCCTTCTGTTAAGTACTGTGATTTTAAACAGAAAACTTTAGCTCCCATGTCCTGATCCCAAGAGGTTGCTCTGTCAACACATTTTTCACTCCGCAATGGAAAATGACACTTTTTTTCATGAGTAAAAGTGACAACTCGTTAATTTTGACGGATTGAAGACTATGAGCTTACATAGCTTACAAACTCTAGGCGGCTCAAAAGGCTATTCTCGAAATCTTATATAATAGTTATCAATAGATCAATAGTCTATACTCTCCAAATCCAGTCTAACAGATAAGTAAATAGCCATCTTCATAGAATGAAAAACAAAAAAAGAAAAAGAAAAAAAAAGGGCATCATAAGGGGTACAGTAATGGCG
Source organism: Carya cathayensis (assembly GCA_011037825.1). NCBI lineage: Eukaryota > Viridiplantae > Streptophyta > Magnoliopsida > Fagales > Juglandaceae > Carya > Carya cathayensis. The sequence continues at coordinate 2,169,461 of QGSO01000184.1, forward strand.
ATAGCTGGCCAAACACATATGTTTGGACGTAAAATTCTATGAACAAATTCAAAGGATGCATTTTGGAAGAATATAGGCCTGAAAATTTAAAATATCTTGCCTAGGGAGATTATCTCCATCAAGGAAGCAAAATTCTATGAACAAATTCAAAGGATGCATTTTGGAAGAATATGGGCCTGAAAATTTAAAATATCTTGCCTAGGGAGATTATCTCCATCAAGGAAGCATAAAGAAATTCTCTAGAGTCCATAGTTGGTTTCCTTAAGGGAGCATTGAATTCATCTGCAATAAATTTAACTAGTACTTGGCAAAAACAACAAGAAGCTTTTAAAACTGCTACCGTCTTTCCCTCCTAGGATCAAAATCTTGCATTTATTTTATGTGTACCCACAAACACAACCCGCACAGAACTCACGTTGATGCACAAACTCGACCTTGAGGTTTTGTAATATCCAAGAATCAAACAGAAGGTGCTAAGATTTGGTTCTATACTCTCGACAAGGGAAAATCTGACCATGCGGAAATTCAACAGTAGGCTTCCAAAGTTGCTTAGAGCCACAGACACATGAACTGCTACGAGCAGGCATTCTTCACCCAAATTTCATAATAAACCACCAAAACACTATCTCAGACGCACCCGGTTCAAGAAATTAATTATAATCCATTGCACAATAAAGTCTCCAAATGGGCATTTAAAGATTTATGTTTTTTTTTTTTTTCTTCAACCAGAATATAGATATTGCAGAAAAACCAAATCCTAAACAGTAAATAATTGAAGCCATCCTGCAATAATTTTAATAAAGGTTTTTAATTAAAATAATTTACGAGACAGTTCTTTGAAAAATTAATTGTTTTTTTTTTTTTTTATAAACAAAATAAGAATAAACTGGATTGGTAAAGGGTGATCAAGTGCTCGCTCACCAGCCAGTAAGGCAAGTTCTGAACAGTCTGGCTAGCAGCAAGCCAGAGAACACCATATCCTAAGAAACACAGCACGGTGCCAACCAAAAGCACAGCCCAGGGAGGAAACTTATTGATGGCAATACCAGGAAGAATACCCACGCTCTCTCCAATATCGTTAGCCACTCCAAGCATCGTCACCTGCTGCTGGTTGTAGCCCAGTACGGATTTGAGTGTTGCGGAATAGAGTGGGAAGTTGTAGGAATTGCCGGAAGCAATTTGGACCCAAACTGCGGCTGCCAAACCCACCCATGGCGGTCTGCTTCCTGCTTTCAGAGCTATTTTTGGCATCGGAGATTCGGAAGCACAATTTATTACACACCTTAATGGGTTACGAAAAGGAAACACATCAAAATGAATCGCAAGGAAAAAGAAGAGAATTTTATAGGGTCGGGATCGGAAAGATCATGTGGCGAGAACAGGTTATTACCGTGGTAACTATGAAGTTTCGTAAAGGCTTCAAGCTACAATTGATTAATTATAAATAAATAAAAAAATCGTAAAAAAATTATAAGTATAGACGTGTCGAGAAATTGGAATGTTAACGGCCTCTTATCAAATTATGCATACGTAAATGATACTTTTGATAAATGTAACATAAATTTAAATTTTAGTTATTTTATTTTTATTAATTTCTATATTAGAATAATTATTTTTTTATTATATAACAATAAAATAATATAAGATAAATTTGAGTTTGATTATTCACACTAAATCTTTACATTGGATATCAATTTATTTATTATATAGTAATAATTAATTAATAATTTTAAAAATATTTAATTTTTTAATTATAAATTTATTTTATTTTATCATATTTTACTATTCTACTTATTATATTTTATTAGTAATATTTATTTTACTATTTTATCATATTTTTCCATATTTTATTCTACCCAATTTCATTTTCCTAAGTTTGGTGGCTTTTTAAGGGTTGGAAATCAAGAGAGATGGAGAGTTACAAAAATAATAAAATAAAGATTTACTTATTGAACAGTAATTATCAAATTTGTTTTTTCTTTACGTATACTGTAACTCAAAGTTAAAATATTTGACTATGGATAATCCATTTCAGTGACTTTTATCTCTAATGGTTGAAAAAGTAACTTTATTTTTACATATGCAATATGTGGTGAAGATTCAGAAATGATATTTGCAGTCGTGGTTGTATAAGTACCGTGCAGTCTTTTTGAAAAAAGTGAATTAATACAGGACCCACATGAAAAAAATTAACTTTTTAATTATGGATCCCATTTTTTTTAAAGTGATTACACGACATTTACATACTTTATGACTGTATGTACCATTACTCTTCTCTTAATACCCTCTCATTTGCCTCGTGATTGTAGTCTTGGATTTTTGGACTCGCTGGTTTCATCTCATCTAACTGCATTACTGTTACTTGATACCATCAATTATAATAAAATGAAAAAAGAAAAAAAAATAATATATGAATTATGAAATCACAGCGTAATTATTTTAAAAAAGAGAATAAAATATAAAATTTACAAGAAAATATTATTTTTAAAATAATAAATTATACTTTTTTTCAAAATAATTATGTAATATTTATGTATTTTACGGTCATATATAGAGTTAATAAAATAGGGGAGGGATTCATTCCTTGCGAGTCTTTGTTCTTCCTCAAACTGTAGAGGAAGTACAATGTTTAGAAAACCATAAACATACGTTACACTTTACAATATTTCACAAATTAATATTTTAAAAGAATAGATATTTTTATATAAAAATATTATTATTTTATGATATATATTACGTGCATATTTTACTCAAAAGTTAAAGAGGAGGGAGGGCCAAATGCCGGAAATGCTTCTCCCATAGAAGGCGATGTACCAATTGAGTTTTTTATATTTATTTTTTAATTAATAGTTATGTAAATATTTCTTAATGAATTCGGAATTTTTATATTTAAAAAAAATATTTAATGAGTTTAAAAAATATATAAAAAAAAAGAAGACATTTTTTACCTAATGACGCTTTCGGTGGGCTCCCTATGTGGAAGTAGCAGCACCCTAATTTGAAAATCAATGGAGCTATCAATCAATTTGGAACACGTAAACCATTCCGACTTTCTCCAGTATATTTGTCGTGCCTAATAACGCTTTGTTTAGTATATTTAAATAGGGACAGGGTCTTGGTTGGGGCTGTGATGTGCTAAGCCGACAGTGATAACGACAGACAGAAGAAGAGCTTTGTACTCTAGGCCACCTCACATTTCTGCCATCGATTCATTCAGTACGGTGTGAAGCAGACCCTGATTCGAATTCATTCATTGAAACTCCACCACACATTATCTACATACATTACATGATTTTCAAAATTGCCTTAAACTATGCATTAGTTTTTGCATATTTCTCTCTATAGTATTGGGTTATAAATTATAATATTGTTTTTGGTCGTGGTGTGGCGCCCAGCCACCCCGTTTTATTCTCATGGGTGGCCCGCCATTTCCATAGTCAGATCTGATCGCAAGATGACCGAGCGCCACCGCACAAGAAAAGCTGCCATCTCATGACATTTCAACATGGCAATAAATTCAAATAATTTTACTTATTATCGACACATTACATACTATATTTATTTTATTTTATTATATAATAAATATGTGATATATAAATAATAAGAAAAACAACTTAATTAGTTTAACAAAAATAAAAAAAAATAAAATAAAAGATTGTAAAAAAGATTATACACTCTTGATTTATTATTGGTCGAGGAGTTACCTACTAATCAACAATTATGTGACAATGTAATTAACTGTTTTATAATAAGATCCGAGATTTATTTTATGTAGTCCGAGGTTGATACTAGATTGACGTAGGCCAACTTAACGGTTAAAATAAATTAAAAAAAAAAAAAAACTCAAAATTGAGTACTTGGCAGACCCATTTCAATTGTGAAGGGCGTTTTTTGTTCCATAGTTGGGTTTCTCATTGTTCTTTAGGCCCAAGCCCAATGCAGTAATAGCCCGAAACAAGTTTTATTAATGTTTTGTTAAAGGCAATTACTAGCTCTATGGAGAGTAATCAATTTTTAAGTTTTTTGTTATAGGTTCAAAAAGAATTTTCCATTATTATATTTAAAGAGCTATGCTAGATACAGGCAGATTTTATGCACTAATTCGCGCACCGATTATTTTTTTAATATAAAAAAATTATAAAAATTTTTTTGAGAAAAGAAAACAATTTTCTATTTCATGAAAATTATTTCCACCTTTAATTCAAATCATTTCATTAAACATATATCTTATAAATTAATATCGGTGCACGAATTGGTGCGCAAACTTTGCTTGCAAAAAGACTTTTCCATATTTAAATAATTTGTATAGTAAATTACACATGGGAAGCTACATCACATGTCGACTGACAACAAAGCAGGACACTACCAGTAAGTCCCAGAAAGCCAAGACAATTTCAACGTATCCATCATGTGGATGGATGTCTCCTCTCCCTAAACATGCATGCAATCATGTTAGTTGTTGGCCATCATTTTTGTTCATTCACTCCCCCACCTTTTTCGGGGCGCAGGGAACGAGAATATCATTATTATTTACTGTTAGAAAACAAATTCAAATTGTATTGTATGACCACTTTTAACTAGCCGTCAAATGCATAGTGCTAGCCATCAAACGCATAGTAGTTTTTGTACTCTTATATATATCGCTGTAACCTTTAATGAAATTCATAAGTTTCATAACACGTTATCAGTACGAATTTGCTCTCTCCCTATTCTGAAACTTCTAGCCTTAAGCAGCCTCCTCATCTTTTTCAACTTTGGCCTCAACTACGATCTCCACCATGGATGATCTGCATACTCTGAAAATCAAATCTCCCCTAAAATCTCATCTCTGCTCTCCCTCTCTCTCTTTTCCCTGTCTTGTCTTCGTTACTGATTTTAGCAGAGACCTGGCATAACAAGAACAAGGCTCATAAAAAGCTATCTGCCATTAGAGCTGGGAGAGCAACTCGATCTCGGTCCAGAACTCACGGACCCCTTACTTCGAAGATATGTTCAACCGTGTAATAGCAACTGTGTTGGAGTCCAGGATGTGTACGGCAAGGATGCCGCTACTGAGGAGCAAAACGAGGAGTACCGGACCACATACCTAGGTGCAAAGTTTAGCTCCAAGAGGAGACTCACGAGGCCAAGCAGCGACCGGTATGAGCCACGTATCGGCGATAAGGTACCAGATTCCGTTGACTAGAGGAAGGAAGGTGCAGTCATTGACGTCAAAGATCAAGGGAGCTGCGGTTTCTTCGGTGTTATTCTTCTTTCAGAATTCAGCGAAGGAACCCATCTAGAGAGAAGATGGAGCTGAGCAAAGGTACAACTGAGAATTATGCCAGGAAAGTGTAGGTTTTTCCCACCGTGGTCCTTAAATATCTGCTGCCCATCATTACATGATTTCTATTCGTGTTTCTCTGTTATTGGTTATTGGTTCTTCTTTTGCACGAGAAAGAGCTCATGTGTGCTGGGCTTTGGGATTTTGACCGCTTCGACTGTCACGATGGTGGTTATCGCATCTTAGACCAGCTCGTTTTAGTTGATGCCATTAAAGCTGTAGGAACTATCAAGAGGTTTTTACCTTCCGAGTTTGGACATGACATAGATAGAGGTGGCTGGGATTCCTTACACCTACATCTGTTGCAACTCCATTGCCGCGTGGACCTACCACGATAATACTCACCTACCGCACTGCAGAACAGTCAAAATTCTCTCCAGTAAATGCCAACAATAACTACTTTAGTCAAAAGTTATGAAATCAAGCCGAGTGCCAACCACGTAACCATGATGGACCCAAAGTGAAGCGAGCCCACGTAGACGACAAATCTGACAACTCTGATCATGACATAATTTCAAGGAGTTGACGTGTTCAGATCAGAGGCCTTGCCAGCCTCGTCTTTTATGGCACTTCTCCTGGAAAAACGAAAACAAAGACCGAGAATAAGCTGGACAAGAAAGTAAAGGTCAATACGAAGTCGTACTCTGGTGGATCAAAACAACCTACAATAACAAATATAAATGGAAAATATAGTGATTGGAGTTAGCATTCATAATATAATTTTTGCAGTATTAAGGTGCATAAGTCTTAGTATATTTTAATTATTCGTATAAAAAAAAACTCGCTTTCCTTCAATAATAAACTTTAGACTGTTATGAAACTTATGAAAAGATAGAGAGCAAAAGAGAGAGAGATGTTTAGAGAACTTTATTTTCTCTTATTTCTTGGGGTCTTACACAAATGAGGACTCCCTCTATTTATAGGGATTTCTTGGTACAAAGTGATGGTTAGGATTGTTACACTTGTCATCAATCCAATGGTAAAGAGTACAAAGGAGGTTAGGTGTACCTAAAATCACTATTGGGGGGTAGGTGTACCTAAGATTACCATTGATGGCTAAATGTGGTCATACAATACAATGAGCAAAAGAGAGAGAGATGTTTAGAGAACTTTATTTTCTCTTATTTCTTGGGGTCTTACACAAATGAGGACTCCCTCTATTTATAGGGATTTCTTGGTACAAAGGATGGTTAGGATTGTTACACTTGTCATCAATCCAATGGTAAAGAGTACAAAGGAGGTTAGGTGTACCTAAAATCACTATTGGGGGGTAGGTGTACCTAAGATTACCATTGATGGCTAAATGTGGTCATACAATACAATTTGAACTTGGTTTCTAACACTCCCCCTTTGGATGACCACATATAAAGAATATGCCTCGTTAAAACCTTGTCAAGGAAAAACCCAGTGGGAAAAAACCAATGACGAAGGAAAAAGAGTACAATATTCTGTATATCGTCAAGTGCTTTAAGATTGCCTCATTAAAACCTTGCAAAGGAAAACCCAGTGGGATAAAACCTTAGCGAAGGGAAAAGAGTACAATCAGCACAAATCTTCAAGACATTTACTCCCCCTGAAAAGTGCATGATAATAGGTCTTCAAGTCTTCGCATTCCAATCTTCTGCACAAGTTTCTTAAATGTTGCAGTTGGTAATGCTTTAGTGAATAAATCTGCCAGATTATCACTTGACCGTATCTGCTTGACATTAATTTCACCTTTCTCCTGAAGTTCATGAGTATAAAAGAATTTAGGTGAAATGTGTTTGGTTCTATCACCTTTGATATATCCTCCTCTAATTTGAGTAATACAAGCAGCATTATCTTCGTATAAAATTGTTGGACTATCATTAATCACTGGAAGACCACACTTTTCTTGAATATGTTGAATCACTGATCTTAGCCAAACACATTCTCGACTTGCCTCATGAATTGCAATTATCTCTGAGTGATTTGAAGAGGTAGCAGATATTGTTTGCTTGACAGATCTCCATGATATAGCAGAATTTCCATAAGTAAATACATATCCAGTTTGAGATCTACCTCTGTGTGGATCTGAAAGATAACCTGCATCCGCATATCCAACTAATTGTGGACTTNTCATCTTTAGGGCTTTCCTCCAACAAGGTTCCAACCTTACCACCTTGGGAAACATCAGGCAAAACTTTACTGAAAAACCATAGGAAAAGAAAAAAAATTAGTATAGATTTTCTTTTCCCGCTTTCTTATTCTAGGCTGTGAAATATAATTATTCACGAGCACTCCCAATGGATTTTTTATCCTATTCTTTAAAATACATCATCAAATCTTACTTTTTCTATTTTATATACTAACTTTTACAATATACCATACATCAACTTATCTATTTTTTCTTCATATCATTTTAATATTATACTTTTTAATATTTTATAAGAGAAAAAGTACAATAAAAAAATTAATTTAAGAGAAAAAATACAAGAAAAGATAGAAAACAAATAAAAGTATGTTTACATTTGTGTACAGTTGCTTCTACATCTAGCGGCAACACTATACACAAATGCAAAATAGAAATAAAGTAAAATATCCATTGGATGCATGTTTTAGACATCACACCTTTAAATTTTACATAATAATAAGTTTTACAAAATCTATTGCGAGTGCTCTAAGTTCACATGTTTCACCTCTATCGATATGCATATTACAGACTTCTAGGTCTCGTTTGGTTATTTAATTTAAAGGATATTTTATTAAATATTAAATAAAATATTATTGTTATAATATAATTTTTTAATATTAATTTTGAGAGACAAAATTCCAAATGGATCCACGTTACAGGCTTCAAAGGTTCAGAATTACACTTCACAGAAGAATTACGTTCTCATAAATACCAGACTAATTTTTGCCTTTTTTGGAAAAACTCTTCTGGCAAGATTTTCATGGCACCAACTACGTATGTACCTGCTCGCAATTCTTTATAGAAAGTTCATCACCGATATATCCTACCCAGCCGCCACTTCTCAAACCCGAAAAACAAATTAAACCGCTCCCGAGTGAATTCAAGAGTCATGGGCTTTGGACATTACCGAGAGAAGACTAGGCATAGGCTTAAACACGGCTCTGCGCCGCTGCTGGTGCGATGAGGGCCTAATCAGAGCCGACAAGGCTCTCCTCATGATCAAGTTGCCACCCTCCAGTACTCCTCCGATCCTCACCAGTGAATTCTTCATCGCTGACCTCCGAAGACTCAGCCGATGCGACTCCGTTCTCTGTTGATGGCCATGCTTGACGCCATTTGCAGCAGAAGCCTTGTGCATAGAGCATCGAAAAGAGCCGGGGTGCGTCGTAGGAGAACAGGCGCACGCGTTCTTCTTGCTGATCGACACCGCAGTGTTGTTGGCTTGCTTCCTCATAAAGATCGAAGAACGTCCCGGAGAGGTTGGCCGCTCGATGGACAAACGTACGGAACAAGACGACGAGGCAAAGGAGTAGCGGCGTCCGTACATGTCGGCGGGCTTGGGGGATCGCGTGAAGATGGTCGAAGATCGGGAGGCGAAGGTCGAGCTCGAGGAAGCGAATGCCGAGGAGGATGGGCACCTCGACGACAACGATCTCTGAAACGCATGAGAATCTTGAACGTTCGATTTGTTTCTTGAAGATGAAGCCATTCTAAGTTCTAACGCCACTCTTAGCGTCAGCGAGCGAGCGAGGGAGGGAGGGAGGGTTGAGAGACAGTGCAAATGAAATACTTGGAAGGGGGATCGGTATAATTGTAATTTATGAGCTGATTGAAGGGTATTCTTTTAACATTTGAAGCTGCCGAATCCCTAGTTGAGTGCCGTTGGTTTAGGGGTTTAGTCAGATGAAAAATGATAAAAGAATGGTGGTACTACGCGGCTCTATTTTGCACTCTTGACCGTTATATATATATTTTTAATTTTTAATTTTATTTAATAATTAAAGAAATAACTATTAGTGTCTTAGTATATTTTTATATTTTATAGAAATATTTAAAAATGTTAAAAAATATAAATAAAAAAATTATAAAAAATAATTCTACCTAGGACACGCATCACTCAAATTCTCAATGATAAAAAGACGTTAGCTTTTTACAACATATTATACAATCATGTTTTAAAATGATATTTCATTTTTATTTTGATACGAGGAAGTTTCGAATTCTAGACTTCTATTTTTTAATATTATTTTATAAAAATATTTTCATTTTAAAATATATATATTATGAAATATGTTGTGGCGGTAACCTTACTCATTTATATTGACATTTAATTATTAGCTTAAAAATAAAATGTAAAAAGTAGTCTTCAATCATTTTAAGAGTAAATGGTTTTCTTCATCCTGATTTTTGTCATCTCCTAATCTCACGTGATGGCAAGCCAAACGATTAAACCCACAAATGACGTTATAGAATATATTCTTTATAAATTAGAAAGAATATATAGAGATTAAACCCACAAATGATTTCACATAATATGTCCTATATACTTTACAATAAAAAGAACTTTACAACTTTTAATGTACTCTAAAGATTTCTCTCTTATATCTCTTTAATTTTCATAATCTCAGTTGCGTTCACATGACACTTCAACTGCATTTGTTCGCTAGGACAAATATAAAATATATAATATACTTGAAATATCCTTAGAACTGGCAAAAATTACAGACTGCTGCGTGCTTACAACACGAAACAAGCCAGAATACATTTCTATAATGCGGTATTAATTCTGTGTTCTACAATATACATTATTAAACCAAGTCTTGTCTTCAATCCAGGAAGATTGAAGTTGACAATTGACAAACTTCTCTACAAACAACTACCTACGTCTATATCCCTTGATAAGCATGGCAGCTAATGCAAGTCTTATTTCCAAAAACTGTTTGCCAGTCGCAGCTGCAGCAAACTCTGCATCAAAGGTTGATTGTAACAAACTCTAGCAATGGTAACTTTGTGTGGGTCTACAACCCACAAAGATGGTCATGCAGCGCTCAAGCAGTTCTCCCAAGTCCCATATTTTGAGCTGAAAGTACCCCCGCCGCTCTGCTGTGCATGCTCGGAAATAACCGCTCGAGCACAAACATCCCAAGTCCTTGCTATCTGGCCAAGCGACATGGGTTGTGAAAGGGTTCGTAAAGATATGCTAAACCTTGACTTTGCCTTCACCGAAAGATCTTCATACTTCTTACTGTCAAAGAAGAATATCAAACCCAATTTTGCATGTTAGAGATAAAGGATTTCTCAGATAAATACTTTGACTTTGAGGATAAGGACGGGAAGTACGGATTAAAAATTGGGGTCGAGGAATTCATAAATAATCATATTGAGGAAAGGTTTGAACTTTGAATCACTTACAGCATTACGATATCCTGCCATAAAGAAAGGTACAGAAACACAAGGCCCGTGTTTCCACAGAAGAGACAAGGAAACCAATCCACCAAAACTAGGTGATAAATGGATGAAATTATTCCTTTCATGGTAAACCAACAAAATATGAATGACCTTTTTCTTTTTCTGAAAACTTTTTAGGAACCTACAAATGAAATATAGAGGCTCTATTTCATATAATGTTCATTTTGTTACAAGGATTAAAAGAAATTGTTATCATCATTAAGTCCGGGGAAATAAACTTCATATCTTGAATTTATGCCAAAAGCAACGTATGAAAGAAAGGCATAGCAAGAAATTCCGTTACCTGACTTCAACTGGAAATTTGTCCAAGAGAATCGGGGAGCAATTTGGATAATTTGAGGGAACAAGCAATCTTAATGGCTGAATCGGTGACTGCAAAACAGTGAAGTACATATAAACACAGAAGATATTTTACATGAACAAATTTGCTTCATGTTTGAAGGTCTGAAAGCCCACCATTTGTGCAGAAGTGTACTGAGATTTCAAGTTTGGACTGAGAGCCACGGCAATGAAAGAGCACTTGACAATGGTTCCTTCACCCTCGTCAGCAGCAGCAGCTGTGGCAGTAAGATCGACATCTTCATCACTGATATCAACAACTGTGTCAATAAGTCCCTGGTTTATCTCCCTTATTTCTTCTAAAAGGGCGGGATTAGCCTGTAACAGGTACCACATGATTTATTTATACTGAAGAAGCCGATATGGGCATGATTACCATAAAATAAAAAACTCAACAAGATGGGGGGACTTGGTTTCTTTTTTCATGACGAGAAGAACTAACTGAGAGAAACATGACGGTTACAACAGAACTTACTTGCAGCAGCAAATTTGAAGCAGAAAAAAATTGCCACAAAACAACATAAGTTTGTTGATCCTAATGCCACAACTGCATCTAGTCAACATTCATCAATACAAAACTGTATTGCATGTACCCACACCATAAGGGCTCCAAGGAGGTGCATGTGCGTCATCCTTTATTGTGTTAAGAGTTCAAGGCACGGGAAATTTGGGACCATGAGACTCATGCCATATTTTTCTACAGCCTGTGAAATTACTACGTTGGCATTCAAGGTGAGCCTGTTTAACTCTATAATAAAAAAATGCTACCATTCTTTTAGAATTGTGTGAAACAAGCTGAGTTTTATACCTCAATCCTAGGCCTCTTGACACTAGAAGTTGCAGTTGACTCCAGGTCAGACGTCTCTGAACCCATCAGCTGCTTGAAATTATCATTCATACTGCCAGCTGACGAAACAACACTAAAGGGCATGGCACTTGTGTAGCGCCTCATTTTCCTTGTCCCATTGGTTCCATCTTGTGTGATGAAATTTCTTGCTTGGAGGCGGCACTTTGTCATGGCAACCAAATCCTCACCAACAGCAGCCCTGGATCCATTACCTGGTGCTGAACTTGCTATCCTATCAATCATGCTCACAACTGAACCAATGTCACTAACAGAGGCACTCAATGCTTTAGGTGACATTGATTTTACCTGAATTACAATTACAAATAGAATTATATTGTTTATAATCAATGAGAATAGAATAAGAAAAGAGAAAGGGATGTGCACCCTAAACTACCAAATAGGCTTCAACATGCACTTGAGTTAAGATCTGATCCTTAAGATGAACAATAAATAGATCACAAGGTATAATTTTAACAATCCCTAATGGATGGAGCACCTTGAAAATATTGATAGTTTAGGGTGCGCAATGCAGTTTTTTGTAGTTTATGGTTCGCATTGCAAAAAGGTGGTAGTTAGAAAAATGTAATTAATGAGCAAAGAAAAACAGCAGATAAAATTTTCAAGTTTTGCGCTAGAAATATCATAAACTGCCATAAAAGATCATGGTGGGAGAAACAAATATTAACTAACCGCTTTAATTAAACGTTCAAGAGGTTGTTCTGTAATGTTTGACTTTCCAGAAACATTCATCAAAGCATTGCCCAGAGTGCCATCTTGACCAGTAAACTCAGCGAGCAAAGGTGAGGCCGATATCCCAGGGGTGCCAATGGCAAGGGATGGAACTGGTGCTCCCACACCACTTGTCTGTTGGTGCCCAATATTTCCAGCATTTGAGTGTGTAGAAACAGAAATAGGTTTCTCAGCATCCCCAGGCATAGGAGAAGGAGCCAAAGGAGTAGAAGGAGATGGGACAACAAAAGGCGAGCTTGCTGATTGCAGAGGTGTTCCAACTTTAGTGAGGGTTGATAAGACATTTTGCTGATCAATCTGTGGAGAAGAGTGTTGCAGAATCTGTGGGGATGCAACCTGGAGTTGGGGTGAAGATATAGGAAATGAACCTCCTGATTTTAACTGTTGGTGGGAATAAGCAGCACGCTGGCCTGCAGATAGATGTTGCTGAAAGACCCCTGGCTTAACACCCAACCCCTGTCTCATTTTAAGGTCATTTACATCATTGATTTGATGAATCTGGGAAATTTGGTGTGTATGCAACTGTGCTGACAGCTGCTGCTTTGGTTGTTGGTGTAACTGTTGCTGATGCTGCTGCTGCTGATGATGCTGCTGCTGCTGCTGATGCTGCTGCTGCTGCTGCTGCTGCTGATGCTGCTGCTGCTGCTGCTGCTGCTGCTGTTGATGCTGCTGCTGCTGTTGCTGTTGTTGGTGTTGCATTATTTGCTGCTTCTGCATCAATTGATGCTGCATCTGACGCTGATGAATTTGTTGTTTGAGTTGTTGTGTCTGCAGCATTTTCTGTTCCTGCTGTTGTTTCAGATGCTGTTGTTGAAGGATATTGGAATTTGACTGAAGAGGATTGATGTTTGGCTGTAGCCCTTTTAATCCACTCTGTGAGGACAAGGTGCTGACGTTTGCCTGTTGGGAAGAAGTCACAGGGTTTTGTTGTAGAGACCCCATAGCCACTGGCTGTACTTGGCTCATTGTATTGCCCTGTCCTGAGTCCAAATTGGTACCAGACTGCAATGAGTTCATCATGTTTTGCTGTGTGGTTGAAACCCCAGATAAAGAAGACATAGAATTATGCTGCAAGCTTGTCATATTGTTCTGCTGCATTGTTGCCACAGAACCTTGTAAGCTCATTGATTGCAACTGAGGGTTCATTTGACTTTCATGGAGCTGAATTTGAGTAATTTGAGGTGGTGATTGCTGCATGGAGTGCATGTGAGATGGGGGAAGCTGTCCTTGCTGCAGTGAGGAAACAGACTTCCTGGGCCTGTTTGTGTTTACAACATTTAATATCTGCTTCTCATAGAATACCAACTTCTCCTTACAATTGGGTAATGTATTGCTTTTGGAAACCTGTAAGAATGCAATAATACGCTCCAACATAACCTTAAACATTTTAAACCGCTCAAGCTGCTCTGACTTTGGTTGTTGTGGGAGAGAATCTTGCTGGAGAACAAAAGAATACTAAACATAATAAAGACAAACACTAGCAACGTACACAGATCAAGTTAGAATCATAACAAAGTGATTTCCGATTTCCTTTTTCTTCTTTGCTTTAGGGGGAGGGGGAGGTTCTGAGCTGATTAACCCACTGCTTTAATTCCAAGCACTCGTCCACTCCAAAGTGGTTATTAATATTAACATACTTGTTGGGTACCATTTTGACCTTTAAGTATAATCGGCAAGGCTGAATCATGAGTAAGCTCAGTCAATGAATTGCACAAGGAACATTTTGAAGATAAACATACCTGCTGCAATTTTGTAGCGATTTTCTGGTACATTTCATTTAATTCAGGCAAGTACATCTCCTTCAAAGCTTTGATCTGCAACATAATAATAACAAGACAGATGATCAAACTCCAGTCCTTCAGGTTCCATATTATAAAAAACACTTTTATTTATTTATTGATAAGTAAGAGATAAATATTATTGATTTGAATGCAATAGACATAGCCCGTGTACACATGAAGTATACATAAGAACACCTAAATACATTCTAGGAGCGATAGATTAAGTACACATTGTCCCCGTTTAGTACAATAGCGGAAAACCAAAGCAGTAAAGTGTGGAGGAAAAAGTTCTTAAACTTCGTCAAAGTACGCTCCTGGTCTTCAAAGCAGCACACATTCCTTTCTAACCAAATATACCACATGATATACAGCAGGATCATCTTCCACACTGCTGCCACTTGATGACAGTCTTGCATCTTCCTCTAACAACCCAACAATTCCACCACTCTCGAAGGCATAACCCAAGCAACATCAACCTTTTGAAAAATCTCATCTCACAACTCCCTTGTAACCTCACAGTGTAGTAGGAGGTGATCCACAGATTTTCCATTCTTTTTACACATATAACACCAATCCATCACTACAAACCCCATCTTCCTCAGATTATCCATGGTCAAGATCTTCCCAAGGGCAGCGTTCCATACAAAGAAGGCTACTTTGGAAGGCACACGAGACCTTCAAATGTTCTTCCAAGGAAACGGAGGATGATCTTGTGTTGACAAAATTTTATAGTATGCCTTAACAGTACATTTCTTGTAATTACTAGCCCTCCACTTCAAACGATCACACTGTGCCATAGGAGTCCCCATGGAGTATAGGAGGTTGAGAAAATTTGATATAATAGATAATTCCCAATCTTGAAAATCCCTATTAAAAAGAATATTCCACTGATGAGAACCATGAAAGAATAACCGCATATCCGCCACTGAAGCCTCCCTATTAACAGCAATACGATAAAGAGCTGGAAAAGCTCTTTCCAATGCATGATCTCCACACCACATGTCCCGCCAAAAATTGATTCGATTGCCTTCTCCAACTACAAATCGAATATGGTTTTCAAAACATGACCACCCCCTCGTTATAAATTTCCATAAACCCAAACCATACCCCCCTCTCACTTCGTTGGAGTACCAACCACCCCAACCAGCTCCATGGCATTACCCGTTTTCCTAGTGAGCGTTCAGGGCATTATCAGAATTATGTGGCCATGGAGGAGTTCTTCGAGTTCATTTTTTATCTAGACCTCATGGATCTCCTCCTGGTAGGGGGCGAGTACACTTGGTCTAATGGTCAAGTTTGGTCAAAATTGGATAGATTCCTCGTATCTCCTTTGTGGGAAGCCCACTATCTAGAGGTATGCCAGAAACGGCTAGCTCGAGTTAGCTCAAATCATTATCCTATTCTACTAGATTGTAGGGGCATTCACAGCGGTCGCCGATACTCTAAGTTTGAAAACATGTGGCTTTCAGTGGATGGGTTTGTAGAGATGGTGCATACTTGGTGGTCTTTGTATCAGTTCACTGGCACCCTAAGTTTTATTCTTGCAGGCAAGCTGAAGGCTTTGAAACAAGACTTGAAGAAGTGGAACTTGGAAGTTTTTGACTACATTGACAATCAGAAGACTACCCTTTTGGAGGAATTGCAGGAGTTAGAGGGAAATGAATTATTGGGAGATACCTCGAAGGAGTTGCTTTTGAGGAAGAGCACAGTTTTTGCAAATCTAGAAAGGGTTTTGTTGTCGGAGGAGATTTCTTAGTGTAAAAAATTTAGGGCCCTTTGGTTGAAAGAATGCGATAAGTGTACGAAGTACTTTCACAAAGTGGCTAATTCACATCGGCGTAGTAACGCTATTGAGTCGCTACATTCAGGTATTCATGTGCTATCTTCCCCTCTCAATCTAGAAAACCATATTATGGATTATCATGAAACCCTTCTATCAGAACCAGCTTATTGGAGGCTGAAGCTTGATGCCTTATCCTTTGAGGCAATTGACTCTCAGAGCGTGAGTGTTTTGGAGAGACCTTTTGATGAAGATGAGATCTACAAGGTCATCACTGGTATGGCTAAGGATAAAGCACCGGGGGCCGGATGGTTTTTCAATGGGTTTCTTTCAAACTTGTTGGGACATTGTAAAAGGTGATGTTTTGCAAGTCTTTAGTGAATTTCATTCTTTTCAAAAGTTTGAAAAATCTCTCAATGCGACGTTCATTGCTCTCATTCCTAACATGGGGCTTTGATTATTGAGGATTTTCGCCCTATAAGCCTAGTTAGTGGTGTATATAAGATCATTTTTAAGGTACTTGCTAACCGGTTAAGCCCAGTCTGGGAACAAATTATTTCCAAGCCTTAGAATGCATTTATTCGTGGGAGACAAATTCTTGACTCGGTGCTCATTGCAAATGACTGCTTGGACCATAGACTGAGAAAGGGAGGATCATGTATTCTGTGTAAGCTTGATATGGAAAAGGCCTATGATCACGTGAATTGGGAATTCCTCTTATACCTTCTTAGGAGTTGTGGTTTTGGTGGTAGGTGGGTTGCTTGGATATGTCAGTGTATTTCTACTGCTCAGTTTTCAGTTCTAGTTAATAGTACACCTGCTGCTTTTTTTAATAGTTCTTGGGGTTTTGCGGCAAGGAGATCCTCTATCTCCCCTATTGTTTGTTATAGTTATGGAGGCTCTTAGCCGGATGGTGTAGGCCTCTATTGGTGGAGGTTTCTTATCTGGTTTCTAGGTGGGTAATAGCACTGGTGGCTCAAATATAATCTCTCATCTTTTATTTGCAGATGATACTTTACTTTTTTGTGAAGCGGATAAAAAACATTTGTTGCAACAAACACTTCATTTCGACTCAAGTACAGCATGCCAGACATTTCTACCTAATTTCTTCAGGTTCCATATCTACAAAATAAATTTGTTGCAACAACTCAAATATCCCATCCAAACATCATACTGAAGTTCCTGCAGGAAAGAGACTGTTGTGTAGGTCTGACAGCAACACTAAGCTCAGAACAGCACGCCACACTATGCTGCAACAGTGGCTCCATATGGGGGAACCAATCTTTCTTTCCAGGGGAAAAATGAAGAGCATATTCTCCAGTGCAAGGATAATGCTTTGTTCTCTTTCCAATATGTATGTAGCCTACAATTGTTATTGCCCGTTGTTTCAGCAACTATGGTTATTGAAATTAAGCCACAATTTCACCTCCAAGGCTCCAACCAAATTCAAAGATCCCTACAGGGAATTTTTCCTTAAAACATATATCATAAGAGTACTCTATCCAGTGAGCAATTATAGGTCATGGCAAGTTACCTGTTGATAGACCTCTTGCCAATCACCCCCATTTGCATTCCCTGTCTGAGACGTCGAATCAAGAGATGCTACAAAAATATAAACATATCTAAATATGAGCACATGGAAGTCAAATAAATATCTGTTTATAGGGAAATAATCAAGATAATATCAATGGCACAGAAATTATCCGTGACAAGAAATATCATTGATGTCAAAGAGTCTTCATTCCAAATGACATAAAATGTCTACGTAAACAACTCTAGCATAAACATATATATATTTTTATAAGTAAAAATATTATATATATATATATACATATCAATAGGAGTAACCAAGTACACTGGACATATACAAGAAAACACCTAGCCCAAACTAGAGAGCTCTAAATGACCCAAAAGACCTTGAAAACTACCCAAAATACACCAAACCCCAGCCCCTTGTTTCCTGTACAACTAACTCTAGCATAAACATATAGGACATCCTCGCACTAAAAGTGAATTATTTTCAACCCCTCTGCATTGATTTACTGTGCACCCCTCATCCACCATAAAATTTCTTTGAGGATTCCATATGAGATTGCTAAATATATCAGAGTTCGTGGGATACCAGTAAATCCTTTAAAAAAAATGAGATTCAACAGTATTAGGCATGGTGCCAGAACCAGTTTTGGCCACAGTAATACAAAACAAGAGATTTGACCTCTCAATTTCAACTATATACCGAACTAAAGTGAGGAAACCAGGTTGGAACAAGCATGGATATGCATAATCGGCATTTCCCAACACAACCTAGATGGACCAAAACAAGCAAGTATCAAGGTAGTTGGAGGGTTGTGCCGTCAGAGAACTGAGGCACCCTTAATAACTGTGGGCAAAGTTTATTTTCCAGAGTAGTTCCTTTTTTTTTTTTTTGCTGTACCGTCAATCTGCCTTTTGTTTTTAAATAAACATCAGTTATACCAAAACCTCCAAAAAGGGGGGAAAACACTCTAATAATCTAATTTGGCTTTCAGAATCTCTGGAGCCATTAGGCCCAGATAAAATTTCAAAACAAGATGGTCATATATGGAGCCAGTGTATACACTAGAATCATAAAATTGATGGCCTTATGAGGATCAAATATATATGTGCCAATGTTAATCAATTGCTCAATATTGGAATCAATGTTGGGAAAAAGACAATGTTACACATACGCTTTTCATGGGAAAAGAATCCTTGGCTAATATTAACAATCTTCAAATGTACTAGAAAACAAGAAATTTTTTTTTATAAGTAAAACCGTTTTTTTTTTTTTTTTTTTTTTATAAGTAAAACAGATTTACATATGAAAAAATAAAACAAATAGAAAGGCATTATCGACCACAATGCATCTCAAGAATGTACCCATGGTTCGAACTTGTACAGAAACAAAAGAGAACAGAGAGAGGAAGAAAGACTTGCAAAATCAAGGCTGATAGACTAGAGAGATGAATGAAGACAATCTAATAAAATGAAAGCACCATCAAAAGGGATTAAAGAACAAGAAAAAAAATGCAGAAATGCAATGGCTTACTTGACGATGTATCTGGAACGGCTCTTTGATATAACTGCTTCTGCTGATCAAGTGCATTCTGTGTTTGAAGTAAGGTACTCGATGGTTGACCTGATGCTTGAAGCCTTTGCTGCATATCCCTTTGTAATGAATTTGACTGCTGTTGCATACCCAACTGTTGTTGCAACTGTGAAGGTTGTGACTGAATCTGAGACATCAATTGCTGCTGTGGAGGCTGTGGTTGTGATTGCGATGGCTGTACTTGAGTTGCTAACAAACTAGATGTGCTTTGTTGTGGTGGTTGCTGCACTGGAATTTTGGACTGTTGTAGCATGTTTACTGCGTGCTGAGTAGTTTGCATACTTGAGTTAACAGACTGAGCTCCAAGCAACTGCTGTTGTAATCCAGAAACATTACTTTGAGAGCCCAACTGTTGCTGATTCATACTAGAGAAGTTGTTTTGCTGAGCCATTAATTGTTGTTGGTGCTGTTGCTGCTGCATAGTCTGAAGATTATTCTGCTGGCCAAGCAGCCTCTGTTGCTGTTGCATGTCCCCAACCACGCTCTGTTGTGCAATTAATTGGTTCTGTTGCATATTTGCAGCATTTGGCTGCTGTGGAGGCAATATTGGCTGATGCTGCATTGGTGCTTGCTGTGGATGAATAACAGCTGCCTGTTGCGGCTGCTGCCTAAGAACTGAAGGCGGATGTTGCTGAAGCATGGAATTTGTTGCCTGTTGAATAGATGGCTGCTGATTCTGCTGAAGACCAGAGAGAGAAGGCTGCATGGCAGATGATGTTTGCATGACCGATTGCTGAGGAGATTGCATCTGATTGGTTTGCAATAGATTTTGCTGTTGCTGAATGTGAGATTGCACAAGTGAATGTGGGATGTTTACCTGCTGGAACTTCTGCTTCAAGAAATGTTGTTGTAAATGCTGCTGGTACATATACTGCTGTGGATTCTGTGACTGTTGCTGTTGCTGCTGGGAAACAACTTGTTGTCTTCCTTGCATTTGCCGCGGATTATTTGCAAACATGTTCGAGGGAATCCCCTGACCCATTGAATTCCCCACTGAGTTCTGTGAAGTTCCAGATATATTCTGCACATTGGTATTCTGGCCGACAGCATTTGGGATAGAAGTCTGGTTTATACTAGAGGCAGGAGGCAGTGCAGATGGTAAATTTGGAGTGGCTTGAACTCCAGCAGACGAAACACTATTCTGAATGTTCTGCGATAACAGTTGCCGTGATTGTGACGGATTAGCTGAAAGTGGGATAGGAAGTGGTTGCCCTTGATTGTGAAGTTGGGATTGCATACCAGACATCCCTATTCAATGTGAAAGGACAAAAACACAAAGTTATAGGAACAAGTGCGGAAGAAAAATGAAAGGAGAAAGAAAACAAGCAGTAGAGAATACACACAAGCAATTTCTAACCTAATGGACAAAGGCATTCAATAACTCATTTCTTTTTGATGAACTGTTTAAAATGAACAGAAGGAGATATCATTTATATCCATCATATTCAAAAACTCATTTATTTCTTGTAACCTGTTTAAAGGGTAAAACATTCTGAAAGATGAAACAAGTCCATATAGTATCCAACTTCTCCAATACCACCATCAATAAAATGTTGGCAATGCTACATTTGAGATATTAAAAGGGACCATCTTCAGGCCATTCAACAGGACTATACATCCATGTCCACAATGAGAAAGGCAAGTCAACATACCTAAATACAAAATACACATATACGCAGAGAAGTAAGGTATATATGTATATCAAACTAGAGAGACCAACTTGATGGACTTATATGTAACTAAATCATGCAAATGAATCTTTAATGGTTTTACCAGGATCTGGGGGCTTATTGCCATTGCCAGTAGAGTTGGGCGGCAAAGAATTGGCTGGAGGATTCTGAGACTTTGATTCCATTGTAAGCATCTTTAGAGATATTTTTCGTAGGTAGTCTCCCTGAAAAAGGCAATTATAAAAAAAAATAAATCACACAGCACTGCTTAATGCAAATAGAAAAGTATCTTCCCAGGTATTTTGTATTCTGCATGTATAGATACTCTCTACATGTACATTAATCATGAAATGAAGGGGCCCAGCTTGATGGATGTACCTGATTTGTGGCAGCAGTAAAAATCTTTTCCTCAAACCTGATAGCTATTTTCCTGAGTTCCTGTAAACCTTCTTGACCAGAAACGGGTAGATGCCTCTTCAATGTATCCATTCTACCAACATAAGAGATATCCTTAATAAGTTACCAGCCATACAGGCACAAAGAAGCTATTAACAGAACAGAATTCCAAATTGGTAAACCATGATAGCACAAAAATGTCCAAGAGATGATATACATAATGTTCCAACCAATATTACGAAGAGCACAGTGTCCCACTCAATAGTCACATGATAGCGGGATAGACTACCAAGTGTTCCTGAGCAGATTCAATTCCCAACAGCTTATTTGGAAGATGTGTTAGAAGTCTTCGTTTCTAACTTATAATATTGTATTTGCCATTGTAATCCAACTCCTATAAACCAAAGCTAAGAAAATATATACCCATGTAAAAGAACACACGTAATGTCAGCCATAAATTCATTTCACAGTTGTAAAATGGTGATACATAAATCAAGCTTCACATATGCACACGCACTGTGAAGCATGTATATTTGTGCATTTATTTGAGCCCTGCGATTTATGACACTTCAAGTGTAACCTCACTTACACCATCCATTGATGCCATCATATCAACCATAAAAAATTGATTGCCTTGGCTGTCTACCACATCAACAGGGTTGCAGTTAGGGTGTTATGGGTAGAATTTTCCTTTATTTGAACTACAATAGTGAAATTTACACTTTTTTTTTCATTTTAAACATCTTCCAATATTTGTAAATCAAACAACCTTGGTTCTGCATTTTGGGTTGTAAATTATTAATCTCAAGCTCCCCACATGTCTTTCCAGCATTGTTTATTTGTTTCCAGTGATGCCCTTCACTTTTCTTTTAATTTGCAGTAATATTTAAAACCAAAAATGGATCTTACTAAGTCACACAGTATTGAGATCGATGCATGAAGAGTAAGTCAAAAAGAAAATGAGAAACCAAGCATTAGAACCACCTCCAATTAGTTCGGGAGCTGAAGTTCGGTATTTGTAACAACACATGCACGGTCTTATAGCCACTGGTGTGTCCACCACACCCTTCTCTTCTGATACCACAAACTAAGGAAGACATATAGTCAATCTAACAACAATTCCGATCATGGAAGTAACATTCCCAAGAGCGGTAACCATGAACTTAGGATATTCTGTTCCTTAAGCTGATTTTTGTCGTCATTTACGACACCTGAGAATAATTATTAACCATTGCCATTTTTTTTTTTTTTTTGCGCGTTCTTTATTTGATTCGATAAGAAAAAAATGCCAACTTTAACAATAAATGAAAAAAAAAAAAAACGGAACTTGCAAATCAAACACACCCATCGAAAAAAAATGAATAAAAAAAAAAAGAGAGAATAGAAAA
This sequence comes from Carya cathayensis, assembly GCA_011037825.1. NCBI lineage: Eukaryota > Viridiplantae > Streptophyta > Magnoliopsida > Fagales > Juglandaceae > Carya > Carya cathayensis. The sequence continues at coordinate 2,192,263 of QGSO01000184.1, forward strand.
GATCAGCAATTTATTCATCTATTAAAAAAAAAAAGGATAGAGATATACATTTTGCTGACAATTCTTTGCCGAGCTTCGGGCTGCAATTCGGTCCTCCAATCGCCGGCGTCCATGGTGGGTTCTCCTACTCCTCCTCCACCTCCACCTCCTATCCCTCCTACAGGGCCTTGGCCTGAGGTGGGCCTCCAATTATTGGTATCCATCAAAATTCTCTTAATAGTTTACAACCAAATCGAAAACCAACTTTTACAACGATTTAATCATGTTCATATTCAAATCGCTCAACTAGAAAGAGGTTATAGAAAATGAACACCGATTTGGAGAGAGAGAGAGAGAGAGAGAGAGATGCAACGATGAATCTTTGTGGGAGAAGCGGCTGATTGCAGGTCAGGAGGAGGTAAAGGTACACGAGGGAGGTAGGATGAGAGGAAGACGGACTAGGGCTCTGGTAAATTGGAACAGAAATATATTCGACTTGATCGAATACTTATGTATCTATAATCTATTGGATTGCTTCCAAAGAGGTTTTCTTGACTCAAATTTCCCGTGGCTGGTATTTTGTTTTTGGAGAAATTCTACTCGTCAGCCTACTGTTCATGCTGACACCGCACACCTTACGTGCGTTTCTTTTTTTCTTTTTTCTTTTTTTTTTTTAACTGCAGAAAGACGCCATTTAATGGTGGTGGTTACGGATGTCTAAAATCAAGTAGTCATTTTTATGAAAACGAAAAACATAGTATGGCTCTGCTTTTGCACCATCATCATGGCCACAAACCCCTCGGAAAGACTTGTACCAGAAAAAAAAATCTAAAAAATCCGAGCGCCCAAAAACTTTAGAGAGAAACCCAATCCGAAGAGAAAATGGTGGAAACCTGGAAAATAGCAGCACATGAAATTTCCTCCCGACGAGATTGAGAGACGCCAAAAATGGTGGAAATTGGAAGCTCTGGTCTTGATTTGATGAAGGAAAAAGCCCCAAACAAGTCAAAGAAAGCAGATGGGAAAGGGCGAGAAAAGAGAGATTTCACAGGGAAGAGTCCCAAACCTACTGTACGGCTTAGAATTTAAGCTCTGTTGGGTACTATAATAATTAGGATTGCTACCACTGTTGTTATCGGAATCGGATTCGAGATCAACGGAAAGGATCGCGTTCTTACCTTGGGAGATGATCTGGGCGGTTCCTTTCAGTACAGTGCTGCCGAACTCGTCAATGACTTGCCCCACATTCTGCAAGGAGCCTTGAGATTTGGTGGGTCGTCAGCGAATACAGATTTGAAAAAATCCATGACGGATCTGATCGATCAATTGAGGTTTCAGTCTTCTGAGTACACACACAGAGAGGTGGAGAGAGAAATTCTACACGTCAGGTTCCCTCTAAATTGACTTGAGATGCCCTTGGCTATTAATTTTAGACATCCGTAACCACCACCATTTTCTTTAAATTATGCTCTTAAGAGCCTGTTTGGCTTGGGAGAAAGTGAAAGGCCGATGCTTTCTTCTACCTAGTGGCATTCCTCGTGTGACTCTTGCAATAATAATAATAATAATAGTGAAATATATCGACGACATTAATTAATAAGATTGAACATGGCTTCTCAGAAAAGTAAAGAGGCATTCGAAAATCCGACCACCTATGTCATTGGTTTTCGGGGGAATCTATCTCAGAATAAAGGATCAGAAACCAACAAAAACAAAAAATAAGGGGAGGGTCCCATCATGTGCAATCCCATTCCCTTCTTTTATGTGAGCCATGTTCTCTGCTCACAGATCAGCCATTGAGGCTCGGGTAGGATATACAAAATCAAAAATTTTATTTTATTTTAATTTATCATTATAATTATTTTAAATTTCTATATAAAATATAATAATAATTTAATTTTTTCAAATTTTAATAAAAAATTAATATTAAAAAATTATATTATAATAATATTTTATTCATTACTATTTAAAACATCTTATCTATATGTGTGTAACCAAATGGACCTTAAAAAGTAAACTCAAAATGATCAACTTAAACAGATGTAAGTTTTGTATTTTTTTTTTAAATAATAAGATTTATTATTAAAAAATTAAATTTTATATTTATCTTTTATTTTCATTAAAATAGAATGCGTAGAGTTTATATAATTAAAAAGTGTAAATATTATTTTCTCATATTTTAATGGAAGTCCATGCTCTCTAGAACCATGAAAACAGCTAATTAAGGGAATTGACCTAATCGGTACGGTTGTAAAGTCTATCTTGGTATTTCTTCAATGATTTTTTTTTCCATGGAAAGCATATTAATATGATATTAATTAGAATCCATGATTAATAACGATATCTGTTCTTGGAAGAATCAGCTATTATTGGAGTGTTGATTCCGGAGAATCCCACCCTTATGTAGTTGAATTTTCGACGTTCTTTCAAAAAAAACACAACCAAAAAACTTTACGTTCAACTTGTGATATTCTTCACAAAACTTCTTAATTTATATAGAGTAATGCCATGTATTGGTGTGGAATTGTAATCACCGTGCAATTTTTAAAAAAAATTGTAGAGTCTATTATTAAAAAATTAATTTTTTTTTTCATATGAGTCTTTTATTTACTCATTTTTTAAAAAAAAAATAATTACATAATACTTACACACTTCACGACTGCAAATATAATTTTTCATTCATATATAATTCATGAAGAGATGATTGTTTGTTTGTATTATATTAATATTTGCAAGCTATATTAGAGCATTCACATCTCATTCCCTATAAAATTTCCTATAATTTAGCTAAAAAGTATATTCTCTAAATTTTTTTCTTAAATTTTACTCATCTTTCAAAAACCAATTACATCTCATTCCTTATCATTTCTCTATTCTATTAAAATAATATTTCTATATTATTTCTTTATTACTTTTTTTCTCTCACTTCCATTTACAAACTTGACTACTTAATATTTTTTCTTATGTTTTGAACTATTACTCTAATGAATATTTTTAAAAAAAATTTAAATTATTTTTTTGTGGATATGATAATATTTTTAAAATTAATTTTTTTATATTTTCGTAATTAATTAAATTATTTTTAAAATTATTATTTAAAATTATAATAAATATCAGTACGAGAGAAAGTACAAATTATAGGAAAAATATTTATTTTATATATTAGAATAAAATATTGATAAAAAATGATTTACAAGATCAACAGTGAGTCTCCACACTGTTCATCGCCTAAACCTTTTCCCTAAAATAGGGATCCGGATGTGGAGGATATTTTGATCAAAACCCTATAATAAATCTCAAATTATAGAAAATCTGATGTTTGGAGGTACCGGATGTGAATGCTCTAAATAGATGTTGATTAGCTCTTTAGAAATGCAAGTTTCCTAAATAAAAAAAAAAAAAAGTAGACCAAACTGGCACGTACAACTCATCCTAAGAATATGTTCCCATTGAATTACGTAGGAGTGGCCTTCCAGGAACTTGTTATTTAGATAATTCTAATCTACTCGATCACGTCTCGTATGTTTCTGTACACATATTATTTTTGTAGTTAAATATGAAACTCAAATCAGTCAACTGCACATTGGTATTCTGGCCGAAAACACTTGAGATAGAAATCTGGTTTAAACTAGAGGGAGGCAATGCAGATGGTAAAGTTGGAGTGGCTTGAACTCCAGCAAATGAAGCATTATTCTGAATGTTCTGGGACAACAGTTGCCGTGATCGTGACGGATTGGCTGACAATGGGATAGGAAGTAGTTGGCATTACATACCAGGCATCCCTATTTCATGACCCTTGGACGGCCCCCAAACCCAAACCCGTTTGGGATTTTGACAGAAATCGAATCACGGGACATTCAACGCTGGGTTACATATCTCAGTACATGAGAAATAACGTGCAATGCACATTGCTTGATTCTAACAGTATGAATAAAACGCAACGTAAAACAATTAAATTAATAATTTGTACCAAAATAAACTAATATCCCAATTTCATCATAATCTTCAAGTATAACATTATCGTTCGTGGTTTATAAATACAAACACAACAAAAAACATAACATATTGTATTGGAGTATCATAGTCCTGAAATTACAAACTTGTCCTTCAAATAGTCTCCATACTTCAAACCTAAACAGAATAATCATATAACCATAACATCTTCATCAATATGGTAGCATCAGTCCACTTCGTCTAGTTCAGTCTCTTCACCACTCTCGGAACTTGCTTCAACACAACCCGCTACGCATCTATCATTCCATGGTAAGATTTATTGAAATCTCAGTAAGTTATGCCACAAACATACACATAAATAATATAAACATGACTAATCATCAACATGCATATGCATGTATAAACATTAGTTCACTTTACAAAATTGTATTTTTCTCCTATCTAGATTCCGCATCATCTTTCATAAATCATCGTGACATACTTTCTTTTATAAAACATCATGCATCATCTTTTGGTCTTGCTTATGGTGCCTCACGGTTCCCTAGAAGATTTTGACTAGTTTATGTTTCTTATGACTAAACATCATGCATCAACATGACTAAACATTCTTATGTTTCTTATTAGATCAATGGTCCAAGATTATTAAGAATCATTTTGATCTAAATGTTCTTTTGGGGTATCACATCGGCCTCCTCCCTTTAATAAAAGATTTCGTTTTCAAAATCTAAGGGTATGCAATAATGGTGCATACCCTTGTGCATTATGTGTTTGTACTTGGTCGGAAAGGAATGCACAGTGCTTTGAAGATAGGGAGCATACTATGGCGGAGTTTCAGAATCTCTTTTTACACACGTTATTGCTATGGTTTTCAGCCATTGTGCTTAATGGAACCAATGTCCATGACTTCTTTTCTTTTATTCAGTGCCTCTAGAATATATTTAGGCTTTTCTTCTGTATACTTCCCGTGTACATAGGCTTTGCCAATTTCATTCCCATTAATATAATTGATCTCTTACTTATCAAAAAAAAAAAAATAATAATGGATTAAACAGTTTCAATTCTTAAACTTACCGTAAGGACTATTGTCCATAGTTTCCGGTTGAGTTGTCAGGTGATGAAGTTGGTGGAGGACCATCTGCTTCTTCTGAAACTTCGTCTTGTGAGGGGTAATAAACCTCGTCATCCTCAGAGTCGTTGTCTGCATCACTGGGATGATGCCCTTCTTCAAGTGAACGTTAACGGTGAGAAGAAGATGTAGACAATCCCAATTTGTGAAAGAACAAAAACACAAAGTTATAGGAAGTGTCGAAGAAAAATGAAAGAAGAAAGAAAACAAGTAGCAGAGAATGCACACAGGCAATTTCTAACCTAATGGACAAAGGCATTCAACAAATCATTTCTTGTTGATGAACTGTTTAAAATGAACAGAAAGAGATATCATTTATATCCTTCATATTCAACAACTCATTTATTTTTTGCAAACTGTTTAAAAGGTATAAAGTATTCTGAAAGATGCGACAATTCCATATGGTATCCACCTCTCCCAAACCACCACCAATAAAATGTTGGCAACGCTACATTTGAGGATATTAAAAGGGACCATCTGTAGACCATTCAACAGGACTACACATCCATGTCCACAATGAGAAAGGCAAGTCAACAAACCTAAATACAAAACACACGCGTACACATGGAAGTAAGGTATGTATGTATATCAAACACCATGTCCACAATGAGAAAGGCAAGTAGACCAAAATACAAAACACACGCGAACACATAGAAGAAAGGTATGTATGCATATCAAACTAGAGAGACCAATTGGATGGACTTATATATATATGTAACTAACATCATGCAAATCAATCTTTAATGGTTTTACCCAGACCTGGGGGCCGATTGCCATTGCCAGCAGAGTTGGGCGGCAAAGAATTGACTGTAGGATTCCAAGACTTCTTTTCCATTGCAAGCATCTTTAGAGATATTTTTCGTAGGTAGCCTCCCTGAAGAAATTACTAAAAAGATAAATAGCACGGCACTGCATAATGCAAATAGAGAACTATCTCTGGAGGTATTTTGTATTCTACATGTATAGATACTCTACATGTACATTAATCATGAAATGAAGGGACCCAGCATGATGGATATACCTGACTTGTGGCAGCAGTAAAAGTCTTTTCCTCAAACCTGATAGCCATTTTCCTGAGTTCCTGTAAACCTTCTTGACTAGAAATGGGTAGATGCCTCTTCAATGTATCCATTCTACCAACATAAGAGATATCCTTAACAAGTAACCAGCCATACAGGCACAAGGAAACTATTAACAGAACAGAATTCCAATTTAGTATACCATGCTGATAAGGCAGAACTAAAGCTAGAAAAATGTCCAAGAGATAATACACATAATGTTCCAACCAATATTACGAAGAGTACAGTGAACCACTCATTAGACACATGATAGCACACCTTTCTTTCACATGATAGACCACCAAGTGTTCCTGAGCAGATTCTATTCCCAATAGCTTATTAGCAAGATGTGTTAAAAGTCTTCATTTCTAACTTATAATATAGTATTTGCCATTTTAATCCAACTCCTATAAACCAAAGCTAAGAAAATATATACCCATGTAAAAGAACACACGTAAGGTCAGTCATAAATACATTTCACAGTTGTAATAGTGATACATAAATCAAGCTTCACATATGCACACGCATTGTGAAGCATGTGTATTTGTGCATTTATTTGAGCCCTGCGATTTATGACACTTCAAGTGTAACCCTGCTTACACCATCCATTGATGCCATCATATCAACCATAAAAAATTGATTGCCTTGGCTGTCTACCACATCAACAGGGTTGCAGTTAGGCCGATTTGGATAATTAGAATATCCCAGTCTATCTGTAAGTAGTAATAAAATAATTTGACTTAAAATGTTTTATTGGGTTTTAGAACATTATAGAAAAATTTGAATAAAAATATTATAAAATTAAAAATTATTTGAATATAATTTTTTTAAAAAAGTTTGAAAAATTAGTATTGTTTTTTGTGTCTTCCTTGAAAGTTTGGAAAAGTTGTAATAATTAGGTAATTATTATATGAAAAGATTGAAGTTTTGAAACTGAAATTGTATTGTATTTGAGTGATATTTTGAAAGAAAATATCTTAAAATACTTGAGAACAATCGTGTTGCCAAACGGAGCCTTAGGGTGTTATCAGTAGAATTTTCCTTTTTTTGAAGGACAATAGTGAAATCTACACTTTTGTATTTTAAGCATCTTCCAATATTTGTAAATCAAACCTTGGTTCTGCATTTTGGGTTGTAATTATTAATCTCAACCTCCCCACACGTCTTTTGACCCTATCTTTGTTTATTTGTTTTCAGTGATACCCTTCACTTTTTCTTTTAATTTGCAGTAATATTTAAAACCAAAAATGGATCTTATTCAGTCACACAGTATTGAAATCGATGCATGTAGAATAAGTCAAAAGAAAAAAAAAAAGAGAAACCAAGCATTAGAACCATCTCCAATTAGTTCGGGAGCCGAAGTTCTGTATTTGTAACAACATAGGCACGGCCTTATAGCCACTGGTGTGTGCACCACACCCTTCACTTCTGATGCACAAACTAAAGAAGAATATGGTCAATCTAACAACTATTCCGATCATGGGAGTAACATTCCCTAGTTTCACATAAAGCAAGAGTGATATGACCCATTAGTCATGTGTATAGGAGTCGGTATTACCTCCAGGGGATCGAGTAATTCGTGGGTTAGGCTAATGAATAGGTTATCAAGTTCCGAAGAGTCGTAACCATGAATTTAGGATACTCTGTTCCTTATGATGATTTTTATCGTCATTTACGACACCTGAGAATAATTATTAACCATTGCCAGTTTTTTTTCCCGTTCTTTATTTGATTCGATAAGGAAAAAAATGCCAACTTGAACAATAAATGAAAAAAAAAATGGAACTTTCAAATCAAGCACACCCGTCAAAAAAAAAAAAAAAAAGAAGAAGAAAAGAGAGAGAGAGAGAGAGAGAGAGAGAGAGAGAGAGTATAGAAAAGATCAGCAATTTATTCATCTATTAAAAAAAAGGATAGAGAGATATACATTTTGCTGACAATTCTTTGCCGAGATTCGGGCGGCGATTCTGTCCTCCAATCTCCGGCGTCCATGGTGGGTTCTCCTGCACCTCTTCCACCTCCTATCTCTCCTCCTACAGGGCCTTGGCCTGTGGTGGACCTCCAATTATTGGTATCCATCAAACTTCTCTAATAGTTTACAACCAAATCGAACACCAACTTTTACAACGATTTAATCGTTCATACTCAAATCGCTCAACTAGAAAGATGTTATAGAAAATGAACACCGATTTGCTGTGAGAGAGAGAGAGAGAGATGCGACGATGTAGCTTTGTGGGAGAAGCGGCTGATTGAAGGTCAGGAGGAGGTAAAGCTACAGGAGGAAGGATGAGAGGAAGACGGACTAGGGCTGTGGTAAATTGGAACAGCAATATATTTGGCTTGATCAAATACTCTATAATCTATTAAGAGGTATGATTTTTTTATTTTTTTCTTAACTGTTTGCGAAATATTTTTCTTAATATTTATGAAAAATACATTTTGAGATCGAACTACCATTCTTTTATTCCTCTTGTCACTTTTGCAATAAATAATAATAATATATTATATCAACGATATTAATTAATAAGATTGAACATTTCAATAGCTTCTCTTAAAAGTAAAGAGGCATGCGAAAATCCGACCACCTATGTCATAGGCTTTCGGGGGAATCTGGGAATAAAGGATATGAACCAACAAAAACAAAAGAGTAGATAAGGGGAGGGTCCCGTTACTTTAAAATAAGAAAAAGAAAAGTGGGTGGCCCTATGCAATCTCATTCTCTTCCTTTTAAAGTGGCAGAATCAGGAAGTTTTATTAGGGCGAACTTTTTTATTGTATAATATGTTTATATAAAATAAAAGAAAAATTAAAAAATATAATTACGTATAAAATTAAATCTCAATAATTTGCAACATATATATAAAAATAAAATTTTAAAAAACACAATTTAATATATATTTCAAATTTCTGATAATAATCTTTTATAGAATAATATTAATCTATTATTATTTTTATAATGAAATATTTAAAATTTATTTTCTTCATAGAATCTATCAAGTGGTCTTTTAAAATATCATCTTTAATTCAAGTTTGTAAGCTAATTTATCAAGTTTCATATAAAATCTAGATATTTTCATATCATATTAAGCGTATAATGTTATAATTAAGACCTTAAATAATTTTTTATTTTTTAGCTCAATGAAGTATGGAGGATAAAATCTATCAACTATTTTTTATGTAAATTATCAACTTTAAATAATTTTTCTTGTATTTTCATTTTAGATTTCATATTAAGAAGTCTAATATTGTATAACAAAAAAACTTGAAAATCCATACTAATAAGTTTATTATTTTTCCTAAACTTAGTTTTAATTTAATTTTAGTGATGCCACATCCTTAAAAATAAATAATATATAGAAATTGTACAAAATTTTAAGACTATAGAAAAAATTGGAAAAAGACATTTCTAAATATATTAAAATTTTAAAAAATTAAAAAAAAATATATGGGGAGTGTAAATTTTTTTAGGGGGGCCATTTACTATATTTATAAAATTATAAATAAAATATAATGTATATTTTGAATTTTTTTCAAAACTTTGGAGGGCCATGGCCCCCTTTAGAGAACTCCCAATAGATTTTTCATCTTATCCTTTAAAATACATCATCAAGATTCAAAACCTACTTTTTCTATTTTACATACTGACTTTTATAATATACCATATATCAGTTTATCTATTTTTTCTTCATATCATTTAATTATTCTTGTTTATTTATTTTAAATATTTTCTCAATCTTCTCATATCTTTTAATATTTACATTATCTCCCCATCTTCAATATCTTCATCACCTAAAAACTGAGATGAATAAAAAAATATCATTGGTAATGGACTTTGAAAATAGTTTTAGTAAAAAGCACACTTGTCGTATTTTTTTCTCCACCCAAGTGAAATTTTCAAGAGTTTCTCAGAAATCGAATAAAGCCTAAATTTTATTTCTCTACAAAATCTCGAGGCCCAAATGTCCTAAAATTTTCTCAATGTTTCAAGGCTTCTGGCCAAGAAAGTATACCAAATAGAAACTGTAAAGAGAGCTTTTCATCTGAATTGACACAGCCCAAATCAAGGACCAACAAAGATAAATAATGAACTTTGCTCTGCAGGCACAACGGCAGCGCAAAGGAAAAACTTGAGCCAAATAAACAACAGGGGCCAAATGAAATTATTCTAAAGTTCAACAGCGGGGAAACAGGCATTCACAGGAGGGAGAAACAAATTAAAAATGTTTTACATGTGTGCACAGTGTCCTCTAATTGTAGCGGGATCACTGTAGCAAAATGGAAAATAAAGATGAAATACAACATCCATTGTAGGACCTTTTTGAACAAATTTCTTCAAATTTTACAGATAATTATATTTTACAACATCCATCGGGAGTGCTCTTAGACATTACACGTAGGTCCGCCACTGCTAACTTTTTTTATGATTTAAATTGATATGATTATGTTAATTGATTAAATTTATTTTTTTAAAAATTATATAAAAAAAGTCATATTTTAAAATTTTAATTTAGATTTAAATAAAAAAAAGAAAAAAATAATTAGATAGTAAAATACTAATAAATGAAGTGTAAACTACAAACTACCAATACAATCTTGTCATGATCATCATGACATTCTCGTACCAAAAAAAAAAAAAATTAAAGCCAACTTTGCTTTTAAAAAAATTCTATCTTTTTGTTCCTAGAGATCAGATCATAGAAACTGATCTTTCGTATGAGAATAATATATCTAAACCCAAAAAAGAAGAAAGAACAAAATTGGAAAAAAACAGTAATCAATATCGATTCTTATGATGGAGTATACAGAGGCGCAGATCGAGGTAAGCCACTATATTGTATTGGTATTGACTGGAAGTTTAATGCGAGTGCAGCCATAAACCGAGCAAAACGCTTGCAATATCATCAAGACCAAGAGGAAAATTGCAGCCAGCAATGCGAGAAACTGCCAAGAACCAACAACGTAAAGCTTGAAGGCATTGCCAAGTTTAACACTCCATCTGCCATTGTAATGCTTGTTCACATCTTCAATCACCTTGTCTAAAAATGGTACTTTTGTCAACCTGATAGACTTGCTCATTCCATTCCATAGGTTTGCCGCCTCTGCATCGCTCTTCAAACAGTTCAGGAGGATCCCTCTTTCTCTGAGTGCTTTCACATCCTCCTCAGTGTCAATAATTCCATTCATTAATTCAGTGTATCGCGTAAATACCAATGGCCCTGATGCATTCGAAGCTTCATATGCTACTAAGTTCCTCAAAACCACCTCCGTGTTGACATCTAAACTAATGGTGGGGAGGTAAAACGTGCTCGTCTTTGCGTCAAAAGCAATGGTTGAGATGTTACCATTTGTGGATAAGAAACGGATCCCGGATGCTGAAAGCTCAGTCACAGATGGGATTGAGATTTCCTCTACCGATGGTGGTTTGCTAATGTTGTTGTTTGAGCTTAAAGTCTCGTCTTCTGGCTTGACTCCTTTCGAAAAGAAGGACTCCACAGGTTGTTTTATGATCTTGAATACAGGAAAGTTAGAGAGGATTGTCCAAGGCAATTTTATGATGACTTTTACGGCTCTAGACAGCAGCAACTTCTTGATATGGCGTATTGGGCCTCCAATTATTTTCGATAGCAGCTTCCAAATCTCATTGAGGGCTCGTTTCACGTAACTTGAATCTGCAGGAGAGTTTTCCTTTCCTTCAATGCCTTCATCACGATCCCCAGCTTCGGTGATTTCGGATGGTTCTTCCACTTTGGGCACGATCATTTGGTACAAAAAGTCTAACAGGTGTGAGGCCTGTGAGACCTGAATCTTTGGCAGATCTTCCATCCGTTTAAAAGGTGAAAGTTCTTTGCAGAACCGCATTAGCATTGAAAACAACATATCATCAGAAGAATCTAGGGATGATAACTGGAATTCCAACATCTTCCTCAGCACTAACAAAGGAATCTGATTCTCAAGCATTACAACATCTCTAAGAATTACGTTATGCGCTGATTTCCTTCCTGCATAGTCCACCAAGTGTGACATGCTAGAGGAAACTCTTGTCAGCACCTTTCCTTCTTGGATTACGTAAGTTTGAAGGAACTCAAGCAGGAATGAAGAGTCAATGGCCATCATCCACGCCAAAGTCTCTCCATTGAAATCCAAGTACTTGTGATAGCATGCTCGGATCCTCTGATCAAGCTGTGTAAGTTGGTCGACAAGATTTTGGTACTTGCGGCTTTGGAGCTGCTGTTGAATTCTTCTGGCTGCCGCTAGCTTATATCTCTGCATTTCATAGAGCTCCGGACGCCAATAATGGTAAGGACCGAGAGCAACTTGCTGTGGAAAAAAAGAATCTGGAGAGCTAACCAGAAGAGCTTTGGGGACATTGAAAATGCATACGGGAACTTCAGCATCATCCTGATCAAGCTCTTCTTCGAGGGTTCGACGGATTTGAATAACCCATCGAAGTTCATCGAATTTGGAATCAGATTGTGATGGAATGTTGGATTTGGGAAAATACATATTTGTTTTTCTCGGAGAGATCGAAGAAGGTTTTGGTTTGGTGAGGGGGCAGTTTTTGAACATGCATTTAGTAAGGGGAGTTGGGAGAAGGAGGCAGCTTTTTAAGGTGCATAAATCCATACGCATTTAATATATTTTAATGAGTTTTTAATGAAAATGCATTTTTGGGTATAACAAATGAAATGCGCTTCTCTCGTGTGTGTGTAATATGTGTGTGTATATATATATACTAGGTGAAAGTAACGTGCAATGCACGTTTGCTTAGTTTATATTTATTTTTTTTGTTAAGAATTAATTTTTTATTAATAAAGACATAATATTTTTGGTTAATTAAATAACTAACAATATAATGTTTATGTAATTAATAAATAATTACACGTTGTGATATATTATAAAAGAAGAGCATTAATAGAATTTATAATATAATCCTATAAATAAACGCCGTCCATAGTTTTATGAAAGTTATTTGAGATAATTTTAATTCTGGGATGATGATACAGCATTTTCCTCATCTTGCATTGCTTCAATAGAGAGGACATTACAATGTCTATATTTTTTCTCCTTCAGTTTCTCTGGATCTACATAAACTTGAATCTTCCAAATTTCTTTTTCATAATTTCTCCGCAAGACTTTTAATGTATGGTTGATACTCCTACAAAATAAATTTTGAATAGCAAATTAATCTTTCATATATTCAACGTGTAAAGTAAGGAGGTAACAAAATATGAATAAACTTTCATTTAACTTCTGATTAAGAGAAAAACCCAACAAATCATAAACCCGAGAATTCCAAATTTTTTAAGTTTATCTTCTAGAGAACCAAAAGCAACTTCCTGATTTTCTTTAGAAGGCATACTGCCAACATTAAGAAAGTGAATTATAGCAGAACATACCTTATCTTCTATGGTCCCCCAATGTTCCTTATAGAACCCAGCCCCAAAACCATCAACCCTGGAGATTTCATTGAGCCATCTGATTTAAGGCTTCATATACTTCATCCATAGAATATTCCTGCACCAGCTAAAATATTCATTTCCTCAGTCACTCTATTCTCAACAGATTTTAAACAAAGACTACCAGATGGATCGAAGAACTAAAAATTGTTGTTGTCCCAAGGTCAAGTTCTTTTGGGAGACTGAAAGCCTAAATAGGATGTTTGTGACAAACATGGCCACGCTAAAATCGCGCTATAGAATGGTCACCATGAAGCAGAGCAATTTCATGGAACATTTTAGAGCAATCAATAAATCCTTAACCGTAAACACAGAAAATTTTAAAAATGATAATGATTACAGTATATGGTTTGCATAAAGAAAGATGCCGAGGTATCAATATCCAACACCCTAAAATTATGAAAAGCTGGAATTTAGCAAATGTCATATGCAATACAAATAAGGTGAATGTGCAAGTTTCAATCTAGAGGCTTCAATAAGATTTAGAAATCATTTTGACAGTTTAGAAAACAACCACAAAAATCCAATCTAAAGTCTGCCCATGATAGGTCTGCTATTGCTTGCCTAGGATGCTTTGCTGGTAAAGTTTTCTTCAACAATAAAAAGTCACACTCATAGAATCTTCAGGAATCATAAGATCAGCTGCAATCGGATCTCACCTGCCAAACAAGTTTGCAATCAGCATTCTGGTCGAAGCCAACACACATATAGAAGTTGAAACTATCACATATAAAAGTAGAAAATATCACATACATAAACAAAGAACAATAAAACAAAGATGCTGACATAAGATAGTAATATGGTTCCATCAATGAGCACAAAATGATTATTAAGGTAAGGAGACCTGGATAAACTCTTGCTCTTGCTCGCGCTACTGCTTGCACCATTCCTCTTTAGGCTTTTACTCTTTTGTTTTATACGCTGAAAAAGAGGTAAGATGAAGTGTTTTCTTTAAAAAAATATGTAATTGAAGGTCGAACTAAATCCAATACCAAGATTCTAGGACTGGACATTGATTCATAGAACAAGTATGTTAAAATGGCAGGTAATATAGATACCTATTCAATCACGATACTTTCGAAAACATTTTAAAAAACTTATCAAGTTAGATGAGGCTCTAATAATTAAAATATCCCAGTACCATATCTCTGTACCAATGATTCAGCCACCCATTAAATGAGGGCATGTTGCAACATTTCTAATCGGCCTATTAATATTCAGCATCACAAAAATAATTGTTCAAATAGAAATAAAAAACATACCGAAGGCATTGAAGATCTGGATTTTGATCGAGATCTGCAAAAGTTCCAAAAACAACCCATTTTAAAATCCACACGTTCCTTTTACCAAATTTGATCCAAGAGCCCTTGATGCCTCTTCCACGCAGTTACCATATCCAAACGGATACATGGAAAAGCCATAAATATTTAGCAGTTCAATAAAGAAAAATATCAGGTCGATTTATATAATTCCAGCCTATAAATGCAACCTAAATTCATAAAGAAAATATCTTAATGAAAGCATCACAAGGTATTTTCAAGACACCAGTGGACTGATAGGGAAGAGAGTTTGTCGCTACTGTACCACAAAAATCCAGAGAAGCCAGATAGTGCGACCTATTAGCTTTGGCAAATGTTGGAGTAGAAAATGATAATGAAATCGTCTCTACTGCTCATTGTTGGTGCTATTCAAATCCCAATGGCACTTAGTTCACAAATATCCAGCTTTAAAAATTGCAACCATGATCTCCTTTGTTCCCAATGTAGCACCCATGGACAGTTGCAATGCTAAAACAATTAGAACAAAGAGGCACCATCAAGGTTTCCAAAGCTGGCCATCTAAAAAATAGCATACCTCCAAAACCAAAAGAGTTGCAAGCAACTGAACCATATCCCATCAAGATCCTAATTTCCAATCCCCACTTCGGAGCATGTATCCATATCTAAAAAACAAGAAGGTAATTTTCACACAAAGCCTAAATAGGATTGATTGCACGCGAACTCTTGAGCATAGAAATAAAATATAAAAAAAATTAAGAGGAAAAAAAGAGTCAATACCATTTTTGTGATTCATCTTCGCCATAGCTCTGACAACCAAAGAAGAAGAAGTGCAAAGCCTGGGTATCCTCAAAACTCTGATCTCACACAACCCCCATTCCTCTACTGTGGCAGAAGAAGTGGCTTTTCTCCCAAGGTTCCAAGACATGGGTTTCTCAGGAAACGAGTTTCTGAGCAAGAGAGGGGTTCGAGTGGTGTTCTTGACGCGCACAGCCCACAGATCCATTCCTCTATGACGACTTTACCGAAAAATGAACTCGAATTTTCTAGTGCTTTCTCAGTCCTCTCTCTCTCTCTTTGAGACTACACTCCGAAGGAGATTCTGGGGCTTGGCAAAAGCCATTGACAAGGCACATTGGGAATTGGAACTCTCATGCAGAAGACAAAGCGACAGTGATGAATACGAAGAGCCGCTTGGTGCTGGAAGGCTAATTTTCCTTTCTCATAAATGTTCTTTTACAGCAACCAACAGACAAGTGAAGTCGATGGCTCAGAAAGTTAACGAAGAATATTTAAAATTACTGTAGCTCCGTTAAAACAACAAATTTCCGTTTCATAGCCATTTTTTATATATAAAGATATATTTTAAATTTATAAATTTACATAGTTTAATTTAAATCAAAAAATCTTGGGAAATTTGAAAAGTGGCTTTTATAAAATCAAAAAATCTATTCTTCATCTCAATTTTCATAATCCTCTCATTATTTCATGATGTGACGTTAGATTATACGTTTATAAATAAAATATAATAAATAATCTATAATAATCTAATAACACATCATGAGATGATGAAAGAATAATTAAAATTGAGATGATAAGTAATATTACTCATATAAAATATGATTATTAGAAAATTTCATAATTTCTTAAATTTAAATAATTCTTTCCAACGATTCCTTAATTTGGACTCAGAGAATGTAATTAATTTAAGAAATCGAGTATTAATATCTACAGTTTTGACTTTTTGGAGGTTTTGGTTCGGATTATTGCTACTCATAAGTCTCATACACCATACATCTCTTTTTTTTTATTTTTTTTTAGATTTTTTCTTTTTTAACTAATTCAATTTTTCTATTTATTATTTATATACCAAACATTTGATAAAAGAAAAAAATTAAAAAAATTAAAAAAAATAGATGATGTGTGGTGTATGAGCTTATGTTTAAAATTTTTCTTACTATTATTGTTGTTGCTGTGGATAAAGAGTTTAAGTGGTTTTGGGCATGCATTAAAAAATAATAATCTGATTAGCTAAGTTTTTTTTTTTAAGTATCTTTACAAACCTGAACTCCACAACATATCCTTTTCTATAGTCATATTATTTTTTTAAAAGCATTATGATTATAAAAGTTAAAAACTTTTCTTAAAGGAGTGGTGGTTCTAGCTTCTAATCTTTCCTTGATTTAATTTTTTTTTTTTTTACTCTACACTGTAAAAAGGGGAACAGAAGCTTCTGCTTTTGGTAAATTGTGAGAATGTAAAAAGGGGAACAAGTTAATTTCAGAACTTTGTGTTCCAAGTTAATTAAGTTAAAAACCAAGTTTTTATTTATCCATTGGTTGTTAAATGTGATGCAATTTATCATTTTTTTAATTGGGTTAATTGCAAAATCTATTTGTAGATTTTCACAAATTAAAAACCTAAGAGTCTTTTTAAAATAATCGGATAATAACATGAACTGATTGTGTTACTAATTATTTTTCTATATCTAAATTTATTTCACATACGTATCAGAAAAAGTTAGGAAGTGAAAGAAGTCAAGTGACCATCTTAGCCCCATCTAAAAGCCCATAACACGGACAAAAATATGAGGATGCATACCGCTTTAATGATTCATCGAGAGTTATAAAAGCTCAACAGAGAGAGAGAGAGAGAGAAAAAAAAAAAAAGAACACTTAAGCACAGCGAGAGAGCTCTTCATCTAAACGAGTGAATAGTGATTTGAGAAAGGAATGGTTTCTACAATTTTGAGTCTCAACATAAAAACAATGCAATCATTAAAACGACATCGTTTTGATATTGACAAATTTTAAAAAGAAAAAATCATGTTATAAACCTGGGACTAGGTACAACCGGGTTTTGTCATACGGTTACCGGCTCAAGTTTATTCCGGACCAGGACTTGGAATTTGATTATCTAGGTTCTAGATTGGGCCAGTCAAATAAACAGACCTACAAATTTGGAATCAGATTGTGATGGCATGTTTGATTTGGGAAAAGAAATGTTTGTTATTCTCGGAGAGATCGAAGAAGATCATGGTTTGGTGTGGAGGCAGTTTTTGATGCATTTAGTGAAGATGGAAGTCGGAAGAAGGATGCATATTTTTAAGTCGCATGCATTAATATATTTTAATGAGTTTTTAATGAAAGTGCTTTGCTATAAACAAATGAAATGAGTTTCTAACGCTTTGTATTATTATTTTTATATAAAAACGCTTTATATTATTATTTTTATATAAATACGCTTTATATTATTTTGAAAAATATTAGAACTATAAATAGATTTTATAAAACTAAATTTATAGAATGACGTAATTTGATATAATATGTTAGATTGTAAAAATATTTTTATCATAAATATATCTAAATTATCATATAAAATTATATCAATTTATAAATTAACTTTTAATAAATTTTTTTAGTATAGGTAACACTTCTGTATTATCTTTACATTCCAGAATAGATATTTTATTCCTTTTTTCGTTTTTCTCGGGTTGATCTCTATCTCTAAAACCAAGGATGGGGATAGATTTATTAACGGAATAAACGTCCAATGCATTTCGATTATAGACTAGGAGTCAACAGAATGGACATCGTTTTGTGACATTTACCTAACCAAGATGGCGTGGTCCGAACACGCCTTGTTGCGATGAGTCAGGACTAAGATAAATTTGAAAAATGGCTTCTATAAAACATGATTATTAGAAAATTATATAAATCTTAAATTTAAATTATTATTTCCAACGGTTCATTAATTTGGTCTCAGCGAATGTAATTAATTTAAGAAATCCTGCATGAGTATTAATGTCTACAGTTTTGACTTTTGGGAGTTTTTGGTTCAACTTGTAATTTTGGCGACAAAACTGCTTAATTTATTTATAATTTATGAAGATATGCTTTTTATTTGTATTATTATTGTTGTTGTTGCGGATAGAGATTTTAATTAGTTTTGGGCATGCATTAAAAAAATCAGAGAGAGAGATTTTCTTACTTGGGTAATCCTACACACAATTGTGAAATGTATAAACTCTCGTAGTTGCTTTAAAAAAAATGAAGTCTACTATTAAAAAATTGATCTTTTATATAAATCTTATGTTTTATTCATGTTTTTCCAAACAATTACCCGACAATTACATAATTCATAATTACAAATATCTTTTCTCTTCTTACCTAATATATTAGGGATCCGGCTTGCCTCCAGTTTCACTGTAACAGGACACCTCCTGTTGAGACTTGAACGGCCAGCTTTGTATGTTGCCTCGGCAAGTAAAATCCAACCATGTTGAAAATATACTTGCAATTTTAATGAAAATAAATTTAAAGAGACCATTGTTATGTTATTTATATGTTTGTATATAAATATTAAAAAAAATATAAATATATTTGATACTAGTTACTATGTTTAATTGATAAATAGATGGTTTTATTATTATTATTATTAGTGTGTTTAATAATTAAATAAATAATTTTTTGGTTAAAACAATTATAGTTGATGCAATGTGTTGGGCATAAATTTATTGCCAGGGCCAGCGTGGGGAACAAAATTTCTTTATTTTTTAATATTTATATTTTTACAAGTGCTAGCATGGAAGACATTAATATATTTTTATTTTTCTACTATTTATAACAAATAATATATTTATATATCTACACATAAATAATGTAGCAAAAACAAGAATCTTTAAAATTTATTTGTAGTAAAATTTTGACAGAAATTAACAAATAAAAAATAAATAAAACATGTTCCTCTCCAACACAGTATTAGCACCCTTTTTTTTGTTTAAAAGATGCAATAATAGCCCTTAGATCTAATAACAGGAGATGTCCTGTTACTTTGCAACTGGAGGCAAGCCAGATCCATATATTAGATCTTGATTGGCTCTTTAGAAATTCAAGTTTCTTAAATGAAAGAGAAGTAGACCAAACTGGCACAGCTCATCCATGAATATGTTCCCATTGAATTACGTAAGACGGGCCTTCAAATTCTAATACAGTACTCCTGTCTCGTTTGGTTTGATTATTTTTGTAGTTATATTCGAGGTTCGATTTTGAATTTGTGTTGTTTTTCAATTATCATTTTTTGTTTATCATTATTATCCGACATCGTGGTACGAAAAGATGCTTGCTAACCAAATGGAAAATTAGAGGTACAACCTCCTTGTTATGCAATTGTCAACGACACCAGTGAATTCTAGTGACAGAGTCGTGAAAAATATTATATAAAAATAAATTCATAAAGTTATATATTTATATAATCTGTTAATTTTATTTTATAATAAAAATATTTTTAAAATTTAACGTATTATATCAATATATGTCGCTTCAAAAATTCACTTTTATGATTAAAATATTTTTCTTAATCTAAAAAATATTCATATGTAATTGTCTTAAAGAGTAACACGTGTTTTTCATTAAATTAAATGGATGAAATTTGTAACGGTAAGAAGTATTATATCAATATACAAGTTACCATGTGATTTGTGGAAAGATAATCAAGAGGGAGAGAACTCTATAGCACCTGGCCAGAGATGGATTTGGAATGAAATTTGGAAGCTAAGAGTTCCTAACAAAATTAAAGTCTTTGTCTGGAGAGCCTGTAAAAATGGATTACCTACCCTGCAAAATCTAAAAAGGAGAAAGGCGATAGAAGATGAGAAGTGTTTGTTTTGTGGATCTGACGTGGAAAGCCTGGTTCATGCCATTTTCTACTGTCCATTTCTTATTGCCTACTGGAAGCAACGTTTACCTAGTTTGAAATTATCAAGTAGTGCTGAGAGTTTTTCTAACCTTGCAAGATGGATTAGAGATACAGGTGGCCAAACAATGGACAAGTTCGTTCTTATTGCCTGGGGAATGTGGTATAGATTGAATTATAAGCTACATGAACAAAATGTTGTGCCTAAATCCGTTCGAAAATCACACCTACAATAGATAGAGACAATATTTAAGTGGTTCGACAATTTGCCTATGTCTACTGAAGCGAAAATTCAATATTTTCAATATATTTGTACAAAATTACAAACACTCATAAACAAGAAAAAGTCTAAACCCAGGCACTAACTAAGGCCTGTCCGCGGACGACATCTGACGTGGAAAGAGACGCACCGTTTTGAAGTAAATAAAACGGTGCGTTTAGAAACTTGTGAAATGAGGTGTTCGACAACTTCGACTTCATCAAACGGTGCGTTGATGTCTCTCACATACACTCTCTCTATGTGACTTCATCCCTAAGCTTCTTACCAATCCCAAAGTCATAGAAAAGATAAAAAAAGAAGAAAAAATCCATCCCCGTTTCGAAGAGTCCTTTGGTGCCTACAAAAAAAATTTCGATTTTTTTCTCAAATCAAGTTCGTTGTCACCTTCCCCAGAATCAAGTTCATTGTCGCCTTCCCAGCTACAGTCTATTGTCCCCTTCCTCAATCCTAATCTCGTTCTCTTTATTAGCTGGAGTTGGCCCAGCCCTACAAGAGATTCATCTTATTTATGTGAGTTTCATCTAATTTATGCCGACAAGAGACTCATACAGAAAGATCTGACGTCAAGGAAGAGAACGAACTTTTCTGGAATTTGCATTTTGTTTCATTTTCTGGAACTTCGTTTCTTCCGTTGGAATGAAAAAGTTTCTTTTGCTTTTGCAAGTTGAAGAGGGTGAAAATACCCGAGGGACCTGTGGTTGGAGAACCATGAAATGAAAAAGCTGCTTCTTCCGCTTTTTCTCTTCCTTTTCTTCATTATCTTTCTTTTTTTATTGTTTTTTAATATGATAGCTGACGTGTTAGTGGAGTTTGCGAGCAGTCACATATTTGTGCCTGTCTCTAGCACTGCTCCATAAACAATCTTTCTATCTCTCAAATGACACTCTGTTCTGGGTTTCCCCATAACTCAAATTTCGCCCTCAGCCCTTTGCCTGATCTCTTACCGCAGTGAGGATAATCTTCATCTTCACAAATCATCTCCTTTTATAGGAGAAGCCATTGGGGACACACACACCCACACTTCTTGACCAAGAGGGCTTCTTTCGGTGCAGATGAATGTTAGTCAATCTTTGCTGCCAGAGAATGGACAAGGGACTTTCGGTGGCTACAAACCCAAATGGCATTTCACACTTAGGGGGTTTCCAACAATCACCCCCTCCACCCAAGTGTGTCATACTAGGATGTTACAAATAGTTGCATCCTTCAAATGATTGCACTGCTTTATTGGAATGCTTGTTAGCCATCAAAATTCTAGTAATAGTTTACAACCAAATCGAACACCAACTTTTACAACGATTTAATCATGTACATATTCAAATCGATCAACTAGAAAGAGGTTATAGAAAATGAACACCAATTTGTTGAGAGAGAGAGAGAGAGAGAGAGAGAGAGAGAGAGAGAGAGAGAGAGAGAGAGAGAGAGAGGCAACGTTGAAGCTTTGTGGGAGAAGCGGCTAATTGCAGGTTAGGAGGAGGTAAAGGTACACGAGGGCGGAAGGATGAGAGGAAGACGGACTAGGGCTGTGGTAAATTGGAGCAGAAATATATTTGACTTGATCAAATACTTATGTATCTATAATCTATTGGATTGCTTCGAAAGAGGTTTTCTTGACTCAAATTTCACGTGGTTGGTATTTTGCTTTTGGAGAAATTCTACTCGTCAGCGGACCATTCATGCTGACACTGCACACCTTAAAAGTGTTTCTTTTTTTCTTTTTTCTTTTTCTTTACCTGCAGAAAGACGCCATAATGTTGGTGGTTATGGATGTCAAAAATTAAGTAGTCAAGGGCATCTCAAGTCATTTTAATGAAAACGAAAAACATAGTATGGCTCTGGTTTTTGCACCATCATCATGGCCACAAACCCCTCTGTTACACGAAGGATACGGAGGTGAGAAGAGCTGGAAGTGTTGAACGGCTGAAGTACAGAGAACTCAATAGAAGTAGAGGGTTGTCGGCAGAATGAGAAAGAAACCTAAGTTTAAAGAGTTGTAAGCTGAGGTGGGCTTGAAGGGCCGTAGAGGAGTGGGCTTGGATAAGAGGCCTTACGGGCCATTATTAGTAAACTAAATAAAAGTAACTCTGTCAATGAAGCCCAGTAGATAAGGGGCAATTTAGTATTTTCCTTATTTCCTTGTTTAGTATAAAGTCCTCCTTTACATCGTGGAGAATCATCTAGAATTTCTATTGTACTGTTCTATTGAACTTGGAGGTGCTCCCCTCGAAGAGAGCTTAATTCCGTAGATCAATACAAATTCAGTTTTTCAATCCATTAATTTCCATTACAATTCCTAGTTAACCGTAACAAAATGGTATCAGAGCCAGGTTTCACAGGGAAGATTCCCAAATCTACTGTACGGCTTAGAATTTAAGCTCTATTGGGTACTATAATAAGAAAAACTCTTAGTACAGTCGCCGGATGTAAGCGTCGCGTAAACGGCCGCTGATGTGGCAATAAAATAAAATGCACCATTTTGAAGATGAACCATTTGAACACGAGCTCTAGAAGTAAGATCCTATTTCCTCTTTCCCTCCATCTCTGCTCCTCGCGAGAGTCTTCCCCGAAGTCCCCTCGAAGCTCCCTCCCTCGAAGCCACATCCCTCCCCTCGAAGCCGCCGCTTACGGCCTCTCAAATGTGTCGGGATTGAAAGTTTGAGACCCACATGGAGCCGCCTTCGATTCTTCCTTCCCTTAGCCACGTCTCCCATTGAAGCATCCATCCCTTCGTCATCCTCCCTTCGACTTCTTCTTCTTCTTCCCACAAAGCCCCTTCACCTTCATCTCAAAACCCTAACCCTAACCCTAACCTTCGAACTTCAAGCATGCAGCTCCATTTCTGACATCTGCTACCACAAATCCGAGGTCCGATTTACATGAGTATATTTTCTACTAACATTCCATATTTTCCTCTTAGGATTTTCTTATCTACGAATTGTGTGATTTTTATTTTGATGTGTTCGATCTACAAACTATTAGGGTTTTTTAGGTTCTTTTTCTTTGTATTACCAAATGCTATTTTCATTGTTTGGTTTGAAGGTGTGGTCTTTCTATTACCAAGAAACTTGAAGATTTTTTTTCCTTTCTGTTGTGATCAATATGGCAATTTAAATTCTTTTTCGACTGATTTCTAGTACCCAAGATTCTTCTTTAAAGTTTTGCTGACCCATTGTGGAGGGAGATGAAGGGGAAAAAGAAGAGAAAGCTCAAAACGACTATACCTTACTTAGTTTCTCTGTTTTCACTTTTGATTGAGTTGGAGCTCTTTAATTGCATTCACTTGAACCTGTGGGGTTTTTTTCTTTTTTTTTTTTGGGTGAGTGTTTGGTTTGAAAAGTTTGAGCTTGGTTTGTAAAAGCTTTGTTTGTTTGGGTTTGCCTTGGAGGATGCTTTGTGTTTAAGGTCTATTTCGGTGTCTGCATTCTTTATCTTCTAAATGAAGCCTTTTTGTTGTAAACTGTAGTTTGGTATGCTATAAAAGTAGCTGCCAATTTTTTCTTCTATTTGATTCACCAACTTTTCAGGCGTTTGCTCTTTCTTTTCTGCTTGTTTAGGTGCTTGAAAATCTTGGATTTCTCTGTTTTGTTTATCCATAAAAAGAAAAAGAGTAATTGATATGATTTCAAATCTGTCAAAACTTGTAGCTGTCAACCTCCTTAACTTCTTCACAATCTAGCGATGTGTGCCTTGTATTGAGCTTTTTGTGTATGTTATTTTGTGATTAGGAGTTTATTGTTCTTGCCTATAAAAAAAATAACTAAGAGTTATAGCTGATTTTTTTTGTAGTTGTAGCTTCTAACAAATTTCTTTAATGCATTTTATGCCCACAGTATGCACTTGGCTAAGTATACACTACAACTTATTTTGGTATTGTACCGATTGCTTCTCCATAACAGGTAATCCAAACTATATTATAGTATAACATATCTTAAAATGTAGTCGTCTCAACTAATTGTCTCAACTCTTTTGCGCAGCCTTCTCATTGCATCTAGTAATCCAGGACGATGACGAAGACATTCATTTATAATTGATGCAGTTTGGTAGAGTAGAATATTTTTTGGTGGAGTTGCCAGTTGGATTTTTTTTGTGGATATTAGAAAGTACTTTTTGTAAATGACTATTATTTGGCAAAATATTGTTGGTAGAGATGTCAAATTTTCGGTGGAGATGAATATGTTCTATTGAAGATGATAATTTTTTGTAGTATTGGGCAAAAACATCACCCTACATGCAGTTGCTCTCTCTGTCCAATGTACAGTGTGTATAGTTGGAGCCATTCCTTTTTGTAATTGACTGGAAATTTGTAGTGGATGCAAGGACCATGAATTACATTGACATTTGTGGTAGAATGATATAAAAAGTAGATGATTTACTGGATTCATGTACTTAGATTTGCATATATATATATTTATGAGATTTTATTTGATATATTGTTCCTAAGACCCCTTGGAGGTACTGAGACATGCAGATGTCAATGTAAGTCTAGTTGTGGCCAGCAGTTCAAGTACTACTTACATGGGTAGTAGGAGATTTTGCTTCAAGTACACCTTCATTGTCGGTAGGTCCTAATGAAGGCTTGCTTAAAGGAGTTTGGTGACAATTGAAAGCAACCTATTATGGGTTGTGTCCATTGCAGTTTAGAAGAAGATATTGACCCAAGTGGGAAGGGCTCGCCAACTCAAATTCACTTTAACAAGTTAACCATTGGAATTAGCACACTCGTGAAATATGTTTTACCATTTGGATCACTGACTTACATTTTAGAAACATGCAAATAGCACAAACAATTAGCCCAAAATATATAATCTTACATAAAGAGTACTCCATAAGCTTAGCAATACAGTTGGAAAGAAGCAAGCAAAGCATTGTATCATAATAATGTTTGTCACAAGCAGAAGCATTGATACAATCCACAATTTGGGTCTTAAAATCCTTATTTCTTCCCGCTTTTCTTGAGTCCAGCACCTCCAACGGATCCCTTTTGTGCCTTCGCTTTAAGCTCCTGTGCCTACTCATCATACAAGTCGAATCAATTTTTTTTGGTAGGTATACAGTTAGTTAAATCAAATTAAGAATGTTCCTTTCCAAATGGAACAATATGTACTCATTCTCAAAATATTCAGGGTAATAGCTAAGTTCCAAAGAAACATGTAGCTAAGTTAAGATATAAAGTAGGAGATTTTGTTTTTGATAAGTAATAAGGTAGGAGAAAATCGAACTTCATCAAGTCACTAAGTTAACTCATGGTAATTTGATGTAAACATATATAATGTACACACAAGACATCATCCATGACTGCTTGGTAAGGGAAATTGTCAATATAAGTGAAGATGCATATGGCCTGTTCGAAATATGTATGGTACTTATCATGTGAAGGAAAAGTTGGAAGATGCATAGGCCAATTAGAAGTCTCAGGCATGCATGCACCATGCAGAGTTACTCATGACTCTTTTACCATTTTAGGAATCCTTGAAAACCCAAAAAAAACAACAACATGATGTGAGTGACATGATAAAAAAATAAAAAAAAATAAAACATGCATCAAGAGGTCATTTTATATATTTGGGTCCTTAATGTCTCCTTTCCCATGGTGTTTTGGTGGAATATATTTATCAAACATAATCTGAAATTCTAACAAAGAATTTTAACAAATTCCTAAAATCTGAAATTTCTCAAAAGCTTTAGGAGGAATACCCCAGCTAATAGCTTTCTTGATATTTATTTTATCATATATTCAATAGTTCAGAGCTGGGTCTCCTAACATTTGCAATACTCATTGAAAAGTTGCATTTTTTTTTATACCCCTTTCTATCACAGTAGGCAATCGCTCAAAGCAAATCTTTCTTTGCTTTCCTTCTCCCACATACAAGAACGTCATTCTCTTTCACTCTTCTTTTAAACAAAATCCAAGGAAATCTTGGCATCATCTTTACCAGCTTCCAATCACACGAGTTGAGGTGTTCCTTTTAAAACCTCCAAAATGAATCCATGCATGTAAATCATGTCCAGGTTGTAAAGCACCATACAAATTGAAATTCAAATCCCATATGGTCTGTCAAAGATATTGCCATGATTGCGAGATTTATATTGCCTCTAAACTTTATGGGTTGAAATTCAAAGATAGCATTCCCTAAGTCATTTTATAGAACACAATTATATCGCATTATAGATATTCACTTTCTTGATTGAAAGTGCTCCGGCACATTGAAAAGCAAGGGTGACAAATTAAGCATCAGAATAAAAACCACTCCAAATTTACTTAGGTACTCTGTTTTGTTTTAGAATTGACTTATCTCCAAGAACATAACTGAAAGATAAGCAAAAGAATCAAGGAGGGAAAAACAAAATACCATCAAAATACTTGCCCTTGGGGCTGACATACAAAAATGAAAATCTGTAAAATTTTCACTCAAACAATTCATTGATATCTTTCCAATATGTAAAATACAATGCTATATCGTAGCCATAACATTAGAACATATTACCTGTTCAAATTCGTAGCTGAACTTGGAGGGAAGTAGAAGAGTAGTCTTTGAAGCAAAAGAGTAGCAGCCTTTCTATCTTCCGATCTGGCCTACCTATTATTACCAAATCTAATGGTGTCTCTAGAGTATAAGTTCATAATAACGTTGAGATTCACATAGAAGAAGACCCTGACGAGTATCTTACAGCCTCTTGAAGACCCACATGAAGATCCTAGAGACCCACAAAAATACCCACACTGATCCACTTCAAGACTTGAAGATCTCGGTGCCGAGGATGAGCTCGAGTAGAAGACGACACCACGAAGCCAAACACGACGTCGAGAAGAAGACAACGCCATGAAGCTTTGGTGAGCATGAAGACCCAAGCTTCAGACCAGACCCACAACGCCACGACCCAAGCTTCTGTGAGATCGAAGACCACCTATGGCCAGAGCACCACGAAGCCACGAACCTTCTGTGAGCATGAAGACAAGGTTGCAGAACAAAGGAGCAAGAAGCGGGAATCGGCTCTGAAGTTTTTGGCTCCATTGTTTTTTTTTTTTTTTCCAATTGTCTTCAATTTGTTTTAGATCGAGCGATTTCTGGGTATGTAATGGAAGTACGAGGATTTTGATCTCTTGCACCCTAGAAGCGGGAAACCACATAAATGGTTTCAATTCGTGTTCCTTCCCCTTTTTGTACTCGTTTTTATTTTTTAAAAAACAAATATTCAGCTGACGTGGCCAGAGCCGAATGCACGCCGTCTACGTGCGTGCTATAATAATTAGGATTGCTACCACTGTTGTTATCGGAATCGGATTCGAGATCAACGGAAAGGATCGCGTTCTTACCTTGGGAGATGATCTGGGCGGTTCCTTTCAGTACAGTGCTGCGGAACTTGTCAATGACTTGCCCGACATTCTGCAAGGAGCCTTGAGATTGGTGAATCGTCAGCGAATACAGATTTGACAAAATCCATGACGGATCTGATCGATCAATTGAGGTATCTGTCCTCTGAGTACACACACAGAGAGGTGGAGAGAGAAATTCTACACGTCAGGTTCACTCTAAAATGACTTGAGATGCCCTTGGCTAGTAATTTTAGACATCTGTAACCACCACCATTTTCTTTAAATTATGCTTTTAAGAGCCTGTTTGGCTGGGAGAAAGTGAAAGGCCGATGCTTTCTTTTCCAAAGTGGCATTCCTCGTGTGACTCTTGCAATAATAATAATAATAATAATGAAATATATCAACGACATTAGTTAATAAGATTGAACATGGCTTCTCAGAAAAGTAAGAGGCATTCGAAAATCCGACCACCTATGTCATAGGTTTTCAGGGGAATCTATCTGAGAATATAGGATCAGAATGAAGGATCAGAAACCAACTAAAACAAAAAAGATAAGGGGAGGGTCCAATCATGTGCAATCCCATTCTCTTCTTCTATTATGTTCTCAGCTCACAGATCAGCCATTCAGTCAGTCAAAACTCAAAAGGGTCCAGATTTTTTCATGATTTATAGGTGAACAAAATAAATTTTTCTATAATAATACTAGATATAGTTTTAAAATATATAAATTTTATAAATTTTTTTAAAAATAATAAAATTTATTATTAAAAAATTAATTTTTTCATATAAATTTTATATTTATCTATTTTTTTTATTTAAAAAGAATGCGTAAAGTTTACATATTTTAATACTATAAATATTATTTTCTCATATATTAATAGAAGTCCATGCTCTCTGGAACCATGAAAACAACTAATTAAGGGAATTGGCCTTATCGGTACGGTTGTAAAGTCTATCTTGGGATTTCTTCAATGATTTTTTCCATAGAAAGCATATTAATATGATATTAATTAGAATCCATGATTAATAACGATATCTATTCTTGGAAGAATCAGCTATTACTGGAGTGTTGGATTCCGGAGAATCCCACCCTTATGTAGTTGAATTTTCGACATTTCAAAAAAAAAAAACACAACCAAAAAACTTTACGTTCAACTTGTGATATTGTTCACAAAACTTCTTAATTTATATAGAGGAATGCCATGTATTGTTGTGGAGTTGTAATCACCGCGTAATTTTTTTAAAAAATAGTAGAGTTTATTATTAAAAAATTAATTTTTTTTAATATGTGTCGTATTTATTCATTTTTTTAAAAATGATTACATATCACTTACACACTTCACGACTGCAAATAAAATTTTTCATTCATATATAATTCATGAAGAGATGATTGTTTGTTTGTATTATATTAATACTTGCAAGCTGTATTAGAGCATTCACATCTCATTCCCTATAAAATTTCCTATAATTTAGTTAAAAAATACATTATCTAAAATTTTTTCTTAAATTTTATTCATCTTTCAAAAACCTCATACATCTCATTCTCTATCATTTCTCTATTATTTCTTTATTACTTTTTTTTCTCTCACTTCCATTTACAAACTTGACTACTAAATATTTTTTCTTATGTTTTGAACTATTACTCTAGTGAATATTTTAAACAAAAATTTAAATTATTTTTTTGTGGATATGATAATATTTTTAAAATTAATTTTTTCTATATTTTCGTAATTAATTAAATTATTTTTAAAAGTATTATTTAAAACTATAATAAATATCAGTACGAGAGAAAATGTAGATGATTGAAAAAATATTTATTTTATATATTAGAATAAAATATTGATAAAAAATTATTTACGGGATCAACAGTGAGTCCCCACACTGTCTATCCCCTAAACCTTTTTCCTAAAATAGGGATCCGGATGTGGAGGGTATTTTGATCAAAATCCTATAATAAATCTCAAATTATGAGGAATTTGGTGCTTTGAGACACCGGATGTGAATGCTCTACATAGATTCCTCAAATTATGAGAAATATGGTGCTTTAGAAATGCAAGTTTCCTAAATAAAAGAGAAGTAAGTAGACCAAACAGGCACGTACAGCTCATCCTAAGAATATGTTCCCATTGAATTACGTAGGAGTGGCCTTCCAGGAACTTGTTATTCAGATAATTCTAATCTACTCGATCATGTCTCGTATGGTTCTGTACACATATTATTTTTGTAGTTAAATATGAAACTCAAATCACTCACTGCACATTGGTATTCTGGCCAACAACACTTTAGATAGAAATCTGGTTTAAACTAGAGGCAGGAGGCAGGAGGCAATGCAGATGGTAAAGTTGGAGTGTCTTGAACTCCAGCTAATGAAGCATTATTCTGAATGTTCTGGGGGACAACAGTTGCCGTGATCGTGACGGATTGGCTGACAGTGGGATAGGAAGTAGTTGGCATTACATACCAGGCATCCCTGTTTCATGATGCCACCCTTGGACGGCCCCCGTTTGGGATTTTGACAGAAATTGAATCATGGGACATTCAACACTGGGTTACAGATCTCAGTACATGAGAAATAACGTGCAATGCACATTGCATGATTCTAACAGCATGAATAAATCGCAACGTAAAACAATTAAATTAATAATTTTACCAAAATAAACTAATATCCCAATTTCATCTTAATCTTCAAGCATAACATTATCGTTCGCGGTCTATAAATAAAAACACAACCAAAAACATAACATATTGTATTGGAGTATCATAGTCCTGAAATTACAAACTTGTCCTTCAAATAGTCTCCATACTTCAAACCTAAACAGAATAATCATCTAACCAAGCATAACCATAACATCTTCATCAATATGGTAGCATCAGTCCACTTCGTCAAGTCCAGTCTCTTCACCACTCTCGGAACTTGCTTCAACACAACCTGCTACGCATATATCATTCCATGGTAAGATTTATTGAAATCTCAATAAGTTATGCCACAAACATACACATAAATAATATAAACATGACTAATCATCAACATGCCTATGCATGTATAGACATTAGTTCACTTCACAAAATTGTATTTTTCTCCTATCTAGATTCCTCATCATCTTTCATAAACATCGTGACATACTTTCTTCTATAAAACATCATGCATCATCTTTTGGTCTTGCTTATGGTGCCTCACGGTTCCCTAGAAAATTTTGACTAGTTTAATCCATAACATTCTTATGTTTCTTATTAGATCAATGGTCCAAGATTATTAAGAATCATTTTGATCTAAATATTCTTTTGGGGTATCACATCGCCCTCCTCCCTTTAATAATGGTGCATACCCTTGTGCATTATGTGGTGTACTTGGTCGGAAAAGAATGCACAGTGCTTTGAAGATAGGGAGCACACTATAGCGGAGTTTCAGAATCTCTTTTTACACACGTTATTGATATGGTTTTCAGCCTTGCATAATGGAACCAATGTCCATGACTACTTTTCTTTTATTCAGTGCCTTTAGAATATATTTAGGCTTTTCTTCTGTATACTTCCCGTGTACATAGGCTTTGTCTATTTCATTCCCATTAATATAATTTATCTCTTACTTATAAAATAAATAAATAAATAATGGATTAAACAATTTCAATTCTTAAACTTACCATAAGGACTATTGATCATAGTTTCCGGTTGAGTTGTCAGGTGATGAAGTTGGTGGAGGACCATCTGCTTCTTCTGAAACTTCGTCTTGTGAAAACAAGTAATGAAAGAAAAATGAAAGAAGAAAGAAAACAAGTAGCAGAGAATGCACACAGGCAATTTCTAACCTAATGGACAAAGGCATTCAACAAATCATTTCTTGTTGATGAACTGTTTAAAATGAACAGAAAGAGATATCATTTATATCCTTCATATTCAACAACTCATTTATTTTTTGCAAACTGTTTAAAAGGTATAAAGTATTCTGAAAGATGCGACAATTCCATATGGTATCCACCTCTCCCAAACCACCACCAATAAAATGTTGGCAACGCTACATTTGAGGATATTAAAAGGGACCATCTGTAGACCATTCAACAGGACTACACATCCATGTCCACAATGAGAAAGGCAAGTCAACAAACCTAAATACAAAACACACACGTACACATGGAAGTAAGGTATGTATGTATATCAAACATCATGTCCACAATGAGAAAGGCAAGTATACCTAAATACAAAACACATGCGAACGCATAGAAGAAAGGTATGTATGCATATCAAACTAGAGAGACCAATTGGATGGACTTATATATATATATATGTAACTAACATCATGCAAGTGAATCTTTAATGGTCTTACCCGGATCTGGGGGCTTATTAACACTGCCAGCAGAGTTGGACGGCAAAGAATTGGCTGGAGGATTCTGAGACTCTGTTTCCATTGTAAGCATCTTTAGAGATATTTTTCGTAGGTAGTCTCCCTGAAAAAAGCAATTACAAAAAAAAAATAAATCGCACGGCACTGCATAATGCAAATAGAAAACTATCTTCCGAGGTATTTTGTATTCTGCATGTATAGATACTTTCTACATGTACATTAATCATGAAATGAAGGGACCCAGCTTGATGGATGTACCTGACTTGTGGCAGCAGTAAAAATCTTTTCCTCAAAACTGATAGCCATTTTCCTGTGCTCATGTAAACCCTCTTGACTAGAAACTGGTGGATGCCTCTTCAATGTATCCATTCTACCAACATAAGAGATATCCTTAATAAGTAACCAGCCATACAGGCACAAGGAAGCTATTAACAGAACGGAATTCCAAATTGGTAAACCATGATAGCACAAAAATGTCCAAGAGATGATATACATAATGTTCCAACCAATATTACGAAGAGCACAGTGTCCCACTCAATAGTCACATGATAGCGGGATAGACTACCAAGTGTTCCTGAGCAGATTCTATTCCCAATAGCTTATTTGGAAGATGTGTTAGAAGTCTTCGTTTCTAACTTATAATATTGTATTTGCCATTGCAATCCAACTCCTATAAACCAAAGCTGAGAAAATATATACCCATGTAAAAGAACACACGTGATGTCAGCCATAAATTCATTTCACAGTTGTAAAATGGTGATACATAAATCAAGCTTCACATATGCACACGCACCGTGAAGCATGTGTATTTGTGCATTTATTTGAGCCCTGCGATTTATGACACTTCAAGTGTAACCTCACTTACACCATCCATTGATGCCATCATATCAACCATAAAAAATTGATTGCCTTGGCTGTCTACCACATCAACAGGGTTGCAGTTAGGGTGTTATGGGTAGAATTTTCCTTTATTTGAACTACAATAGTGAAATCTACACTTTTTTTTTTTTTTTCATTTTAAACATCTTCCAATATTTGTAAATCAAACAACCTTGGTTCTGCATTTTGGGTTGTAAATTATTAATCTCAAGCTCCCCACATGTCTTTCCAGCATTGTTTATTTGTTTCCAGTGATGCCCTTCACTTTTCTTTTAATTTGCAGTAATATTTAAAACCAAAAATGGATCTTACTAAGTCACACAGTATTGAGATCGATGCATGAAGAGTAAGTCAAAAAGAAAATGAGAAACCAAGCATTAGAACCACCTCCAATTAGTTCGGGAGCTGAAGTTCTGTATTTGTAACAACACATGCACGGTCTTATAGCCCCTGGTGTGTGCCACACCCTTCTCTTCTGATACCACAAACTAAGGAAGACATATAGTCAATCTAAAAACAATTCCGATCATGGAAGTAACATTCCCAAGAGTGGTAACCATGAACTTAGGATACTCTGTTCCTTAAGCTGATTTTTGTCGTCATTTACGACACCTGAGAATAATTATTAACCATTGCCAGTTTTTTTTTTTTTTGCGCGTTCTTTATTTGATTCGATAAGAAAAAAATGCCAACTTTAACAATAAATGAAAAAAAAAAATGGAACTTTCAAATCAAACACACCCGTCGAAAAAAAAAGAAGAAAAAAAAATAGAGAGAATAGAAAAGATCAGCAATTTATTCATCTATTAAAAAAAAAAGGATAGAGATATACATTTTGCTGACAATTCTTTGCCGAGCTTCGGGCTGCAATTTGGTCCTCCAATCGCCGGCGTCCATGGTGGGTTCTCCTACTCCTCCTCCACCTCCTATCCCTCCTACAGGGCCTTGGCCTGAGGTGGGCCTCCAATTGTTGTTATCCATCAAAATTCTCTTAATAGTTTACAACCAAATCGAACACCAACTTTTACAACGATTTAATCATTTTCATATTCAAATCGCTCAACTAGAAAGAGGTTATAGAAAATGAACACCGATTTGGAGAGAGAGAGAGAGAGAGAGAGAGAGAGAGAGAGAGAGATGCGACGATGAAGCTTTGTGGGAGAAGCGGCTGATTGCAGCTCAGGAGGAGGTAAAGGTACACGAGGGAGGTAGGATGAGAGGAGGACGGACTAGGGCTGTGGTAAATTGGAAAAGAAATATATTCGACTTGATCAAATACTTATGAATCTATAATCTATTGGATTGCTTCGAAAGAGGTTTTCTTGACTCAAATTTACCGTGGCTGGTATTTTG
Source organism: Carya cathayensis (assembly GCA_011037825.1). Taxonomy (NCBI): domain Eukaryota; kingdom Viridiplantae; phylum Streptophyta; class Magnoliopsida; order Fagales; family Juglandaceae; genus Carya; species Carya cathayensis. Next base: position 2,226,972 of record QGSO01000184.1, read on the forward strand.
CTTTGAGTAATGATACGGATTAGCTACTGTAGCGGTGTTCAATTTTGCACACCCTACGTGGCAAACCATTATTATTATTATTATTATTATTTTTAATTTTTCAATTAACCGAAACAGTGTGTGTTGAATTTGGGGATATTACCCAATTCGAATTGAAGCGGCCACCCCCCTCGCGTTGAACAAAATCGAGCAGCGTTTCCCCCCGCCTGTGTCAACACTCCTTACTCCATCATCAGCCACCAGCGACGCTGACACTGAGCCCATCTGCGCAGCTACGCTCCCCGTGTCTCCCAGCTCTGGTCCCTCCCTCACACCCGTGCAACTGCGGTATTGTTTCTCTCCTCCGAGGTATATTTCTCCCCCCTCTTCAGTTCAGTGCCCATCTCTTTGTTTCCCATGTTCTAAGTTCCTTCCTCTCGAGGAACATTATATAAAGCGAGAGAGCAAAGTTGGATAATAGCTAAAAAGTTCAAGAGATGGCAAACGAAAGGCTATCCCTATTTTTCCCGTCTCTTTTATTTCTCTTCTTTTAGGTCTGTTTGTTTGCTGTTGGTTAGCCTTATTTTAAATAGAAAATGCTAGTTGAACCAAGGAACTCTGCCGACAAAATAGATCTAAAAGACCTATTTTAGATTACGCAAAATAGATCTAAAAGACCAAAATAGGTCTGTTTGGTTTGTGGTTTGTAGTTTACGCATACCATTATTATAGATTTGGGTGTCTGTTGTCCGAAGGTTGCTATAATATTTGTTTGGGAGTGCCGATTAGTAGTAGTAATTAGAAATAATCATAATTAAGATTATATATAGATTATATATAAATTTGTTTGGGAGTGCCGATTAGTATTAGTAGTTAGAAATAATCATGATTTCTATTATATATATTTGTTTGTAAGATTATATATATTTGTTTGGGAGCAAACGGCATGATTTAGGAAAGAAGCTTGGCCAAGTGACTGTCAATAAGGATGTAATTTCTGTATCATGATGAGCGTGCTTAGCTTTTTGTTAGAACCCATTGAGAATTTTTGCCTTATTTTTGTGTTGTAGCATTCCTTTCCTTCAAATTCCCCTCTTTTGACACCATATTTCCCTTTAGTTCTGTCTTTGAGCAATTTTTTTTTCTACCCTGAATAATATGGCAACTTGTTTTGTCTTTGGGTAATGACAAAGTATCACCTTATACTTAAATGCTTTATATTTTTATTTATTACTTTTCATATTCTGTTTTCATAAGCTAAATCATTTTTCGACATTTGGACTGGTATGATTGGGTATATATAAGGCAACATGATTGGGTAGTATGGTTCATGAAAATTCCACATAAGCATATGCAAGAATGAGTTGTTGTCCCCGTATGCTGAAATGTGTATTATTTTTATTCTTACTTTTCATATTGTTGGTATTTTTTTTTTGTTTTTATTTAACCAATGATGAGAGTAGTATGTTCATTTTTCTTCGTTTGCCATCATGTGCTTCCCCTTTAAAGTCTCAGAAGGCTTTCATGTAATTAGTGTGATGGGGGAAAAGGAAGATGGAATGGTACCCAGGCCTTCGACATCGACTTCGACTTCTTTAATGACGTCTGAAAATACATTTGGCCCTCCAAATGATTACCATGTGAGTGCGCATGTTGATGTCATTTATTGTTGGTTTAAGTTTTGCAGCATAATTATGATTCAAATATGTCCTACCCTTTGCCTCCTAGTAATCCGGATAACTTAAGGCCAGATTTTTCTGCCGGTGGAGAGTATGAAGAAAATGTTGATTGTACATTTTCTTCATCTGCTGATGGTATGACACTTTTTTTTGCTTTAACTTTAATGACACTAATATTGAATTTATGCTAATCCATCTCTATATGGCAACCTGGTTAGAAATGTTATTTGACATAAATGAAGATTTAGAGGGTACCACTGTTGTGTCGGATGATGAGGTACGGGTCGAAGCACCAAGATCGAGTATGGAATTTGCTAGTGAGAAGTAGGTTATGGACTATTAGAAGAAATATGCCAAGCAAGAGGGGTTTGGTGTAAGGACACAGAGGACTAAGAGAGATGATGATGGGAGATCTGTGTATGTCACTATTGGTTGTGCCCGTGGTGGAAAATACGTACCTAAGAACATCAATATGTCGAAGCCACGTGCAACAACTAAAACAGATTGTAAAGCGAAGATAAATGTGACGTTGAACAAGAACGAGAAATGGGTGATCACTATAGTCGAAAGTGCGCACAACCACATTACTATCAGCCCCAAGAAGACAAGACTCTTGCGATCTCACAAGCGTCTTGATGAGCACAGTCAAAGGATCCTTGACCTCAATGACAGAGCCGGAATTCGAATGAACAAGAATTATTTTTCTCTTGTCGTTGAGGAGGGTGGTTTTGAGAATCTAGAGTTCCAAGAGAGGGATTGTCGGAATTTTATTGACAAGGCTAGACATCTAAGGTTGGGTAAAGGAGGTGGCGATGCCCTTTACGAGTATTTTCAGAATGATGGCTTCGTTTCTTCCATGGATGTCGATGATGATGGAAGGTTACGGAATGTATTTTGGGTTGATGCACGGAGTCGGGCGGCCTACGAGTACTTCGGAGACGTTGTGACCTTCGATATAACGTACCTAACAAACCGATACGGGATGCCCTTCGCCCCGTTTGTTGGCGTTAATCATCATGGTCAGTCCATACTCCTAGGGGTGGGGTTACTGTCAAGTGAGGACACGCACTCCTTTGTTTGGTTGGTCCGCACATGGTTGGATTGCATGAACAGTCAAGCGCCCAAAGCCATCATAACGGACCAGGACCGAGCAATGAAGAATGCAATCCAGATGGTATTTCCGGAAACCCGCCATAGATATTGTCTATGGCATATAATGCGCAAACTTCCAGAGAAGCTAGGATCTCACTCCCATTTCAGCACAGGGTTGAAGACTTCCATTCAGTCAGCATTGTATGATTCACAGTCCTGCACGAAATTTGAGGAGAGGTGGGGTGAACTTCTTGATAAGTATGATCTGAGGAGTAATAATTGGCTCATGTTCTTATATGAGGAGAGGACTTTTTGGGTCCCGGTTTACTTGAAGGATGTATTTTGGGCAGGTATGAGCACGACACAACGGTTAGAAAGCATGAATGCTTTCTTTGATGGGTATGTCCATTCTGGTACCACCTTGAAGGAATTCGTGGACTAATTTGATAATACTTTAAGAAAGAAGGTTGAGGTAGAGACAATGGCGGATTTCAACTCTAGTAACCAAATCATCCCCTGTGTTTCCCCTTTCAACTTTGAGAAACAGTTTCAAAAGGTATATACAAATGCAAAATTTAAAGAGTTCAAAAAAAAGTTGATGGGCCTAATATGCTGTAATTGCTCCCTGGTAAGCAAGCAGGGGTGCATTTTGACCTTCGATATCTTGGATGAAATCTTTATTCATGAGTGTACCAAAATAGTCCACTGCACACTTTATTATAATGAAGAGGAATGCGAGATAAAATGCACGTGTGCATTGTTTCAGATGAGGGAAATTTTATGTAGGCATGCACTTAAAGTTTTGCATTTGTCCCGAATTAACGTGGTACCAGATAAATATGTCTTGGCCCGCTGGAGGAAGGATGAGAAGAGGACGTACACATTGATCAAAAGTAGTTATGATGATGTGCGTGGGAGTGGAGACTGTAGGAGGTATGAAAGGGTGGTTAAAAAATGCATGAAATTAGCAACTAAAATATCCACAAGTGAACAGAAAGTCAATGCATTCCTGCGCGTTGTCGATGACTTTGATTCAAACTGTGATGATGATACATTTGGTGGGAGATCCGAGTCAATGAAGGTTGGACCTAACGTTGTCACAGATAAAAGTAAGAAGATATTAAGCCCTCATGTAGTTCGAGGGAAAGGAAGACCCCCAAGTAAGAGAAATGTTCCGCCTGTGGAGAAGATGGCAAAAAAGAGAAAGGTATGGTCGGTTTTTGGGTATTATTTTTCTAAAGCATAGTGTTACGGAATGTCAATCTAATCTGTCACTTTGATTGGCGTGTGCATTGTAGGCTTGCAGGAAATTATCCGTTGATGACACTGAAACGTGTGCCACCTCGAGATCCCTTCACCACCAATCTGATGAAGGGATCGGTGTTGGGACACAAAACAGCATGATCACAGAGCATATGCCATCAGGAAATCAGGAGGTCTTCGGCTATTGGTTAAATGTGTCTTTTCATTTGTATTTTTCCTATTAAAAGATTACATAAAAGATTAAGCATGTTGTTTACATTGTAGTTGTTTTCTTTTAGATGTGCCGCGATAATTGAGTTGCTGTTTTTGTGTCTGGGTAGTAATGGTCATGGTTGTTTTTGTCCATTCTCAAAAGTGGTTTTTTTGTCCAGATGGAGAGGGTTGTAGTTCTGTTTGTGAATATGCAAAGTGTTTTTTTTGGCTTTCTAATGGAGATCGATGTGTGTATAGGTGTAATATGCATAGTGTCAAAAATGTAGTCACAGTTTCAGATGGGTTGTGTGTATGGTGTGAATATGCAAATGGGTGTTCAATTTTGTCCATTTTCAGAAGGGTTGTGTGTACTGTGTGGTTATATGCTTATATTCCCATTTTGTTCCTCTTGGAGAGGGTAGGGTGTAGGTTGTGGTGTATTTGCAGAATGCAGTTTTTGTGGCTCTTCGTAGTGTTGTATAACCTTTGTGAATATGCCAAAGGTAAGGTTTTTTGTGGAGATGCAATGGCTTATGGTCTTCTTGGTAAGTAATGCCTTATCCGAGTGTCCTTCCTCTTGGAGATGCAATTCCAAGTCCGAGTAGTCTTCATGAGGGAGGGGGTTTTTGGTAGCATGATTGGTTAGTTTGGTTAATTGTGAAAATGTGGTCATATGCAAGGTGGTGCAGAACATTTAACCATTGCCAGGTATTGTAGATTGGTTAGTTTTCAGTAATATATTACTGTCAGTGTAGACTACTCAACTGTAATAGTGAGAATTGTAGCGATCGTGTATTTTTTTGTCCATTTTTTGCTTGCACTTAATGCAAAAAATATATGCCCTTTGTTGCAAGAATTATTTTGCTGAAGCTTATTATCAGAGGCTAATCCAGTGCATTGACAATAGATTCGAATGAGAAAGCTATTGGCTTGCCCTCTTCAAACCTGGTAAAAATTCTATATTCATGGGGAGTGCCCCTTTTGACCAAACCAAGGTGAGAAATGTAGATTTTGAGTTCTTTATTACTATCGAAATTTATACTGCCCTTTTTCTACACACATCATTTGGTTTGGGAATCCCATAACAGTAAGTTGTGGTGTAGGTTGTCTCCATATTCAGATGCATCATTCCACCAAAACCGAATTAAGGTAGCTTTTCAAAGAATGGAAATACAAAGACTAGAAGCAGCTGCTGAAGTTTTTTTTTTAGATTTTGTATGAGAGTAGTATAGAGTTGTAGATAATGCCCTTTTATGTCTCATGCCCAGTAGCATGAATGCTGTGAATATTGCGAATTTTTTCTGTAAATGTCCGAATAACACCCTTGGAGATGCCCTTTTATTCTTGCAGTCTTTTGGATGATGTTGGTTAAGAGAATTAACGTATTTCCATGTTTGATGTGGGGAACGAGAATAGTATGTTTGATATGGGATCCCGAAATCTATGTTTCATGTGGGGTCCCGAATAATGTTGTAAAGTCCTTATTTTTCAGTCTATTTGGACTGGTACCTGTGTACAAATGAATCACATGGAGAGATGGTTTTTATTCAAACAAAAATCTGGGTACAAACCGATTCTTGCCATGGTAAAGTAAATTCCTGTAAAAATTGGTATTTTTAGTCTCTATATAACAAGTGCCAGTCCAAATTAAATCTAAACACTTTGTACCAAAATATTAGTAGGAAATAACCATTTTTCAAGTACATAAAGTTTTACATAACCATCACTACAGTTACTTTGTACATCATAACCAAAAGATGCAGAAAGTTGAATTACATAGGAAGGGGTTAATCATGAGTCCAGCTCCATACAAAGCTTACGATTACATATTGTTTATCCAAACCAAGCTAAAACTAATACAATTACAACAACCCAATACAAACACAACAATTTTCTTTCGTTCTTTTTAAGCGTTCTCTCTCTCTCTCTCTCTAACTTGATCTTCCCTTTTCCGAACTTCATATTCGCGCAAAAGTACATCATCCCACATCTCCCAAATTTTATTCTCCCTACTACGTACGTTCTGATCTAACAAATTAAAGATATCCATCCAAATGAAAAATCCACATCTTGAATCCCCCTGCACACAGTACAAATTTGGAATTAGCATAGTAGTGTACACCAGGCAAGCAGCAAATAAATATTCGAAAGCTAAATCTTATAGTTGCTTTACCATATCATACTTTGGACAGGCAAAGAAACTCATTCCAGGATTAGACTTAGTGTGAGATGTCTTTAGTTTTGTTTTCAAGCCACACCAACAAGTGGGTGATTCCATTACAAGATCATTAGACAACGATGATGATTGGGATGATGCCATGCGTGATTCTGAAAAACTAAAGGACAGTTCAAACACAAGTGACTTTAAACATTTACAGAATTCAGTACATAGTAATATAGCCCAGTGGATGTCTAACCAACAAATAATTATGGGAGTTTAAACTACAACATATTTTAATGGGAATATGGTTCAGAACTAAGCCAATACAAAACGGGAAGAAAGTTGACATTCGTATCAGTGCTTGTTTCAACAAAAGATTCAATAAAAATGCATGACACAATAAATTCCAGTACCTCATAAAGAAGATACATCTTGTGCACAGCACGACACAATGGCCAAATCAGACCATATTTAAACTAAAATATCATGAAAATGAAGTCTGGCTTCCCAACATCCTATTCTTGCAGTTTATAATTTCTTTATTATAAAGCTTCAAGTCAATTTTATACATTGCAAAACTATTAATACAATTTGATATCTTATGGTCATGCATCCTGATACCTGAATTTTCTAAACTCATTCTACTATCAAAGGTAACAGATCCTACAATTTGTTCCTCACCGAATACTGCATTCAAAGAAAAAAACGGAGTAAGCAAAACTAGAATTTTTAATTGGTTTTCCTTTGCATTTCAGCTCAAGAGCAAATTGAAAAATAACAAATACTAAAAAGATAGTCTACATGTACAAATTTTATTAAATCAACAACCACTACTACAACTGGAAAGTACACCAACAGATCCAAGAAACCAAATGTTTCGAATTTCATACAATAGTTTAATAAATTAAAGAAGCATCAACCCGTATAACTAGCAAAAGTAATATGTTTTTTCATATTGGCGACAAACAGAGTGAATACAATAGTTTGATCAATATCACATTGGTTAAATATGCTCTTTCACATACCGGATCACCACCGGAGGAAAAATAATGATGATTTATACATATCTCACAAGACCATGACAAAGCATGAAGTTTTATACATACTAAATTTATACATACCTGACCAAGACCCAGACCCAGAAAAAAATTAGATATTTATACATACCGGACCAACACCTAGAAAAAGTATGAAGATTTATACATACCGGACCAACACCCAGAAAAAGCATGCAGATCTATACAAACCGGACCGACACCGAGATAAAAAATTATTCTTTATACATACCGGACCCGTAAACTCGGATGGAATGCGAAGATGGGAGGGGAGGTGAGAGGTTCGAAGACGCACCGGGGGGGCGGGGTTGAGAGGTTCGGCGACGCACCGGGGGGGGANCCCGCGTCCCTCTCCCCTCCCCCCCGATGCGTCGAACCTCTAACCTCCCCCCCAGGTGCTTCGCCGAACCTCTACCCTCCGCGGGTTGGGGGTGGTGTCTTCTGTCCGCGGGTTGGGGAGGGGGGGTTCGCCAATCAGGGTTGGGGAGGGGGGAGAGGGGAGATAGGGTTCGGGAGACAATGGGACGCACAGGGAGGGGGGAGGGGGAGAGAGGAGAGAGAGGATACTTAAATTTCAAATTAAGTGAAAATGAGAGGGGGGAACGGGAGGGGGAACGGGAACGCAGGAGAATAAAATTGTAAATATACATTAAAGTCACGTCAGGTGTACTCCGATTTCAGCCAAATAGTGGCTAATGCCCAGTTTTATTCTTTTGTTTTAGGAGAAATTCTACTCGTCAGCATAATGTTCATGCTGACACCGCACACCTTACGTGTGTTTCTTTTTTTCTTTTTCTTTACCTGCAGAAAGACGCCATTTAATGGTGGTGGTTACGGATGCCTAAAATTAAGTAGTCATTTTTATGAAAACGAAAAACATAGTATGGCTCTGCTTTTGCACCATCATCAGGGCCACAAACCCCTCGGAAAGACTTGTACCAGAAAAAAAAAAATCTAAAAAAATCCGAGCGCCCAAAAACTTTAGAAAGAAACCCAATCCGAAGAGAAAATGGTGGAAACCTGGAAAATAGCAGCACATGAAATCTCCTCCCGAAGAGATTGAGAGACGCCAAAAATGGTGGAAATTGGAAGCTCTGGTCTTGATTTGATGAAGGAAAAAGCCCCAAACAAGTCAAAGAAAGCAGATGGGAAAGGGCGAGAAAAGAGAGATTTCACAGGGAAGAGTCCCAAACCTACTGTACGGCTTAGAATTTAAGCTCTGTTGGGTACTATAATAATTAGGATTGCTGCCACTGTTGTTATCGGAATCGGATTCGAGATCAACGGAAAGGATCGCGTTCTTACCTTGGGAGATGATCTGGGCGGTTCCTTTCAGTACAGTGCTGCCGAACTCGTCAATGACTTGCCCGACATTCTGCAAGGAGCCTTGAGATTTGGTGGGTCGTCAGCGAATACAGATTTGAAAAAATCCACGACGGATCTGATCGATCAATTGAGGTTTCTGTCTTCTGAGTACACACACAGAGGTGGAGAGAGAAATTCTACACGTCAGGTTCACTCTAAATTGACTCGAGATGCCCTTGGCTATTAATTTTAGACATCCGTAACCACCACCATTTTCTTTTAATTATGCTCTTAAGAGCCTGTTTGGCTTGGGAGAAAGTGAAAGGCCGATGCTTTCTTCTACCTAGTGGCATTCCTCGTGTGACTCTTCGCAATAATAATAATAATAGTGAAATATATCGACGACATTAATTAATAAGATTGAACATGGCTTCTCAGAAAAGTAAAGAGGCATTCGAAAATCCGACCACCTATGTCATTGCTTTCCGGGCGAATCTATCTCAGAATAAAGGATCAGAAACCAACAAAAGCCAAAAAAATAAGGGGAGGGTCCTATCATGTGCAATCTCATTCTCTTCTTTTATGTGAGTCATGTTCTCAGCTCACAGATCAGCCATTGAGCCTCGGGGAGGTTATACAAAATCAAAAATTTTATTTTATTTTAATTTATTATTATAATTATTTTAAATTTTTATACAAAACATAATAATAATTTAATTTTTTCAAATCTTAATATAAAATTAATATTAAAAAATTATATTATAACAATATTTTATTCATTACTATCTAAAATATTTTATCTCATCTGTGTAACCAAACAGGACTCCAATAAGTCAAAACTCAAAAGGGTCCAGCTTTTTCCATGATTTATAGATGTTCAAAATATAAGTTTGAAATTTTTCTATGGTAATACTATATACAGTTTTATGATATGTGAGTTTTGTATATTTTTTTAAAACAGAATAAGATTTATTATTAGAAAATTAAATTTTATATTTATCTTTTCTTTAAAATAGAATGCGTAGAGTTTATATAATTTAAAAGCGTAAATATTATTTTCTCATATTTTAATGGAAGTCCATGCTCTCTAGAACCATGAAAACAACTAATTAAGGGAATTGGCCTTATCGGTACGGTTGGAAAGTCTATCTTGGGATTTCTTCAATGATTTTTTCCATAGAAAGCATATTAATATGATATTAATTAGAATCCATGATTAATAACGATATCTATTCTTGGAAGAATCAGTTATTACCGGAGTGATGGATTCCGGAGAATCCCACCCTTATGTAGTTGAATTTTCGACGCTCTTTAAAAAAACACGATTCTATTTTTTTAACTAGAAGTACGTATACAAATAAATTTTATAAAAATCAATTCATAAATTAACGTGATTTTATATTTTAAATATATTTTATAATAAAAATAATTTTATAATTTAAAATATGACATTAAATTATTTGTAAGTTTATTTTTATATAATTTTTTTTTTTAACTAAAGCATTTTTCTTACTTAACACATTGATTTTCAAAATGCACCCCCGAATTGGTGAACTAGAAAAGCAAAAAAAATTAAACCATTACATAATGAGAAAACGGCAGTCGACCCTTTGTGAGGTATGGTCATGCCTATGGATGATAATACACTTATCATTCATTTATTACTCTAGTATATTTAAAATTTTTATTTTTATTATTTTTTTTAAAGTTTTTTTTTTAACATCTTTAATCATTAAAAAATAAAAAAAAATAGTAAAATAGTGGTAGGAGAGTAGTAAGCCTATTATTATTCTATAAAAAATTCTATACGTACACCTTATTATTATCTTATTTTCATTATACTATGTAATATATGGTACATTTATTACTATTAGATGATCATTTATTAGATGATTGTTTATCATCCAATGATAGGAAAATTCTATTAACCATACTACCATCCTACTTGCATCCCACTAAAAAAGATGTGACACATTTACAACCATTGAATGATAATTTATTTCATGTTTATTTATCATTAAATGATGATAAATGCACTACATCATATATAGTATGATACAAGTAGAACGATGGTATGGTGTATAACATTACTCTCAAATGATAATAAATGTGTTATATCTTAAATAGTAGGATAAAAGGATGAGAATATGATGTATAACATTACTCTTATTCTATACCTATATACGCACTTTGAATAAAATTTGCACTGAAAAAAACTATTGCTTTTGCGGCAAACCTCTTTCACTCGAAGAGACACGAGTGAGTGCATGTACGTAGGGCCTTTGCCGTATTAAAAAAAGAAAAACTCTACTTGCACCTAGGGTTGGGAACCCTTGCGTACCTGTCCTTCCACGTATACAAAAATAAAACGGTGCGTTGAAACACTTCACAGATGAAATACGAAACAAACTTCCTCACAGACAAAATAGTTCTTCTACGTACCACCGGGGTTGCGTCCCAGGCTGACGTGGCATATGCCACGTTTGCTGACTTAATTTAAAAAAAAAAAACACAAAAAGAAGAGGGAAACCATTTTGAGTGGCATTTGTCTGCAATTTGAGCATTTTGGACCGGAGGCTTCGGAGAAAAATCAGGTGTCTTTGGTGCATCCCCGTCACCGTCGTCAGCCGTCTTTGGTGTGTTCAGTCACCGTCGTCAGCCGCGTTTGGTCGCCGTCGGTCATTCCGTACACGCCTCCTAGCTTCCAGATCTCTCGCCGTCGCGTAAGTAGCTTGCCGTTGGTTTGGGTTGTCAGCGGCATCTGTGCTTGCCGTTGGTTTGTTCTGTTGGTTTAATTTTGTTTTCATTTCAATTTTGTTATAGTGCATAGTTGTTTAGCCATGATGACCGGTAGGGTCCTTCACTTCACGTTTGTGGCTAGTGGGTGGGTCTGTTTATGGTTTTGGAGGCTGCCTGCGTTGAAGTTGCTTGTGAAATCATTTATTACACAATTTTCTGAAGATTTGTTGGATTATTGTGTTTACTGGGTTGGATTGTTGTGCTTGATTGTTGTGTTTGAGTTAAGTGTGAATATTCCAAAACAAAAACGCCATGGCCAACCGGTATCAATTTTTGTTTATTTGATTATTGTGTTTGAGTTAAGTGTGAATATTCCAAAACAAAAATGCCATGGCCAACCGATATCAATTTTTGTTTATTTGATTATTGTGTTTGAGTTAAGTGTTTACTAGGTTCGATTATATTGTTTGAGTTAAGTGTAAATGAGATAATTCCAAAATATAAATTAGATAAATTAAATAAATTAATATGGGGCTCAAATTGATCAGGCTATTTGTTGTTTAATAGTAAGGATATGAGCTATGTCAACTTAAGAGATATAGTGTTAGAACAAGATAAGAATTTACAGCATGAAAAAGGGACCAATGGACCATAGTTAGGTAAATAAAAGAAATTAAGCTCCAACTAAACTTTAACATTATTAGAATATGAACCAAAGAAACCTCGATAAACTCATGAAGTAGGACATTATTTGATTAACTGAGATCAATTACCAATTCTACAAGTGGACTTAAATTACAACAAGGAGAAATGTTTGATAGAATGGTTCGAGAGTAATGATACATACTACACTCATTATACTACGCCAATGTGTCATTGTCTATCAACTACTCGATCAACTCTTATTTTTTAAAATGATAACTTCCTGGATTGATGGATAATACAACATATAATAGTAAGATAAAAGTATAGCTTATAAGAGTACTTATTATTTCAATCAGTACTTGAGGTATCCGAGATGCTGGGCTCTTTTCATTTAGCATGACTTTTGGTAATTAGCTGAATAATCTTGTAATCCTTTTCTTTTTTAAATTGGTGTAAATCAATCCCCAAAGTAATATAATACTCTCACTTGTCAGGGTTAACTTTTTTTGATCATGTGATCTTTCTCAAGAGAAACAAGTCCTTGATAATTGCAAAACCCCTGTTCTTAATTCTAAATTGACTTTTTTTTTTCCCAGCTATAGTGACTTGACACCAATATTGTTAAAGATTTGCAGAAAGTAATATTATGATGGTTTCTGAAAACAACAGTATATTAGTATACAGTAAGAAAAAAAATATCAGCAAAATCTAATGTCTTTTTAGCTAGTTGATCCAGATCATGTGCATCTTACTCCAATATGATCCACAAGGGGAAAACCCAAATCCTGCGTAGTTGCAATTAAGCAAGGTACTTAAACCCTGTCATTTGTAGTGAAGCACTCCTTGACAGCCTCATGATTGCTAATCACAAGTGCGGGTATCAATTTTTGTTTATTTGATTATTGTGTTTGAGTTAAGTGTTTACTAGGTTCGATTATATTGTTTGAGTTAAGTGTAAATGAGATAATTCCAAAATATAAATTAGATAAATTAAATAAAGTAATATGGGGCTCAAATTGATCAGGCTATTTGGATGGTTTGAGACATTGTATCAACTTCAATAACTAGGAATTTGGTTAAGTAGCTAGTTACTTATTGGCTGGTTGAATGTAATAGGAAGGTGAGTTTAGAGCTAGCACGGTATGGCAGGAAATTATGGAGGTGCTAATTAAGTAGTTTAGTTGAACACTTTGGTCCTGTTTGCGTATGGAGGTTAAATATTTTGCAAATTTAAGTGATTGTGCATACTTAAGGTGTAAATGAGATATTATTAGAGACTTTGAATGTATTGATACTCTTTTTCTATCGTAAGAGATATATTGACAATGCATTTGTCTTCTTTTCAGCATGGGAAACAAAAAAGAACAACCATCTATGCTAACACTAGGTAGCTCAAACACCTCATTTGCGGTATATATATTAATACAAAAATTGGAATTTGTATACTTTTTATTTATTAGAAAGTTACATCAATAACAAGCTCCTGGGTTCATATGTTAGGGCATACCATCAACTAGTCCAAACATCCAAAATTACATGTATGGGTACTTTGGACTAGTGCCTACGTGATCACCGGCTTTTCTATCATATTCAGCTGGCAACCAATACCCATTTCAACATGGCATAGAACCTTCGACTCCGCACATCAGTACAAGCTTTGCTACAAGCCACTATAAAGGTACAGAGGATAATAGACCAGATGGTGGGGAAACTGAAGCTCCATGTACATCTGCAGCAGTTGAAGAATGTATTGAGGACAGACAAAATACACGGGAAACAGAGGATGGTAGTGCCGGGACATCTCAGAATGTGGTAATGGATGATGATGATATGGTTGAAGAGCCCACAAAGGGGATGGAGTTTAATTCCTTTGAAGATTTATTGAGTTATTATAAGCAATATGGTAAGAAATGTGGCTTTAGGGTGATGACGAAAAGGACTGAGAAGGGAGAAGATGAGGCTGTTAGATATGTCACACTTGCTTGTGCCCGGAGTGGGAAGGCTCGGAATAGGACTTTGAATGTTGCCAGCCCACGTCCAACAGGGAAGACAGAATGTAAGGCAAAGATTAATGCCTTAAGAATTGATGGAAAGCTTCGGTTGACTACAGTTCATAACATCCATAACCATAGCCTTAGTCCAAAGAAATCTCGCTTCTTTCGATGTAATAGAGAAGTGAGTGAGTCGGTAAAAAGAATCCTAGATACAAATAACTTGGCTGGCATCCGAATGAATACGAGCTTCGGATCTCTTGTTGTTGGCGCTGGTGGATTCGAGAACCTTCCATTTTTGAAAAAAGATTGTCGTAATTATATCGATAAGGCAAGACATCTACGACTTGGCGCAGGTGGTGCTGGAGCACTTAGAGAGTATTTTTTTACGGATGCAGTATAGAAATCCTGGGTTCTTTGCGTTGATGGATTTAGATGATGACGGGAGGTTAAAGAATGTTTTCTGGGTAGACCCCCGTAGTAGAGCAGCCTACCAATATTTCGGTGACGTGGTTACATTCGACACCACTTACCTGACGAATAGATATGGGATGCCCTTTGCACCATTTGTTGGTGTAAACCACCATGGGCAATCAATTTTGTTGGGAGCAGGCTTGATTTCCAGCGAGGATACTGAGACTTTTGTATGGTTATTTCAGACCTGGTTGCAATGTATGGATGGTATAGCTTCGAAAGCCATTATCACTGATCAGGATAGAGCGATGAAAAATGAAATCGCTCTTGTTTTCCCAGAGACCAAACATAGATTTTGTCTGTGGCATATACTAAAGAAAGTTCCAGAGAAACTTGGCTCATATGGTTCATACAAATCTGGGATGAAAAAGAATTGATGAAATGTGTGTATGACACCCAATGTATTGAAGAGTTTGAGAAGTGTTGGGATCAATTGATTACCACTTACAACTTGGAAGAGAATGCGTGGATGAAAAGCCTATAGGTTGATCGTATGCATTGGGTACCTGCATTTTTGAAAGAGTCATTTTGGGCTGGAATGAGTACGACGCAGCAGAGTGAGAGCATGAATGCATTTTTTGACGGTTATGTTCATGCTAAGACAAACCTCAAAGAGTTTGTCGACCAGTTTGATAACGCTTTGAAAAAAAAAATTGAGAATGAAAATGCCGCAGACTTCCACTCATTTAGTGTCACAATTACCTGCATATCTAGATCTCCGATTGAGAAGAGGTTCCAAGAGTTGTACACGAATGCAAAATTCAAGGAAGTTCAAAAGCAAGTTACTGGCATGATCGATTTGAATCCAAAGTTATATAAGAGTGATGGTGCATTACAGACCTATGTGGTTCGTGATGAAATTCGTTTGGAAGATTTCACTAAGCCGGTTATATATTCTGTGGATTATAGTGAGGTAGATGCAACGGCAAAGTGTTCTTGTGGATTATTTGAGATGAGGGGAATATTGTGTCGGCACATTTTCGCCGTTTTTAGATGTAACGAGATTAAAGTTTTGCCAGATAAATACATTTTAGATCGATGGAGGAAGGATATTAAAAGACGATACACATTAATCCATAGTAGCTATGATGCAGTGGAACAACGGGCAGATTCTAATAGATATTTAGAATTATTGAATATCTGTTACCAGATGATTACTCGTGCAGCGGGTACTAGAGAGCATACTAAGGATGCAAAAAGTAAGTTATATGAAATGATAGAGTTGTATGATGCCAACCAAGAACCCCCATCGATGATACAAATGGGTTCCAATGCATGTTGTACGGCAAAGGACACAAGTACAGGAGGTGGTTCTTGTATTGTACGTAGTCCACATGTCGTGCGAGGGAAAGGCAGACCCTCATCTTTGCGAAGAGCATCAAGGATGGAGATAGACATGCGAAAAGCTAAGGCAAAGATGAAGAAAGCACCATCAAAAGGGAAACGTAAAGAGGTATAGATAAAATATTTTTACATTAAAATTTATATTTAAATCTTTGCTTACATTAATGGAATGTGTTCTAATGTGTTTCTTGATTATTAGAGAGATGGAGGAGATACACCAGCCGTGGACACTTGTAGGAATTTATTCCGCAATACTGACATGGATATGCTCAATGTTGAAATTACTGGATTCCAACTCCGAGAAACATTGATTCAGCGTCAAGAAAGTGTAAGTAGATGAATTTATTTTTTCCAAAAATTTGATTTATAGTTCTCGGAGTGTCCGTTAATATTTGGGTTTTTATTCTTTATAGATGCAGTTTGGATTGGATGGATCACAATTGTTGCAGTATGGGATGGATGGAAATGAAATGGATGGATCACAACCGTTGAAGTATGGGATGGATGGAAATGACATGGATGGATCTCAAGGCATCGAATGATTTTTGGGGATTTTAATCTATTTTTTGTGGACTTTAATTACATTTTATGGCCTTGAATATATTATTTGTATGGTTACTTTGTGAATGTGGACTTTATTGTAATTATTGGACTTTAATGTATTATATGTGGACTTTAATTGAGGTGGTAAATTTCTGATGATTGAATATAGTTCATGGGATTTTTTGAGGAATTTAGAAGATTTTTGTGGATGGTATATATTGTGTTGGTTGATGAGAGAATTAGATGTTTATGTTGTGAATTTATTTTGATTTTGGTAGATTGAATTGATTGTAATTTTAGGGCATTATTTAATTTGAATTTAGTTGATATGGTTGTGTTATACGGGTATTTTGTGGCTTGATGAGAGATTGGAGCCATTATTTAGTGAATTTATAATATTTTTGTATAGAGCATGTAATTCAATTTATTTATTTGTGATGGGGAATATTATTGGCATACAGTTTACAATTCCAATGAGTTTGGTACGTAATTATTTAGTGAATAATGTATGTATGTACGTAGCGCCCATGCAATCGTCCTAGTAGGAGTAGAGTACTGTTAGGGCTTGGTCTCTTGGGATCAGCTAAGAATTTAGGCAAATTGCATGTCCCAATCTTATAGTAATCTTTATTGACAAGGAAATCTAACTTAATTTCTGGTTATAAATTCTTATAAATTACCCGGCCTCTTCCACGAAGGAATATTATTTGCCTGGCAAAATCTGATCAAGAATCGTGACAATGGATCGATCTTCTTCACGGAGCAGTCATTCTTCTGATTATTCTAGTAGCGACGTTATTTGGCTGGCTTCTTGAGAAGTGCATAACCCTATTATTATTACCAAGGCATATCAGTGATATTATCATGCCAAGAATCAAAAGCCACGAAATACAACAACTCATGCCACCTATTTTGGCACCAACGAAGTACTACTGCAACAAAGATATTAATGAAGCAGCATCAGAATATACCACCGATGGTGGAAGCAGCTCCAGCCGCTGCTTGATTTGCTTGGAAGAGTTCGGGTGTGGAGAATGGTGCCGATTGTTTCCTAAGTGCCGATTGCTTGGAAGATAAAGCTTTTCAAATCAAAGTTGGATCAGACCATAACATTACTTTCGTCTTTCGGTAGCCACGTTTCCTTGTAAAAGTGTCAATAACAAAGATCGATTGCACCTATAACCTATATAATAGATTCAACCCTACACCCGTGAGAATTAATTCAATCGCAGTCATATTTATCCTCGTCGGGTTAAGTAAAACAATTACGTACCAAACTTATATTTCTTATTGCTGCCAAATAAGAACATCTAATACAAACAATGATTTTAACTGAAACATTTGAAGGGCGATTTATACATCATCTGGTCACATAATTGGCATACAGTTTACAATTCCAATACAAAGGGGCTACTTCGGTTGACTACAAAAGTAGCATGTCCAATATATTTGCATAAGTCCAGTACAATAAAAGTCAATTACAAAAGTGATGGTTACAAACACTAGAGTGATGATTACTTGGATACTACAAGGTAAAATGCAACAAAAAATGCAAATGCCCAAAAGCTAAGGGGAAGCTGTGTGCGTCTTAACCTGATCTCAGCTTCTCTACTTTCAATCTCAACCACTCTCCCTTCTAGTTCAATCTCCATCTTCTGGACATCATCCAATTTCTTTTCGAGTTCTTTTAGCTTCCTTAATAGTGCATCGATGGTCATTTCTCGAAATTCAAGCTCTCCCATCTGATTACTATCTACCCATTTGAAAAACTTGCAATATGGTAATCCCTACTCAAATGCAGCAAATGCCCAGACATGTTAGATGATTCAGTTCATACTAAAGTTCACACTAAAGTGATGCTAAAAAAAATATCTTATCACGAAATTTAAATACACATTACCTGTGTATTGTAGTTTGGACACCCTAAGAAGGGTCGTCCTCGATTACTTGCAGTATTTGCATATCTCATAGTGGCTTCAACCTCACAGTAACATTTAGTAGAGGATGAGGAAGAAATTGATGATGATGACATTCTAAAATCCCCCAAAATAACAAAGTAGTTAACTTGGAGAGAGTTTTGACTAACTTAAATTAATATTATTATATTGCAAACATAATTTTTTTTTCTTTTGCCCTGCAGTGACACTCATCAATAGAGAGCTGTCTTATGGGAACCTAATTAAGAAGAGAGAATGCCTAAATAATGTTAAAGAGCTGGTGAATAATTAGACAACTAAAACCATCACAAGTAATTTAATTTACTCACCTCCAACATACGAAGTGCTATCGTGCAATTGCCATAGACGACATGGGGACGCCCATAGATTGAATCAAAAGTCATGAATATTGTCAAAAGGTCAGATCTTACATGCTAAAAATACATAATCATATACAGCCATTCTCTATGCAAGTTTTACACTTGGCTTGCTCGGAGTCGGTGCACAAAGAAAAACAAGAATACAAGACATGTTACAAGTATATAACTTGTAACTGGAACTGTATTCATCATTAACTCACCTAAACTCTTATGCCTTGAAGATTCTCTCATCAAACTCGCACAAAACTTGTCCCCACCATTTAAAGAGTGGCTATTCAAGAATTCGATCAACTCCCCAATACGAACTTTAAAATTATGGATGAATGATATCGATCGTGGAATACAAAGTTGCTTAAAACTTTATTCCTCTCAATCCAAATATCTTTTAAAAAAATAATCTCAACAATCCAAACATAAAGGAGGATATTATATGTTCTTGTAACATCTAAAGGTAACAAGTCAACGATATGTCTGTAAATAAATAGAAAATTGGCAGCCATGATACGCCTCATTTCATTATAAAATTAACACCTATTTTGGGTAAAATGAAGATAGTTTAAAAGCACCCGAACAAAAAGAGAAATCTCAACCACTAATAAGTCGGTTCTTGTTAATAACTTGAAATCCATTTTTTTCCTTCAGGTTTCCATCTCAACAAGTTTCCAAGAAAATATTTTCTCTTAAAAATACATGGAAATTTCGGTAGCGCAGATCTAAGAAAAAAAAATACATGAAACTAGTTAACAAAGTTAGCAACCTAAAATCAGTGTACAAGGTCTAACGGTGGTGCAGATCTAAGCATATAACTAGTACAATCAAGGTTTAGTTGGAAACTTACCGTGATGTGGCCGTAGATCTAGACATAAGGAGACTCGCACAGTAGGGGAGAGAGATTCGCATGGAGATGGAGAGGCCAAGCTCGGGGGAGATTCCAGGCAATGGCGATGGGAAGGGGTACACGGTGTTGATGGGGAGGGGTTCGCACGGTTTGAAATCGGGGGGGAGGGGGAAAGAAGATGGAGAAACAATAGTTCTGGGGACAACCGGCCCTGCCGCGTTGGAGCTATGAATGCACACCTGTTTCGTTAAAGAAAAATGCTATGGAGAAGACGAAGAGAAAGACCAGATTTGGCTTAGGGTTCGTTTCGTGGGTTGATGGAGACATATCGATGGAGAAGACGAAGAGAAAGACCAGATCTGGGTTAGGGTTCGTTTCGTGGGTTGATGGAGACAGATCGATGGAGAAGACAATTTCTAGAAGAAGAAGACGAAATGTTGGTGAAGAAGATGATTTCTAGGGATGGAGAAGAAGAAGAAGAAGAAGAGCGTTTCGGAGAAGAGAGTGGGACACGAGGATGTGGGGTTTGAAATGAGCTTAGATGTGAGGAACCCCTTGGAAGACCCAACCCATGCGAAATGAAAACGACGCAATTTCATATTTTTGCCACATTGGATGCGAGGCCGCAACGAGGATGCGAGGCGGTTGTCCCTAGCATTTTTCCAGACAAAAACACCCCCAAACGATGAGAGAAAGCTAACTTAAGGGAAGGATCGAGACTTAGAGAAAGAGAGTGAGAGTTTTACCAAGAGAACTGTCGAGAATGATGGAGATACCCTGTGATGGTGGCTCACAGTCACGGAGGCACGAGCTTTGTATAGTGGGGGGAAAGGCTAGGTTTTGTGATATTGACCAACGGTAAAGAGAAAAGGAGGAGAGGTGGCAGTTTGGGGTCATACTCTGGGAAAAGAGCCAGTGGTTAGAGTAGAAGTCGTTGGGGATAGAGATTGCGGGATGGAGGATACGTGGCAGCACAGCACAACATGGAGTAGCTGAGAGGGTGGTGGAGGACTGGGCTTCCGTGGTGGTTGGTAGAGTGCTCTGTTTCAGAGTAGAAAAACAAAGTATGTTTCACTTGATTGCGGCGTGGAGTAATGGCGTGAAGGGGAGGCCTTAGGTGGTAGTTGGTGGTTCTTGGTGGAGGGTGGTAACAACAAGGAGGAGCTTGGGCAGTACTGTGTGGTCTTGTCTGGGGGGGTGCAGTGGCTTCATCGTTGGGTAGGCGAATGAGGGAGGAGCATGTGGTTGTGGTTGCGGTTGCTGGGCAGGGAGAATGGAATGGTGTGGGGTAGTGCTAATCGTTGAGCTTGAAGATGGCACCAGTGGGGACTCACGGGTTCGACCAAAAATCATAGGAAGAAAGAGAGAGAGGATAAGTGGCGTCTGTTGTGAGTTGGAAAGATTGCAAGAGAAAAAAATAATAATAAATTGCAATGTAGAGAGAAAAACCACTGGATCGTGGAAGAGAGGATCATGGGTGCAGGCAAAACTAAAATTAAAAAAGAAAGTGATGGTGAGAAATCGTAGGGGGTGGAGGAGCAGTTTGCAGGGTGGTTGCTAGTTGAGTACAGTTTGAGAGAGTGATGGGAAGTTAGATGGGTTTCATTTTTCACTTTGGGTTTCATTTCGTTTTCCTCTCATTTTGTTTTTGTTTTTTTTTTAATATATTGCAACATCACTCGATTCCCCCAAAGGTACCCAATTCCGTGTACCTGCAACAAAACTGTTAAAAAAATTTCCAGTATTTGAATAAAAACTCTTAAACAAAGTCAAAAATATTTATGTGTTACGGACAGTGAAAGGCTTACTATTCTTTTACTATATTTTTACTATTTTTTAGTGTATTTGAAATTTTTTTTTTATCATTTTCTTTTAAATATTTTTTTAACATTCTTAATCATTAAGAAAAAATTAAAAAAATATACAAGTTCACTAATAGCCATTTCCTTAATCATTAAGTAAAAATAAAAAATTTAAAAAGAGTAGTAAAATGGTAGTAATAGCGTAGTAAGAGTATCATTATTCAAATATTATGACCTCAGCCTCGCGGTCAATCACAAACGATGCATGACATATGCTCACCCCCCCTGAGGATTCAAGAAAGAAAGCCCTTTGTGGATGCATGGCCGGAGAATCTTCCACAGTTTTATATCTAATTATGCACTTCAAAATCCCGACCAATGCTAGTAATCTCTTTGCAAAAATTCAGGGTACGTTGGTCGGCAAAGAAGATCCTTCAAAACATGACCAACTTTGATGCCCATTCTCCACATTTTCTTCCTCCTCAACGATATCATAGTCCTATTGGTCTCACAAGCCAACGTTCAGTTCTCTTCATCTTACCCTCTTCTTTGTATTGCCCAACATTAAAAAAATAAAAGACAAGTGTTACTGTTCTATATAAAGAAATTCTACAAAAATAAATTTATAAATTGACATAATTTTATACGATACGTTAGATCTTTTTTATAATAAAAGTAATTTTACAATCAAACGTATCATATGATCAAGTCATGTTGGTTTGTGGGTTTACTTTTGTAAAATCTTTTTATGGTTAAAATATTTCTAAAAAAAACATCATTGAAATTTCTTTTTTTAAGATTTTTTTTTTTAAAAAAAAAAAAAGAAAGAAGAAGAAGATAAAATTGTGTTAGTTTCAACATGATATCCCATTTACCAGCAAAAAATGCCAGTG
The DNA here is from genome assembly GCA_011037825.1 of Carya cathayensis. Classification (NCBI taxonomy): domain Eukaryota; kingdom Viridiplantae; phylum Streptophyta; class Magnoliopsida; order Fagales; family Juglandaceae; genus Carya; species Carya cathayensis. The sequence goes on from QGSO01000184.1 coordinate 2,249,284, forward strand.
ATCAAAATAAATAATTTAGAATGCATTAATGATAGTACGCGCGTATATTAGAAGTTTTTTATATGCTTTTTATGGCGAATAGCCGAATACTAGCACCTTTAATTAATTATTGTTTATTCATAATCATCATACTGATCAAGGTTTTTTAAAACAATGTTCAAGTATTAATATAAGAGGTTGGCAAAGGAAGCTGGAGCACAGGCATGCATGCAACCTCAGCTGTGAGCGAGGTTAAGGCACGTTTGACAAGTGGGATGAGACACAAAATTTACATCTCATTTCATCTCATCATTATATTTTTTTTTAAATTTCTACATAAAATATAATAAACAATTTAATTTTTTCAAATATCAAAACAAAAATAATATTTTAAACTTTTATCAAAAATAAAAATTTATTATCTCACTATCTAAATCCATCTAGTCATTTGGAATATTTTACTTTCTTTAACATGCAGTAGAAACGCTTAATTTCGAGTTTTGCCTCCCTCCCCTGGCCCTAGCTAGCTCTATGCCATTTACCCATTTTCGTTTTTTAGTCACTGCATGCTCTTCCAACCATTATTCTTAGTTGCTTTGCCATATATAACAGTATGTATATATATATATATATATATATATATATATATATATCTTAGGTTATTGATCTTGCAAGCGCGCAATAGCCAACCATCATGAAGAAGTTACACAATGTAATAGCATTAGTAGTGGGTTCAACAAAATTAAAATTTAGCCAACATTTGACTAGAAAGCATAAAAAGGGTTGTAGTAGACTCAACAAAACTACAGTAATTTTAACTTTCATCAATTTCACTAGTCAAATCTGTTGAACCCTAACTGCTAGCTAAATATTATTTTCACCTAAAAAATTCACTCTCTTTCTTGCTCTTCGATTCTTACCTGCTGTATTTCCTAATTTTTGTTTGTTAAACATATTTAATCGTTTCCGTAGCTTTTAACTTTATTTTGCATCTATACTATACTTGAAATAATATGACCGTTGAAAAAATATATCAGTAGAATATGACAGTTATAAAAAAAGACCATTAAAAAATTTTATCCATTAGAATAATATAAGCGTTAAAAAATTAATGTGTAATTTTTTTAATAACGAATAAATATTCAAATTATAATTAGAATTAAAATAAATAAAAATGTCAAAATCAATATTTTAATAGAATAATGATAAATTTGTTAAGTCTTTGTTTAGTGTTGTTGAGAAGTAATTAGTTAAATTTATTGAAGTGAATTTTCTAATTAAATTTTAACTAAATTTTATTGAACCGAGTACTACTAGTGCTCTAAGGCTATGAAACATTCTCTTAATTGATCAGGTGTATGTATAAAAAGAAAAAAGCGTTACATATTCATAATTAAAAAAATTAATAGCCAAAAATTCATCATTTAAGAGAGAGAGATAGAGTGCAAAAGAATTTGGGGGCCCGCATCATTACAATCGTGAACTACAAACTACCAATACAATCTTGTCATCATGGCATTTTCATACTCCAGAAAGAAATAAAAAAATAAAAATAAAGCCAACTTTGCTTTTAAAAAATTGTATTTTCTTATCATAGAAAGATCATAGAAACTGATCTTTCATGTGAGAAATCTAAACCCAAAAAAGAAAAAAGAACAAAATCGAAAAAACAGTAATCAATATCGATTCTTATAATGATGCTTGGAGTATATACTTGAGAGGCACTGATCGAGGTAATAAGCCACTATGTAGTGGTATTGATTGGAAGATTAATGCGAGTGCAGCTATAAACCGAGCAAAACGCTTGCAATATCATCAAGAGCAAGAGAAAAATTACAGCTAGCAACGCAAGAAACTGCCAAGAACCAACAACGTGAAGCTTGAAGGCATTGCCAACTTTAACACTCCATCTGCCACTGTGATGCTTGTTCACATCTTCAATCACCTTGTCTAAAAATGGCACTTTCTTCAACCTGATAGACTTGCTCATTCCATTCCATAGGTTTGTCGCCTCTGCATCGCTCTTCAAACAGTTAAGGAGGATCCCGCTTTCTCTTAGTGCTTTCACATCCTCCTCAGTGTCAATAATTTCATTCATCAATTCATTGTACGCGTAAAAACCAATGGCCCTGATTCATTCAAAGCTTCATATGCTACTAAGTTCCTCAAAACCACCTCCGTGTTGACATCTAAACTAATGGTGGGGAGGTAAAACGTGCCTTTCTTTGCGTCAAAAGCAATGGTTGAGATGCTGCCATTTGTGGGCAAGAAACGGATCCCGGATGTTGAAAGTTCAATCACAGATGGGATTGAGATTTCCTCTACCGATGGTGGTTTGCTAATGCTGTCGTTTGAGCTTGAAGCCTCGTCTTTTGGCTTGACTTCTTTATTCGAAAAGAAGTACTCCACAGGTTGTTTTATAATCTTGAATACATGAAGGTTAGAGAGGATTGTCCAAGGCAATTTTAGGATGACTTTTACGGCTCTAGACTGCAGCACCTTCTTGATAAGACGTATTGGGCCGCCATTTATTTTCGATAGCAGCTTCCAAATCCCATCGAGGGCTTGTTTCACGTAACTTGAATCTGTAGGAGAGTTTTCCTTCCCTTCGATGCCTTCATCACGATCCCCAGCTTCGTTGATTTCGGATGGTTCCTTCACTTTGGGCACGATCATTTGGTACAGAAAGTCTAGCAGGTGTGAGCCCTAGGAGACCTGAATCTTTGGCAGATCTTCCATCCGTTTAAAAGGTGAAATTTCTTTGCAGAATCCCATTAGCATTGAAAACAACATATCATTGGAAGAATCCAGGGATGATAACTGGAATTCCAAAATCTTCCTCAGCACTAACAAAGGAATCTGATTCTCAAGCATTACCACATCTCTAAGAATAACGTTATGCGCTGATTTCCTTCCTGCATAGTCCACCAAGTGTGACATGCTAGAGGAGACTCTTTTCAGCACCTTTCCTTCTTGGATGGCGTAAGTTTGAAGGAACTCAATCAGGAATGAAGCGTCAATGGCCATCATCCACGCCAAAGTCTCTCCATTGAAATCCAAGTACTTGTGATAGCATGCTCGGATCCTCTGATCAAGTTGTGTAAGTTGGTCTTCAAGATTTTGGTACTTGCGGCTTTGGAGCTGCTTTTGAATTCTTCTTGTTGCCCAGATGAGTAACACAAGAGGGGGGGTGAATTAAGTTGTATTTAAAAAAATAACAATTATAAATCAAATATACAATATAAAATATAAACAAAATATGAAACAACAATAAATATGAAGAGTAAGGGTAAGAGAGAAGCAAACTCAGTATGTTAACGAGGTTCGGCCCCACTGCCTACGTCCTCGCCTCAAGCTACCCTTTGAGGATCCCCGAATTCACTATTCAACCTCCTTCAGGTGGAGATAGAAACCTCTTACACCTTTGAACAACACCGTTACAAAGGATCCGTGTAGAACACCCTCTACACTTGCAATCACCTTACACGTGGTGATTCAACTATTCTCTGTGTAGAACACTTTCTACACGCACAAGGGTTGTACACACCCTTTTACTGATACAAGAATTGATAGTGGGTAGGATATCAAAAAACACTCCTCAATGAGTGAAATAAGAACAATACAAGCACAAACTATATCTCTCAAAATGAACAAGGGTTAAGGCTCAATCTTAGAGAAGAGAGAATGAAAGCTTTGAATGAGAGTTGTATGCTCTTGGTGTTGTAAATGTGAAGCTCTCAAATGATCTATTTATAGGCATATGAGACTTCATATTCAAATTTAAAAAGATTCACATGTCAAAGACATCATCATTCACTTTTCAAAAATTCAAACCTAATCTTTTTACTTTTTACATATGACAAAAGGAGCACACTTTGCTTTTCAAAAAAATCAAAGCTAATCTTTTACTTTTTGCATATGACAAAAGGAGCATACTTTGCTTTTCAAAAATTTCAAATCTAATCTTTTACTTTTTGCATATGACAAAAGGAGCACACTTTACTTTTCAAAAAATTCAAACAAAGGCATCTTCCTTTTGCATAAGTCAAGAAAAATATCAATCACTTTTGAAAATATTCAAATAAAACATGCACATGTGAAAGATGACAATCAATCATCTTTAATATTTTCAAAGTTCAAACATTTAATCATGGCATGCACATGTGAAATATGACAATCAATTATCTTTCAAAATATTCAAATTTAATTTTCAAAATATTCATGCACATGTGAAAAATGTATTTTAATGTTTTATGATAAAATATTAATTTTTGAGCCTTAATCCTAATTTTGAATTTTAAGAGATTTACAACATTTCTCTATGACTTTAATGTGAACTTGTTTCCTTCTTGATCATGTTTGGTTCCTTGATGTGCTTAACTCCATTGTGTGGACAAATTGAGCTTGAGACTCCTTCATTTTTTGAATTCATTTGTTATCATCAAAATCCATGTGTAAATATATAATTACACAAAACTTGAAACATTAGGTTCAACAATCTCCCCCTTTTTGATGATGACAAATACTTGATAGAACCTGAAGCCTGTATTAATACTTAAGCTCCCCCTGAGAATGTGCGTTAGTTTTTCAAGCAAAAAAATAAATATAATTCCAAGCATATATAACAAGTTTAGCAATTTAAACCTCTTCATTTATAAAACCGTTTAAGAAAGCACTTTTAACATCCATTTGAAAATATTTGAAAACTTTATAACAAGCATATGTAAGTAACATTTGAATAGTTTCTAATCTTGCGACTAGTGCATATGTCTCATCAATCAATTCCTTCTTCTTGATTGAAACCTTGGACTACAAGTCGAATTTTATTTCTAGTAATGACTCCGGACTCATCTTTCTTATTTCTAAAAATCCATTTTATTTTTACTTGTAGAGAACTTCATGCATATCTATAAAAACAATTAAAATGAATTTTCTTAGTACCCAAGTTCTTTGGGTCATTTATTTATTAGTATTAGAAGAAACAAGATATTTAGGTACCCATATGGCCCTAATAGTCATTGTATGCTTTCTTCTAATAGGACAAGAATGATAATTATGACCATTTCTATTACAAAAATTGCAAATAGCATGTGGCATATATGAAGAAGTTGAGTGATTATAATAGTATCCTTTTTTGATAAAATTATTATGAAAAGAATTTTGAATATAAACTTTGATGTAGAAGGATTATAAAAGAAATTTTTATAAGATTTGAATTTTTGTTTTGTCATATATCCCAAACTTGCCTTGTCAAAAACACATCTTTGACTACTAAGAAGTTTTTCAAAATTTCTTTTTCCATTCGTAAAGTTTTCAACAATATTTTATAAATCAGTTTTCTTCTTCTTCAACTCAAGATTTTCATCTTTCAAAACAATATTTTCTTTTCTTAAAATATCAATTTCGTTTGTTAAAGAAGAATTTTTCTTTTTCAAAGCAGTATATTTGATACCCAATTTTTCAAATTCCTCATATATCTCCTCTAAAACATTTTGCAATTCTTCATATGAAGGATTTTCAATATTATCAAAATTTGTTACCTCAATGTCATCTTTAGCCATAAGACAGAGATTTGCTGATTCTTCATTGCTTGCTTCACTATCTGAGCTACTTGAATCATCATCCCATGTAGCTTTCATTGCTTTCTTGCCTTTGTTTCGATCTTTCTTTAGCAGGGGACAATCTGGCTTGATATGACCAGGCTTATTGCATTTATAACAAATTAAAGTATCATTTTTACCTGAATCTTTCTTGGAAAACTTTTTGAATGATTTCCTCGGAGGAGTTTTATTTTTCTTTAAGAATCTCTGAATTCTTCTTGTTATCATCGCAACTTCTTCATCTTTATCGTCATTTTCCTCATCTTCATCACTTTCACTTTCATGAGGAACAGCTTTAAGTGCCAAGCTCTTCTTTGGCTTTCCTTCTTCTTCTCCTCTTTTCAATGTGTACTCATGGGTGATAAGTGACCCGATGAGTTCATTCACTTCGAGCTTCTTGAGGTCTCTAGCTTCAAGAATCGCTGTCACTTTTGATTCCCAACGTTTTGGTAGAGAGTTGAGAATTTTTCTTACCATTTCCACTTTGGAATAAACTTTACCAAGAGCTGTCAAACTGTTTATGATGTTAGTAAAACGAGTGTGCATGCTAGAAATAGATTCATCATCATTCATCTTAAACATTTCATATTCATGAGTAAGAATATAAATTTTTGATTCCTTAACTTGAGAAGTTCCTTCATAAGTAACTTCCAAGTTATCCCAAATTTCTTTTGCCGTAGCACAAGTCATTACTCTATTAAACTCATTACCATTGAGAGCATTATATAATAAATTCATAGCAGTTAAATTCAAAGTATAAAGTCTATCGTCTTCACGATCAAACTCTTCTTCTTCCTTTTTGACCTTTACTCCACCAACCACTTTTGTTGGAATATAAGGTCCATTTACAATGCATTTCCAGATCTCTCGACCTTGAGCCTGAAGGAATATTCTCATTCTAACTTTCCAGAATGAATAATTGTCTCCACAAAAGAGTGGAGGCCGACTGCTAGATTGACCTTCACCAAATGAAGCTGCAATGTTAGCCATAAGATCTTAACTCAAAAGATAGTTAATCTTATAATAGAGCTTTAGCTCTGATACCAATTGTTGCCCAGATGACTAACACAAGAGGGGGGGTGAATTGAGTTGTTTTTAAAAAAAATAACAATTATAAATCAAATATACAATATAAAATATAAACAAAATATGAAACAGCAATAAATATAAAGAGTAAGGGTAAGAGAGAAGCAAACTCAGTATGTTAACGAGGTTCGGCCCCACTGCCTACGTCCTCGCCTCAAGCTACCCCTTGAGGATCCCCGAATTCACTATTCAATCTCCTTCAGGTGGAGGTAGAAACCTATTACACCTTTGAACAACACCGCTACAAAGGATCCGTGTAGAACACCCTCTACACTTGCAATCACCTTACACGTGGTGATTCAACGATTCCCTGTGTAGAACACTTTCTACACGCACAAGGGTTGTACACACCCTTTTACTGATACAAGAATTGATAGTGGGTAGGATATCAGAAAACACTCCTCAATGAGTGAAATAAGAACAATACAAGCACAAACTATATCTCTCAAAATGAACAAGGGTTAAGGCTCAATGCTTAGAGAAGAGAGAATGAAAGCTTTGAATGAGAGTTGTATGCTCTTGGTGTTGTGAATGTGAAGCTCTCAAATGATCTATTTATAGGCATATGAGACTTCATATTCAAATTTAAAAAGATTCACATGTCAAAAACATCATCATTCATTTTTCAAAAATTTCAAACCTAATCTTTTTACTTTTTGCATATGACAAAAGGAGCACACTTTACTTTTCAAAAAATTCAAACAAAGGCATCTTCCTTTTGCATAAGTCAAGAAAAACATCAATCACTTTTGAAAATATTCAAATAAAACATGCACATGTGAAAGATGACAATCAATCATCTTTAATATTTTCAAAGTTCAAACCTTTAATCATGGCATGCACATGTGAAATATGACAATCAATTATCTTTCAAAATATTCAAATTTAATTTTCAAAATATTCATGCACATGTGGAAAATGTATTTTAATGTTTTATGATAAAATATTAATTTTTGAGCCTTAATCCTAATTTCAAATTTTAAGAGATTTACAACATTTCTCTATGATTTTAATGTGAACTTATTTCCTTCTTGCTCATGCTTGGTTCCTTGATGTGTTTGACTCCATTGTGTAGATAAATTGAGCTTGAGACTCCTTCATTTTTTGAATTCATTTGTTATCATCAAAATCCATGTGTAAATATATAATTACACAAAACTTAAAACCTTAGGTTCAACACTTCTGGCTGCCGCTAGCTTATATCTCTGCATTTCATAGAGCTCCGGACGCCAATAATGGTAAGGACCGAGAGCAACTTGCTGTGGAATATAAGAATCTGGAGCGCTAACCAAAAGAGCTTTGGGGACATTGAAAATGCATACGGGAACTTCAGCGTCATCCTGATCAAGCTCTTCTTCGAGGGTTCGACGGATCTGAATAACCCATCGAAGCTCATCGAATTTGGAATCAGATTGTGAAGGCATGTTGGGTTTGGGAAAAGACATGTTTGTTTTTCTCGGAGAGATCGAAGAAGGTTTTGGTATGGTGTGGGGGCAGTTTTCGATGCATTTAGTGATGGGGGAGTTGGAGTAAGGATGCATATTTTTAATTCGCATAAATACACATGCATTAATCTATTTTAATGAAACTGCTTTGCTATAAACAAATGAAATGCGTTTCTCACACTTTATATTATTTTTATTTTTTATTTTTTATTTTTTTTTTTTGAAAGGAAAACCTTCATTCATATAACTTGAGGATTACATCTATTGTCAATAAAACAAACACGCATGACCTCTACAGGTCCATCTTCTAACCAAATTATCTCACTTTCAGCCCTTAAATCCAGTTTAGCTGCTGTATGAGCAACATTATTACAAATTCTAGGAATAAAATGTTGCCCAGATGACTAATACAAGAAGGGGGTGAATTGAGTTGTATTTAAGAAAATAACAATTATAAATCAAATATACAATATAAAATATAAATAAAATATAAAATAGCAATAAATATAAAAAGTAAGGGTAAGAGAAGCAAACTCAGTATGTTAACGAGGTTCGGCCCCACTGCCTACGTCCTCGCCTCAAGCTACCCCTTGAGAATCCCCGAATTCACTATTCAACCTCCTTCAGGTGGAGATAGAAACCTATTACACCTTTGAACAACACCGCTACAAAGGATCCGTGTAGAACACCCTCTACACTTGCAATCACCTCACACGTGGTGATTCAACTATTCCCTGTGTAGAACACTTTCTACACGCACAAGGGTTATACAAACCCTTTTACTGATATAAGAATTGATAGTGGGTAGAATATCAGAAAATACTCCTCAATGAGTGAAATAAGAACAATACAGCACAAACTATATCTCTCAAAATGAACAAGGGTTAAGGCTCAATGCTTAGAGAAGAGAGAATGAAAGCTTTGAATGAATATTGTATGCTCTTGGTGTTGTAAATGTGAAGCTCTCAAATGATCTATTTATAGGCATATGAGACTTCATATTTAAATTTAAAAAGATTCACATGTCAAAGACATCATCATTCACTTTTCAAAAATTCAAACCTAATCTTTTTACTTTTTGCATATGACAAAAGGAGCACACTTTGCTTTTCAAAAAAATCAAACCTAATTTTTTACTTTTTGCATATGACAAAAGGAGCACACTTTGCTTTTCAAAAATTTCAAACCTAATCTTTTACTTTTTGCATATGACAAAAGGAGCACACTTTACTTTTCAAATTTTTCAAACAAAGACATCTTCCTTTTGCATAAGTCAAGAAAAACATCAATCACTTTTGAAATTATTCAAATAAAACATGCACATGTGAAAGATGACAATCAATCATCTTTAATATTTTCAAAGTTCAAACCTTTAATCATGGCATGCACATGTGAAAGATGACAATCAATTATCTTTCAAAATATTCAAATTTAATTTTCAAAAATATTCATGCACATGTGGAAAATGTATTTTAATGCTTTATGATAAAATATTAATTTTGAGCCTTAATCCTAATTTCAAATTTTAAGAGATTTACAACATTACTCTATGACTTTAATGTGAATTTTTTTCCTTCTTGCTCATGCTTGGTTCTTTGATGTGCTTGACTCCATTGTGTGGACAACTTGAGCTTGAGACTCATTCATTCTTTGAAATCATTTGTTATCATCAAAATCCATGTGTAGATATATAATTACACAAAACTTGAAATCTTAGGTTCAACAATCTCCCCTTGAGAATATGCGTTAGTTTTTCAAGCAAAAGTATAAATATAATTCCAAGCATATATAACAAGTTTAGCAATTTAAACAATGTTAATGTTCTAGTCTAAAACTTCTCCCCCTTTTGGCATCATTAAAAAGGATCGGCAGCAAGTAAATAGACTGAAGAAAACGGTGCGTTAAAATACACTGTAGATAGTTGAAAAAGAGAGCCGTCTGTGACCCGACAAGTCCTGCAAAGCCTCGAGGCCTAACTCTATGAATTTAGTGCAGTTGAAGATAGAAACAAATCGCCTGATGTTGTTGACAAACGAGATATAAACAAACGCCTGATTTAAACTAGTTTCTCTTGTTCTTTATGCTATCTCTATAAAAACAGTCTTAAAATTCATCCGATTTGCATCAAATCTTATTCTTATCTTTATAACTCATCTGAATTCATTCTACATTCTCGCTTTAAGTTTTTCAATTATTTTCTCAATGGCCAATTCTTCTAACATTCCTCTAGATCCATCCATGAGGTATTCAGCACCTCAACCTCCTGTCCTTTCTGCAGCTGCCATTGGTGTCATGTTGCAGCAAGAAAATAATAGTTTGGCTAATAAATCAGACTCCGATGCTATCTACGACTTGGTGAGTCTTAAGACTCTCTACTCATCCTCTATTGTTGCTTTTTCCCAGCGGGTACAAGCCAAAAACCATGAGGTTGAAAGGCTTAAAGAACAAATTGTTGTACTTCAACGAATTGTTCAAGAGTCTCACACAAGGGAATGAATCCTTCGGCAGAAGAATAAACAGTTGAAATCTCTATTGAATTCTTCATTCCGCTTGCCAGTTCCCATGGATAGGGATAACATGATATTGTATGAAGAGAATGAACGTCTCAAACGAACCTCAAGTTTATGTAAAAGTATTTGAAAAAAATCTCTATATTTTTATGAACTCTGATCTATCTTTTAAGAGATATTCATAATATGCATCATACCTATTTCTCTTCTAATCATACATAATCTATATTCTGGTAAAGGTTTTGTGAATATATCTGATAACTGATCATGTGTGTTTGTGAACTCTAGTACTATATCGCCTTTCTGCACATGATCTCGAAGAAAATGATATCTTATTTCAATATGCTTAGTTCTAGAATGTTGTATTGGGTTCTTTGAAAGATTTATAGCACTTGTATTATCACATTTGATTGGAATGTGATTATACATGAGTTTAAAATCTTCAAGTTGTTGCTTCATGTAAAGAACTTGAGCACAACAACTACCTGCAGCAACATATTCTGCCTCAGCAGTAGTTAGTGCAACAGAATTTTATTTTTTACTAAACC
>QGSO01000185.1:0-34359 GCA_011037825.1 Carya cathayensis
TTAATACTATATTAAATAATATAGTATTATATATATGTATATTACTATATAATATTATATATTATATAATGTATTACTATATTATATAATCACTATAGCGTAAAAAATGTTCGAATGTTATTATTATTACGTTCGGATGTATTGATTAACGTCCGAACGTATAAGTTATACGTTCGCATGTTGATATAACGTCCGAACGTATAATACAGTACGTTCGCATGTAGATGAAACGTTCGAACGTTAACTGTATATAAAGCCAGGCCCGACGGCTTCCAGACCATTTCTCGCACAAACTCTCTCTCTCTCTCTCTCTTCCTCTCCGCCACGAACGCCGCCGCAGCCATCATCAAACGCCACTGCAACCGTCACTAAAAGGTAATGTGCTCTCCCATCATCTATTTATTTCCATTTTAATCGGTGGGTTTCAAAAATTCCAAACCCACCGTAGGCCGGTTATACACATTGCATTTCCGGCCACCATTCGCCGTAAATTGATAAAATAAGACCGTAGAAACATTCCCCACTATTGATAGATGCTTCTTTTGGTTGTTTGTGGCTTCGAAACATGTGCTTCGAAGCTTTCGGTAATGGCTGACTCGACTCAACGATTCTGATTCGTTACGTTCGGACGTCACAACCAAACGTCTGAACGTGTGACCTTCATTATTCCTTACGTTCGCACGTTAAATTGTAACGTGCGAACGTAATTTTTGACGTGCGAACGTTTTTATCCTACGTTTTAAGAGTACGTTGGATAAAACGTTCGAACGTAAACCGTTGGTCTTCTTCGGCTACGAAGAACGTCCAAATGTATGACGGTTCAAATTCTTTACGTCCGAACGTTTAGATCATACGTTCGGATGTAATGAACGAATTCGTACGTCAAATCTAACGTCTAAATTAAACGTTCGATAAAACGTCCGAACGTCATACAAAACGTTTGAACGTTTTGACTCGTTTGGATCTATTTTACATTCGAATATTTATTCCAATACATTCGAACGTATATCCAAATCTAATTTATGTTCGAATTTACATTCAGACGTAAATTCCTTCATATACTTTTTATTATTAATCGTTCACATGTTAATATTCACATTGGAATTTCACAACTTACGTTCGAACGTCAAATCTTTGTACATTCGAACGTAACTTTTTTAATTTTAACGTGCAAACGTAAATTCTATAACGTTCAAACGTTTTTCTATTAAAAATTTTTTATATTTTTTCTTCTTATTATTATTATTTTAGATATTGAAAAAGTCAAATTATTTAAAAATTTTACTGTCAAAATTATGTAAATTTATAAGGATGATATTTTATTTTTCTGTATAATCCATATATGTCATAATACGTATGTATATGTGATTCTAAATATTATTTTAAATATTATAACTTCTATTTTTTTAAAATTTTCAAGATATGCCTCAGTATATGATGACAAGGAATCGAGGGAGGGATGGAGGCAATCCAGACATTACTCGACTGGGGGCACGAACTGTTATGGGGGAACGAGTGTAACAGCCCGCTAAAATTATCAGTTTTGGATTATTTCCCGACAGCAATCACATCTCTCTTATCTTTACCCTCATCTGGAATCACGCGTATAGATTATCTTTTCCGTAAATCACGTAATTTGTTCTTCACCGACAGCTGTAAAATCATGAACAGTTCTATCCTAAGCGTTGTACCTCGATGGCGTTTTTCCGGATCTTATCCATCGAATTTCAAAGTATTAAATAAGCTTGTTTTTAAAGTAGCACAATTATAATAATTTAATGAGTTCTGAAAATATTATAATTGTGGATATTTATTTAGATTAAATATTTTAATTGTTTTAAGATATTAAGAGGTTTAATTTTACGTTGAAAATTCTTATTTAAATTTAAGTGTTTTATGCACTTTGATTAATTAACGGTACTTTATCATTTTTATATAATGATGAAGAAATATTATTTTATAAATTTTAGTTTATAAAATAATATTCTACCTTAATTCATCATAGTGTTTTATTTAAAGTGTTTTATTTAAAATAAGACATTTAAGCGTTTTTAATCAGTGTTTTAACTCACTGTTGGTTTATTTGAGGATCCCGAAATATAGATTTGAAGCAATATACTCTGGCCCTACCCTTTTTCTCTTCACTTTTTCTCTTTTTCTTTTTATTTTATTTTTTTTCTCTTCCTCTCTCACCAAAGTTCATCCCCTCCAATTTTCAGAGCCATCGGACCAGCCGTTAGTCTCCGAGAGCCGCCGGAAGTTGCTGCCCCTGCCCTGTTTTCTCCCCTGTTGCCGATTTCTTTCTCCGCCCAGAACCGCCGCTCGCCGGCGGCGTGGACTACACCACCCACCCAGATTTCTTCCCCTCTCACCGGTGAACATCCCCTCCAAGTTTCACCTCCATCCGAGCCACCGTTAGCCGCCACTCTCGCCTCCAAACAAATGGGTTTTTAAGGTTTTTCACCATTTTGGACCACCATACACGGCCAAATCAGCCACCAAGCACCACCATTAGACTCACCACATCAAGGGCTTCCTCCCCATGTCTTTCTTTTTCCCAAACTCTCACTTTTTTCATATGGGTTTCTCAAAACACCCGTTCGGTTGCACCACCGTGCGCCGCCGTACACGGCCACCCGTGGTGTTTCACCACCACCATCTTGTTCCTCTCATCCTCATGAACCTCTCCAAGAAATTTCATGGCCAACGGAGCTTCGTAGAGCTCACACTCTCCCTCACTCTCCAAGGCCAAAAATGGTTTCAAACGGCCGATCCGCCGCCGTTAGCCACCGTCCGACCACCACCTCACCACCACAGCTCCACCACATGTTCCTTTACCTTTCCCTAGCTTTCCATGAAGTTCTATGGCTTTTCGCTACCTCGCGTCTCCTCCGCTCACCGTTCGGAGTTACTATTCACGGCGTGACGCCGCCGTGCTCCGCCACCTTTGACCACCACGAGGCGACCGTGAGTCTTCCAAGACCACGCCTAGCCTTTCTCAAGCCCAAACTACCACTTTATGTGGTGGACAGACACCGTACCGCCACGTACGCTCCTCCGACGCATGTTCGTGACGAACAACGAGCGACGCACGGGTTATCCCGTCGATGGTATAACCTTCTATCTCTAGTTATTTTACGTTTAAAATAGTTAGTTGGTTGGTTTGTGAATTGTGTAGTTGTATTTGTGGAGTTCGTTGCGTAGTTGTGAAGGGAAGTGTGGTTGTGAAGTGTTGAGTTTGATTGTGTATTTTGTGGACTGTGCTGTGAAGTATAGGCGTGAGATGGATGCCGTAGATGTGATACGGCGGGTTGTGTGAAGAGAATACGCGTGTAGCGTACTCTGTGTAATGCAGCGACGCGCCGCGCGACGTGCGCTGTAATGATGTGTGTCGTAGAAGGAAGGGAGTACGCATGTAGTGTACTCCGTGTTGTATGGCGATGCATCGTGTGATGTGCATCGTGTTGATGAGTGTTGTAGCGAAGGAAGTACGCGTAGTGCGTACTCCGTGTCGCGTAGCGATGCACTGTGAGACGTGTATCGCAGTGATGGGTTTTGTAGTGTGGATGGAAGAGAGTTCACGTGAGTGTACTCTGTATTAAGTCGTGATACACCGGATGGCGTGTCACGAAGGGTTGGATGGCGTAGCAGAGAAGTATGGAGCGTATGGTGTAGTGTTGGGAAACTGTATAACAGTGTCCCGAAGCAGTGGTGTTATGGATTATAGTCCGGGGTGACTGGTGTCATCTTGGGGTTGACTATGGCTAAGAGTATATGGATTGAGAAAGGAATTGTTTGTTTGGTTATTATTGATAATTTTAATGAACTTGTTTTAGTGCAAAGGCTTTCTGAAGTCAAATTATCTCTTCAGAGTATAGTGAAACCTCAAGTTGCCGTGGTGTTGCAAGTGCTTACAATATGACAATTGAGTTCAGAAGTGAAAATCTTAAGGACTTGAGTGTTCCTCTTCCAACTGTTGTGCAGTTCCTCGTGTTTCGCACTCTATTCTCATAGAACGCGACGATCGAGGTAAGTTAGCCTCTAACTTACTATCAGTTTATTGTGTATGTGTGATGGGTAAGAGAACTACAATTTATGTATGTATGTTCTCGTATATGCCATGTCATGCTATGTCATTACATGTTTATCTGCTACGTATGATTTAATCTCTCATGAATAATTATCTGTTACATAATCTTTTCTGTCATACAATGATGTATGTTATAAGTATGCCATGTTAAGTATGCCATATGATACATGTATGCCATGAAATGTTTATGATTAAATCATATTATGCCATTTACAAGTATACGCCATGTTAGAAAAGTATATGATATTAAATAATATCTCATGCATTAAGAACGATAAGACATGTTATGATATGTATAATGCGTGGGGCCACAACAACTGTGGAGTACGTATTATATTTATGTTACTTATAATGCGTGGGGCCACAACAACTGTGGAGTACGTATTATATTTATGTTATGTTATTTATAATGCGTGGGGCCACAACAACTGTGGAGTACGTATTATATTTATGTTATGTTACTTATAATGCGTGGGGCCACAACAACTGTGGAGTACGTATTATATTTATGTTACTTATAATGCGTGGGGCCACAACAACTGTGGAGTACGTATTATATTTATGTTATGTTACTTATAATGCGTGGGGCCACAACAACTGTGGAGTACGTATTATATTTATGTTATGTTATTATAATGCGTGGGGCCACAACAACTGTGGAGTACGTATTATATCTTATGTTATGTTACTTATAATGCGTGGGGCCACAACAACTGTGGAGTACGTATTATATTTATGTTACTTATAATGCGTGGGGCCACAACAACTGTGGAGTACGTATTATATTTATGTTATGTTACTTATAATGCGTGGGGCCACAACAACTGTGGAGTACGTATTATATTTATGTTACTTATAATGCGTGGGGCCACAACAACTGTGGAGTACGTATTATATTTATGTTACTTATAATGCGTGGGGCCACAACAACTGTGGAGTACGTATTATATTTATGTTACTTATAATGCGTGGGGCCACAACAACTGTGGAGTACGTATTATATTTATGTTACTTATAATGCGTGGGGCCACAACAACTGTGGAGTACGTATTATATTTATGTTACTTATAATGCGTGGGGCCACAACAACTGTGGAGTACGTATTATATTTATGTTACTTATAATGCGTGGGGCCACAACAACTGTGGAGTACGTATTATATTTATGTTACTTATAATGCGTGGGGCCACAACAACTGTGGAGTACGTATTATATTTATGTTACTTATAATGCGTGGGGCCACAACAACTGTGGAGTACGTATTATATTCTATGTTACTTATAATGCGTGGGGCCACAACAACTGTGGAGTACGTATTATATTTATGTTACTTATAATGCGTGGGGCCACAACAACTGTGGAGTACGTATTATATTTATGTTACTTATAATGCGTGGGGCCACAACAACTGTGGAGTACGTATTATATTTTATGTTACATGAAGTATGGGGCCACAACAACTGTGGAGCATACACTACATGAGACACAGCAATTGTGACATGTAGAATACGTGGGGCCACAACAACTGTGGAGTACGTATTATATTTTATGTTATGTGAATTCATGGGGCCACAACAACTGTGGAGCATGAAGTATGGGGCCACAACAACTGTGGAGCATACACTACATGAGACACAGCAATTGTGACATGTAGAATACGTGGGGCCACAACAACTGTGGAGTACGTATTATGTTTTATGTTACTTGAATACGTGGGGCCACAACAACTGTGGAGTACGTATTAATGCACGTTATTAATCAAGACAATTAAATAAGATTCCAAGTTTATGTTAAGTCAAGTTTCAGATCAAGTTCATGTTATGTTATGCTCACGTACATGTTATGTTCCAAGTTCATGTTCACATCATGTTATGTTCACGTTTATGATACGTTCAAGCTCACGTTCATGTTATGTTATGTTCATGTCCATGTTATGTTTCACGTTCATGTTATGTTGATTGTTCATGTTATGTTTTAAGCTTAAGTTCATGCCATGTTAAGTCAAGTTCAGTTCACGCTTAAGTTCTGGTTAAGTCATGCTATATGTCAAGTTATACTATGTTTATGTATGACTATAATTATGCATTTATGCTTTTACTGCCATGCATGCATTTTTAACCTGTGTATAAGTTTTATGTTAACTTACTGAGATTTGTAATCAAATCTCACTGTGGTAGTCCCAACTACCATTCCCCCCGAATGGTAGATCTTGTTACAGGACCCGAAGGAGAATTGGAATCTGACCAACTGAATACAGTCGACTAGGCCACGGTGCGATGTTGATGATGGTATAGTATTTAACTTAGGTTAATACTTACACTTTTGGAGTTGTATCTCAAGTATTCTTTTGATCACAACCATTTTAGACTAGTGTGGTGATCACGGCTTTTTAGTATGCCTTTATGTATGAAATATGTTTCAAGTATTTGGGATATTTTTAGTTTGGTGCATAGTATTGCTAAAGAAAAAAATTATCCGCTGCGAATATTGCATAATGCTAGATGCATGTTAGGAACATTGCATCTTATATGTCATGAACGGGGGCAGGTAACCTTGTGTTGCATGTCTCGACGCTTCAAATGTCCGTTCAATCCCAAGCGGAATTTGGGGGCGTCACAACGAGAAATACTAATTAATAAGTTCGATGAGCTCAGCTAGGAGCGGAAAATGCTGAGAGACGTCTTCGTCACCAGAGGCTGGGGCCCAATATGCACATTGAGGGAAAAGATTTACCCATCAATTGTTCGAGAGTTTTACATTGGGATGACCACCATACCTAACGATGCATCATCCCATACTCTCACTGTACGTGGTGTACAGTTTCAGTTCTCGGCAGATGTTATCGCCGAGTTACTCCAGATTCCGCATATACTACCTGAGTCGACAGCTGCTCAGGCTGGTGACACAGTAGCTACATTTTCCCCGGGCACATTCGAGGCAGATCCAGCCCCTTCTGCTTCATCTTCGGGCCCTGTTGAGTTAATGCCCAGTCATGAAGAAGATCGACCCGAGGATGATCCTATTGCTACTGAGGTTGGTGATGATGAGCGGGATCAGGATTTCTACATCCTCACTGGCACGGACCGCACGAAGCTCAATAGGCCGAACTCCTTCAGCCAGAATCAACTGCTGCCTTTCTTTCGCATGTTGCAAATTTTTGTTGCAACAAATATAGACGCGGTGGCACATAAGAGCACATTCAGTCGGGCTCGTGCACAGTTCCTAATTCGCTTGGCACGTGGTGAGCCCATTGACTTGCCCCTCGTTATATTTGAGCGGATCCGTTACGAGGCCAGCATCGTTACCACGGATAATCTCCCGTACGGAGTCATCATCAGCCGCTTATTACTAGTCCGAGGAGTGCCACTCCAGGCGGAGGAGATGATGCTAAACCAGATGAGCCCCATCGACATGACCACACACCGCCGGAGCATTGGACAGGGGAGAGGCTTAGCTCGACGTCAGTCTGGTCCTATGACAGATCTTGTTCCCCCGACCGAGTTTGGTGCCGATGTTGCTCACCCGTCTGCGAGTACTAGTCGGCAGCCGGGAGTTGCATCTGCGGGGGATGTGCGACCTGCTTGAGTTGATGCAGTGATGATAGATATGAAGGCGCATATAGACCGACAAATCGATAGACAGATTGCGCATATAGATTAGGCTGTCGCACATCTTGCACATCATGTAGATGTGCTAAACAATAAGGTTGAGACATTGATTGAGGAGTTTCGATCTTTTGTAAATCAATAGTTCTGAAAGTCATTTGTAAAAATTTATCATATTTTATTTTTTATTTTCGACATATGTAATGAACATAGATATTTAATGTATGTATTGTGTTGCTTAATTTCTGCTCTTAATTTTCTTTAATATAACGTTACTCAACCTTAATATTAAACAAATATATATTATGGTTAATTTATGTAAATTAACATATAACGTTCGAACCTTATAACTTTAACGTTTGAACTTTGGCACTAATAATTTTTTCATTCGCACGTAATTATATAAAACGTTCGAACGTTCGTGCTAAAATTTTTACGTTCGCACGTCAATATTAATAACATTCGAACATTATTGTGACGTGCAAATGTATTAAGTGAAACGTCCGAATGTTAAAAAATTCTTGCCCAACATTTAGTGACAGTTCCCACAAACTGTCACAGAAAATACGTTTTAATCACAGTTTGGAAACCGTCACTATTTCTAATCTGTCACTAAAAGCCATATTTGTTGTAGTGGCACTAAGGCTATCCCAAGTACAAGAGAATATCGTATAATAATTATGAATAAATTCCTAAATCGTCTCCTCAGGGAAAATTACTTAAAAATTAAACTCATTGAAAATTGTGAAAATCTTCACAAAAAAGAAAATAAAGATGATGGTATGTGTAATGGATGGAAAAGGGTACTAGTCATGGACTAGATTTATATTTTTAGATTTTGATTGTCGGATTGAAATGTAAAAGACTAATAGATTAAACTCATAAATTAATAAAACTAAGTAAAGAATTTAACTAGATTAGAAAGTAAGTGACAAAACATGCACTGAAAATTGAAAAGCCTCAAAATCAATGTTCTAGGGTTCATCATTGTATTCGAATCACAATTTTTCAAAATTAAACCATAGCAATTGTAATCACTATTAAAATGAACGTTTAACAAAACAAGAAAAATAAATAACATGAACTAAAAGAATAACAAATAAATTACTCAAACTTCTAAATCAAAAATTCCCAACATAATCTAGAAATTTAAAACTGAAATGAAATAATAAGTAGAGAATGAAAAGATCAAGTCAATTGAATTGAGATGAAAAGTTGAAGCGGTGGAGGAGGCTGAGCTACAGTAGCAATTGGACCCCTCAAGGAGCTCTTCAATCTGCCGCAGTGTGAGTGAATGCTTCCAAAGAATTCGTGTTGTTGTGTGAATGATTGCTTGTATGAATCCCCCTCTCCAAATCTGAATGAAAATCAATGGAAAAATAAATTCTAAGTGTTCCTCTAATCAAAACAGTGTTTTCCAAGCCAAGAGTCGGCCATAAGATGTGAAAAATCATATATATACCCTAACGGCAGAATAAACCCTAGATCTGTAAAATACAATGTCCGCTCGAGCGGAGTGTCGAGCGAACATCGAGCGTTCAACTCTGCTCTGACTTCGCTCGAGCGGCCAAATGCTTCCGCTCGAGCGATCTCCTTTCCCTCAACCCGCTCAAGCTCACTGTCGAGCGGCAGTCGAGCGTTTGAATCTGCCTGAATTTGCTCGAGCGGTGGCTTTACCAAAATCCACAGTAATCAACAGTTGGTAAAATTTAAGCAAAAATTCATGCTTTTAATCAATTAAAATCACAACTTGGATTCATTCATTTTTCCATATAAAACCAATGATAAACTAATGAAAGAATTAAGATTTATTGGTTCCAAAAGCATTAAAAATGCAATAATTCAGCTCAATCATCTACCGGCTTTCTGCCATGTGACAGGCTTGCCATGCTTGATCGTGGCCACTCCAACAGACCTGGACCCAAGTCGTGGCATGTTCATCCTGCCCTTCATTAAATGCAGCACAGTCCTAATATAGCGCACCAACTCTCCATGCTTGCCCAACCGTCGATAACATGAGGTAGTGACCACTCCTACCCCTGCATACACGGCTTGTTGGCCAATAGAAGTGTCAGGCCTTCTGACTGAGTGGGTCACATTTCGTGCATGATACATCATTGCTCCTTTCTAGCCCTCCTAGGCTGGTCTCACCCTTTGGGCCCTGCCCATCCTATCCTTTCATACCAATCCCTTATTGCCGGGCTATCCAGAGGACCATCGGTGTCTCATGGGCTAGGCCTACGTGGTTCGGCCCGACACTGGGAACGACCTCCCTCACAATTTCCATCCTACAATTCGAGGAGGATTAATTGGGAATGGAATCCCTTTTCAACCCAATTAATTCAGCGTCAAGTATTAAAAATTCAACTTTTACTTTTTGCTAGATGTTCCTCTCCGCCCCCTTCACGAGGAGTGTGGTGGAGACCTCCTATCTACAATCGTGAGTACTTGAGTAGGAGGGGGATGCTTCTCCCTAGCTTGGTGATGGACTTGATACTACAACACTTTACATTTAGCTCTTTTAACTAGATGGTGCCAAGGTGCACGTGCATGAAACTCCTACCAATTAAGTATGCATTTGGATTTACTTGATCGTGTAAGAAAAATAAGATGAGGAAGAAGGTCACATTTTCTTTGACATGATGCCTGTGTTTAAAAACAAAGGTCTATGAGAGATTATAAGTTATGTAATGAATTTGTACAGCTTAACTAATGAACTAAAGATGGGATGAAAGAATAAAATCATGTTGAACAATATCTGTACTATTTGACCTCAAAATCACTGGGATTTATATTATGTTGATTTTCTGGTTTATGATGACAAGAATCATGGTAGTGATATTTGGCTCATTTGAACAATTATGGTTAGCACCCCCTGCAAACTGATGGCGAGTGGCCGGATGATCAGCTTGTCACGCAGTAATAAGAACCTAGAAGTAGTGAGTCCTTTTATAAATATATCAGCACACTACTCTGATGAGGAGATGTATCTAAGTCTAAGATAGATATCATTGTCGAGAACCTTTTCTTGAATGAAGTGATAATCCACTTCAATGTGCTTGGTTCGAGCAAGATGGGGTTACAGGCCAAAGCAAGAGCTCCCAAGTTGTCACACCAGATTATGAGCAAAGTGGGAAGAGAGATTTTGAGGTCTTTGAAGAACATTCTAATCCAAAAGAGCTTGACAGTGGATATGGCAAGGGACCTATATTCAGCTTCAGTGTTGCTTCGAGAGACACTTTTTTTTTTTTGCACTCCATGAGATAAGACATGGGCGATAAATACCAAATCCACTAGTTGATCGTCTATCATCCATGGAGCCTACCTAATCTGAATCACAATAGGAAGTGAGAGAGAGTGTACCACGAGAAAGATGCATATCATGGGTGATGGTACATTTGAGATATCTTAATACTCATTTAGCTGCGAATCAATGAGTGCTAGTAGGTGCATGAAGAAACTGACATAGTTGGTTGACTAAGTAAGCAATGTCAGGTCTGGTCAGAGTGAAGTATTGGAGGACCCCCATGATTTGTCGATATTTAGTGCCATCAGTAAGAGGTTCTCTTTCATGCTGAGATAATTTGGTGCCAGATGATCCTAGGGTGGACATGGTTTTGCACCAGTCATGTGAACTCGATGCAACAAATCCAAAATATATTTAGATTGTATTAAGTAAAGACTAGTGTGATCCCGAGTGGCTTGAATGCCTAGAAAGAGAGCCAAGTGATCGAGATCTTTTAAGGCAAATTCTTGCTTTAGGACTTTAATCTAGGAGGATATATGCTCAGAATGAGTTCCTGTGACAAGTATTTCATCAACGAGACAAGCAAAGAAAGATGAACATTATCTTTATGAAATGTAAAAATAGAATGGTCAAGTTGTGATTCAAGGAGGCCAAGAGCAATCAATACTTGGAACAGTTTTTGAAACCAAGCTCATGGGGGCTTGTTTGAGTCCATATATGGACTTATGGAGCTTACAAACGTGATTTTGGAATTGTGGGTGGTTGCTCCAAGAAAACAGTCTCCTACAAAGTGCCACGTAAGAAGGCATTTGAAACATCTAATTGCTTGATCTGCCAACCACAATGAACTGCAAGACTAAGAAAGATTTGGATGGTGGCTGGTTTTTATTACTAGACTAGTGTAGTCAATGCCATCTCGTTGTTCATAGCCTTTGGCCACTAAGCGGGCCTTATATCTATCAAGAGACCCGTCAGCTTTTTGCTTCACATTGAACACCCACTTGTAATTGATGGGACGGCAGTAGAGAATCTAAGTTTGGTTTGCTTGAAGCTCAGTAGTCATGGTTGCTTTCCATTCCAAGGATTTTGCAGCTTGAGTAAATGAGGTTGGTTCAGGTGGTAGAGAAATTGAATGAAAAGCTTTAATGGGATGTTTTGTGGAGTAATATAGCTAGTAGTTTAGAAAGAGTTTTGGTTGAGGGTTAGCAGCCCTTACTCTATTGATCTTGGGGTGAGAGATTGGAGGAGTGGGTTACTAAGATGAGCGAGATTAGGCCCGAGGAGAAGGAGAAATTGATGCAGATGGGACATTAGTAGGAGGGGGCAGGGTGTTAAAGACTCTTCTATAGAGGTAAAGGAGGGGTGAGTGGAAGAAGTAGTTGTCAATGAAAATTAAGTAAGGAAAAGGAAGAGTGGAAAAATGGTTTTAAAATGAGAAGGAGACAATACTTGATGGAAGATCTTTGCAAGGCTGAGGTAGGATGTGGCATAACCTTTTGTTGGAAAACATTGCTCATGAAAAACCACATGTCGAGAGAGAAACATCCTATTAGAGCTTGGGTCAAGACCACAGTAACCATTATAATTGAACGGATAGCGAAGAAAAATGCATTGTTTGGTCCTAAATTCCAGTTTGTGTTTATTGTAGGGTCGAAGAAGAGGATAACACGCACAACCAGAGACCTTGAGAGATTGGTAGGCAGGATCCTTGTTGAATAATTTTTTGTATGGAGAGGTGAAATGAAGAGTGGGGGTTGGCAGCCTATTGATGAGATAAACAATAGTAAAAAAAACATTGGGCCAATAGATTTTGGAGAGATGTGAAGTGGCAAGAAGAGCAAGACCACTTTCAATGGTGTGGCGATGCTTTTGCTCAGCCACACCATTTTGTTGGGCTGTGTAGGGGCATAAGAGTTTATGATGGATGCCGTTTTATTCAAGGAACTGCTTGAAGGAAACGGAAGTGAACTCCCTTCCTTTTGGTTGGAAGTTTTTAACCTTAAATGAAAATAGATTTTCTGCAAGACTTTTAAATTTAATGACGTATTGGAGAACATCTGATTTAAGTTTGAGAGGAAAGAACCGAGTGAACCTAGAAAAATCATCTACAAAAATCCATCATAATGAAAGCTTTCAATACAGGGAATAAGGGAAGACCAGACATCAGAATGTAACAATTCAAGTAGATGAATGCTTTGCAAGTGGAAGTAGAAAATGGGAGCTTTTTATTCTTTGCCAGTTGGCAGGGTACAATACAGCAAATGATATTGACTGAGAGACTGGTAAACTAAAATTGTTAATGATATGTTTAGCTAGAAGAATTGAGATGGCTGGTTCAAGTGAACTCAGCGTAATGTATATCCTTATATTTATAAAGATATAGTTGAGTATACAGATGAGATAAAGCATTTGAAATACAATGTTTAAAAATTACAACAACTAGATAAAATGCCAACTATCATTCCTAAATTTTTTTGAATACTTTCGAAACTTCTCTGGAGTCTTTGGAGTCTGTTGTGTGAAGTATATCTTGTCTAACACTCCCCCTCATCTTGATGGGGAGGGTCCGAAGCATCAACTTGTCTCGAAGCAGTAAGAAGCGAGAAGAAGAAAGGCCTTTAGTGAAAATATCTGTTGGTTGATCATTAGTTGAAATATAATGAGCTTGTAAATCTTTGTTCAGGATTTTCTCACATATGAAGTGATAGTCCACTTCAATATGTTTTGTCCAAGCATGAAACACAGGATTGGAGGATAGAACTAAAGCTCCAATATTGTCAATACACAAACAAGGAGCAGAAGTCAATGGAATTTGAAGTTCACGAAATAGCATGCGCACCCAATATAGCTCAGCCACTGTGAGAGCCATGGATCGGTTACTCTGCTTCAATACTTGATTGGGCTACAACAGGTTGCTTCTTAGCAACCCATGAAATCAAGCAAGGACCAAGATAGATAGCATATCCTGTTGTTGATTTTCGATCATCAGGGCTACCAACCCAATCTGAATCGCAGAAGTCGTGCAGTTGAAAAGAGCTCTTTGTGAATTGAAGGCTAAACTAAAGAGTGCCCTTGAGATACCTTAAGACCCGTTTAGCAGCAGTGAGATGAACTGAGGTGGGGCAATGCAAAAATTGACAGAGTTAGTTGACACTATAAAAAATATCGGGTTTAGTCAAGGTAAGATATTGTAAAGCACCTACCACTGTTCTATACTCTATAGGATCAGATAAAGGGTCACCAGAAAACTTTGAGGGTTTGCTACCTGAACAACAAGGACTTGATATGGATTTGGCACAACCATTGTAGTTAGATGAAGGAGATCTGTCACATATTTTCCCTGATGAAGATGAAGTCCACCAGGAGTGTAGGTGACTTGAATGCCCAAGAAAAATGAAAGTTCACCAAGGTCTTTGACTACAAATTCACGGATCAGAGTAGAAGTCAGTTCAAAAATAGTAATAGAAGAATTATTGGTGACTATTATGTCATCCACGTAAATAAGAACATGAATGCAAATCGTATGATGATGAAAGGTAAATAAAGAAGTGTCAACACTAGACCCAACAAAACCAAGCTCCAATAATGCATCTGAGAGACGCATGAACCAGGCCCTAGGGGCTTGTTTTAATCCATAAAGTGATTTCTGAAGTTTACAGACATAATCTGAATGCTTAGGATCTTCAAAGCCCTTAGGTTGCTGCATAAAGACCTCCTCCTCAAGAAACCCATGGAGGAAAGCATTAGAAATATCCAGTTGTCTAATGGACCAGTCATGATGTACTGCAAGAGCTAGGATAAGTCTTATAGTTGCTGGTTTAATAACAGGGCTAAATGTCTCATTAAAATCAATTCCAAGTTCTTGATCAAAACCTTTCGCCACAAGCTATGCTTTGTACCTGTCAATGGAACCATCAGGTTTCTGTTTGAGTTTAAAAACCCACTTGTTTCTAACTACTTTCTTGGATGCAGGGCGTGAGAGATAGGTGATGGATGAAAGGAATCCTCAAGGGGATGATGATTAAAGGAGTCCTCAGAATCTATTGTAACTACTGCATGAGACTGATTGGAAGGAACTAAAGCTTGAGAAGGATTGGAAATATTTGAGGAAACAAAAAGATCAATAGTAGAACCAAAGTTTGATAGAGACAAACCTGAGATAGGTGAAGATGCAGAGCCAGGAGTAGCAACCTCTGCAGGCCAAGTATGCATAGGTGAATCTAGTGAAGGAAAATCTAGTTCATCAAACACCACATGTCTAGAGATGTAGACACGATCAGTAGAAAGATCCAAGCAACGATATCCCTTTTTATTAGCATTATATCGGAGAAAAATACACTTCTTACTACGATAGTGTAATTTATGAGTGTTGTATGGGCGTAGGAGGGGATAACACGTTCAGCCAAAAGTTTTAAGAAGAGAATAATCTGGTTGCTTATTGAACAATTTAAAATAAGGAGAAGCATGGGCAAGAATAGAAGTAGGTAGACGATTTATAAGATAGGTGGCGGTTAAGAAAGCATCAACCCAATACTTAGATGGAAGTTTAGATTGTGCAAGAAGAGAAAAACCAGTCTCAGTGATATGTCGGTATTTTCTTTCAGAGATCCCATTTTGCTCAGATGTATATGGACATGTTAGGCAATGGAGGATGCCATGTATTTCAAGAAATTCTTTGAATGTTGTTGAAAGATATTCTTCTCCATTATCAGTTTGCAACTGTTTTATTTTACATGAGAATAGATTTTCAACCAAACATTTGAATTTAATAAAACGTAACATCATATTTGTGATGCAAAGGAAAGAGCCATGAAAAAAGAGAGAAATCATCAACAAAAATCACATAAAATTTGCAACCACTTACATAATACACTGGTGAGGTCCACAAATCCGAATGGATTAAATTCAAAGGAGATGTGGATCTACTATTTGACTCACTAAATGGAAGTTTGTGACTCTTGGCTATTTGACAAGATTCACAAAGTTTATTAAACTTAGAAGACCTTGAAATAGACAATACAGATTTATTAACTAATTGATAAAGAATAGACTCAGAGGGATGGCCCAATCTTGAGTGCCAGACTTGAATTGGTGCTTTAACTCCTAGTAATGCAGTGAAGGAGGAAGGGGAGACATGCTTTGATGATGACTTGTTGAACTAAAAATTCTGCAAATAAATGGGATATAAGCCTGCTTCACTCAGCCCTTGGAGTAGTGTCTCCTTGGTCTGCAAGTCCTTGAGAATAAAGGAAGAGGCAGTGAGAATAAAATAACAGTTGTTATCTTGACAAAAAGTTTGAATGGATAACAATTAGAGGAAGCAGTCGAATATCTTAAAATATTGTTTAGTAGAAATTGTGATTTGGTAGAGGCAAAGAGTGAAGAACCAGTATGAGTGATATGCAAACCTCCTCCATCACTAACTTTCACCATGTCTGCACGCTGATATGGTTGCTGTTGTAGTATTAAGTTGTCAATATCAGCTGTGATATGGTTGGTGGTGCCACTGTCCAAATACCATGGATGTTCAACCTCCTAAGAGATATTGGACTGTGCTGCTAGTGCTTGGTGAGATGGAAGATGACGACATTGGTAAAAAAAAATTCATCTTTTGATAACAATCAAGCGCTTGGTGACTTGTCTTCCCACAAATTTGACAGGGTTGTTGATTTGTAGAAAACAACTTGTGATTAGTAGAAGTTTTTGAACCTTTCTGAGTAGATGGTATGGAAGAATTGTTGGGAAACTTACCATGTTGGTAAGAAGAGTTTTGCTACTATGAGTATTTCTTCTTATGATACTACTGTTGCTTTGGCTTCTGTGTGAAGAAGGCAAAACTAATGTCGGCTGCAACATGTTTTGTTTGTGTTGCAAGGAGTTGCTCATAATTAAGCAACTCAGCTTGAAAGTCATCAAAGCTTATGGGAGTGTTACGGATCGCAAAGTTCAAAGATGTGATAAATGTAGGGGTGTGAAAAAAAAATTGATAAACTAGTAAACCGGACTGGACCGGATCAAACCGGTTGGATTGGTTCGGTCCCTAGTTTGGTTCGGTCCGGTACCGGTTTTATTTTTCTTAAAACTGGTTAAAATCAATCCGGTTCTGATTTTTCTTTTCCTAAAACCATATCGGACCGATTTAAATATATATTTTAATTTTTTATATTGTATATAATATATAACTATATATAAAATAGTTTTGTAGTATATGATAAATTACTAATTAATATAATATTAAATTTTAAAATCTTATATCATTTTATTTATTGTATTAATAGTTATACTAATATTATATAGTGCATATTAATAGTTATATTTATACTATATCACTATATATTATAATATACTATAATATATTATCACTATAGTATTATATACTATTATATACTATATTATATATATTATAATATAGTACATTAAAACTGGACCGAATTAGACCGGAAACCGGTAAAATCGGGGTACCGGTTTAGGAGGGTAACCAGTGCGTAATCGGTTTTGAAAAATATAAAACCGGTACATACCGGTTCAATCCTAAATTTTATAAAAAACCGGACCGATTACACCCCTAGATAAATGGATGATAAGCTGGGTTGAGACCTCCCACAATATAGGAGATTAGATCTTCCTCATCGACAGGTTTCTCAACTGCTGCAAATTGATCAGAACAGCATTTAGCTGTTAATAAATAATCAGTACAGCTGCATGACCCTTGGTTCAAAGTCTGAAACTGTCTTATGAGATGTGAGATTCAAGAATGAGATTGTGGAGCAAATCGATTTGCCAAAGTGGTCCAGACTTGGCGAGAGGTGGTCAGTCCATAAACTGTAGACTTACCCTTTTTCTGCTATAATAAATAGGCAGGATTGAGATCAATGGTTGTTTTCCTAGTATCATCAACAAGAAACCGAGGAGGACAAAGATCTAAGCCATCAACAATATTCAGTAGATCATGGCTACGCAGCACTTGAATGAATTGAGTAGTCCAATTAAGATAATTGATTCTATCGAGCTTGACAAAGACCAATGAGGTGATATTAGGAATAACAAAGGTAGAGGAGGAAGCACTTGAAAAGGCCATATAGGATCGGGTGGGGTGAGCCAGAGTAGCTCTGATGCCAAGCTAGAAGAATTGAAATGGCTGGTTCAAGTGAACTCAACGTAATGTATATCCTTGTATTTATAAAGATATAGTTAAGTATACAGATAAGATAAAGCATTTGAAATACAAAGTTTAAAAATTACAACAATTAGATAAAATGCCAACTATCATTCCTAGATTTTCTTCAATGCTTTCGAAACTTCTCTAGAGTCTTCACAGTCTGTTGTGTGAAGTATATCTTGTCTAACATGTTTGACAATGTCAAGAGCTGGATGTCCTAGTCGACTATGCCCGATAGGGATTGATGTCTTGATGCCAAGGAAAGCTGTAGGAGTTTTTCGTGTATTCATGAGCAGCGAGTTCAAGTGCATCGGGTAGAGTCCATCCTTACTTTTTCCTTGCAAGAGTATCTTCTGAGTGTGATTATCCTTCACCATAAAGAAATCAGCCGTTAGGATAAAGTGACAGTAATTGTCATTACAAAATTGCTGAATTGAAAGGAGATTGGCAGATGCGCTAGGACAGTGTAAGAGTTTTAAATGCAAAGAAGAGCCATTAGAAAGAAACATAGTAGAACCAGTATTTGCTTGACGAATTGAAATGTTTGTTCTTGCGAGTAGGAAAGCTTTTACAAGATTTGTCGGAAAACATAGCAAATTACTGAGAGTTGGGAAGAATAGAAATGGTGTGGGAAGAAAGTAGGGCTTCAAAATTGAGCAGTTCAGATTGAAAAGACTCAACAGCTATGGGGTGATCTACGGTAGCAAAGGAGAAAGAGGTAATGAAAGGGGTATAGGATGGATGAAGACCACTCACTATGTAAGAAATAAGATCTTCATCATCTACTGTTTTCCCTACTGCAGCAAGCTGATCTGCATATTGCTTCGCCAAGTTGAGATAGTTTGTGCAGGTTTTAGATTCCTTCTTGAGTGTTTGTAGCTGTCTTTTTAAATGAGCAACACAGGACGGTGATTGTGAGACAAACCGTGTGGCAAGAGAGGTCAAAAGCAGTTTAGAAGTATTAAGACCGTAGACAGTACCCAGAACCCCCTCTGTAAGAGTTGTATTCAACCGAGAATAAACTGATCTTTCTTTGTCCTAAGGACAAAATCAGGGTTGAGCTTGGGGTGGGATTGTCAGCAGAGGTGGGCATGAATTGGGGTGGACAAGATTCACTCCCATCAACAATTCCCAAAAGTTCATAGGTGCGTAGTAAAAATTGAGATAACCACAGTAGGTAGTTATGCTGATCTAGTTTAATAGAGATGAGCTGGGCGATGTTTGGAATAGCAAAGGTGCTGATGGATTGAAGGTTATCGCTGTTTGATACCGCGCAAGACAATCAGATGAGGAAGGTCACACTTTTATTGACATAATGCTTGTGTTAAAATACAGAGGTTTTTGAGAGATTACAGTTTATGTAATGAATTTGTACAGCTCAACTAATGAACTAAATATGGAATGAAAGAATAAAATCATACTGAACAATATCTGTACTATCTAACTGCAGAATCACTGGGATTTATATTATGCTGATTTTCTGGTTTATGATGACAAGAATCACGGGTAGTGATTTTTGGCTTATTTGAACTATTATGTTTAGCAGATCATGATAAGGATTTCTTAATATTATCATTGCTTTTCTATAACTCAATAATATAGTTTTTGGGTTCTTGGGTCACATATTTGTTGAGAAGTACTTTTTTATGCCATCTGCCAACTTTAGGAAAGCGAGAACGTCAAGCAATCCAGAGGAATTTATGGCAGTGATTTGTGTTACACTATTTATTTCTCAAGTTGCAGTAAAATGGAGATGGAAACACTGCCAATGATGAGACTTCTGAATCAGATATGCTGTTCCTTGGCCTCGTAATATTCTTTGACCTGCACAAGTAGTCGAGGACTCTGCAAAGCAAGCTTTGTGGCGGTTGGCTGAGAGTCATGAAGTGAATGTTATTTTCTTTCTTGTGTTTCTTCTTGTACCTGCATTCACGCTTAAAGTGCCCCTTCTTTCCGCAATTGTAACAAGTTTTTGTTTTCTTTGTTGTCACCATTGTTGGAATAATCATTATATTTTCTCTTGTTTCCTCCAAAATTACATTGAAACTTATTTTTCTCGTTAACAAAATTCACTTTAGAGCCATTTTGAGAAAATAATTTCTTATCACGAATTCGAGTTTCCTCTTCAATTCGTAAATGTTTTTGAATTTGCTCTATGGTGAAATCTTCTGTTGTGTGCATAAGTTTCTTTCTATAATTATTCCAACTTGGAGGAAGTTTGGCTGTAATAGCCCCAACTTGCAAAGGTTTAGAAACTTCAACATTAAGATTTCGAAGTTTATTCACCAAAACTTGCAATTCATGGACTTGATCCATCAAATAAGTATTATCATTCATTGTAAACTCAAAATATTTCATAATAAGGAATTCTCCGTACCTTGCTTTTCGGTTCTATACTTAAATTCCAATGCCTCCCAAATCTCTTTTGGTGACTTAATTGATGTAAATAAGTCGTAGAGACAATCAGAAAGTGTATTCAGAATGTGCCCTCTACATACCACTTCATCTTCTTCGCGCTTCTTGCGTTCCACCTTGATTTGATCATTATTGTAAGATTTGGGTTCTGGAAGTACCGGCAAGTTCAAATCCAAAACATATGAAATCTTTAATGTAGTAAGAATGAACATCAACTTGTCCTTCCAGTGAGTAAAATTCATTCCATCAAACCTATCTAGTTTGACAAAGTCTTGATTCATCATCTTGAAAGTCGTCATTTCAGATTCTGATCTCATTGCGATTATCACCTTAAAATTGTTGAAAAGAGTTGTGTGGATACAGTAATCTGAAAATTAAATGCGACTTTGAGGCGTGTAGAACACTATCTTTAAGGTGATAATTGCCCCCACTCGAAAGAGTTTGCTATCGGGTTACAAGCAATTCACCTCCAGGATACAACAAAGTCACCAATTGCAGATAACAATTCTGAAGTCCTTCCTTCAGAGTTTCTCTACAAAATTGTGTAAGTGATTGAAATTATGAGAGAATAGAATTAATAAATTCGTGGGTCTCATCCTCTATTTATAGAGAGTGAAGTAACACCATGTGAAAAATCACAACTCTTAACTTATAACTTTTCAACTGGTAGTTATAGTTTAAAGGTCATGCTGTTTCATTTAAAGACCAAAGAACATGCCTGGTCAAGTGATTGGACACCTCTCTCCCTGAAGGGAAGTCACTGGTTCGAATCACACCTATTGAACATTTCTATTGAAATTATTTTGAAGCACACCAAGTGAGATTTCACACGGGCCGGTTCGATCCATGCCTGGTACCATGGTGTCTATTTAGCCCAAGCATTATGTCTCTTCGGCCCAACCTGTTCGGCCCAACCAGTGCCTATCCAAGTTCAACACTTCACATTCCACAAAATAAATGAAAGTGCACTTGTGGAGTTTCGAACTCTTACCTATTGAACATATCTGTTGAAATTATTTTGAAGCACACCAAGTGAGATTTCACACGGGCCGGTTCGATCCATGCCTGGTACGTCTTCGGCCCAACCGGTTCAGCCCATGCGTGGTGTCTATTTAGCCCAAGCATTATGTCTCTTCGGCCCAACCTGTTCGGCCCAAGCATTGTGCCTATCCAAGTTCAACACTTCACTTATTCCACAAAATAAATGAAAGTGCACTTGTGGAGTTTCGAACTCTTACCCTTTCATTTGACACATCACTACCACTAAACAAATGCATTTCTTTGAGATAATGGTTCATTGAAATATATAATAATCCACATTCAAAAAATTCACATATTTAATATCACAATCTATAATAAATATAACAGTGAAAGCCTAAGCATTAACAGATGCTTCACTCTCCATGAAACTGACAAAAGAGCTGCATTACAAGCTAGGCTTACCGCAAGGCTTACCCCAACTCAGGATTTCCGAGTAGTACTGAAGTTATTGCAGAGGGTTGCAACTCAATAAGTTTCACTTAATAGGTCGCAATTTAAGTTGTTAATAGAAAAAATAATTTAAAATTTGTATGATTAAAGACGACAAGATTTAGTATGAAGAGTAACATTACTCGTAACTAAATCATATTATTGAATTTTTCATTCAAACTTAAAAATCAACGTCGTAATAGAAGTTTAAACTTAAAAAAGAAATACTAATTTAATGATTTATATTATATTATAACAGTTCAACTTGGTTTGTAGCAGGGATTTTTGTGCAGACTCTCATTTTCCACTGATCAGGACAGAGGAATTTCATATGTTCGACGGTTGTGACTTCAGCTATTAATTCTTTACATGACCATTATTTATCATATGTTTAATAGCCACTGTCATATGTTGGAGTTTTGGTTCTTTTTCTTAGATACTTTTCAGTTGGCCCCAGGTGGTTAAGAGTCTTCATATTTTTTTTCTTTAAAAGATGGCTTTAGATAACAGACCGAATTCATAAGAAGAAACCGCATTAACACAAAAATCTGCTAGGAAAGGCGAAACCGGGAAGAATTTCCTTTGTAGATTATTGGGTGTAACACGCTTAGCCTTGAAGATTTTACAGCATCATCAACAATTTCTTCATATACTCTACAAGAACCACATTATTGCACTTTGCAATTTAGCCTAACAAAATGAATTTGATGGTTGGGAAGCCAAAAACAAAGAAAAACCGCGTAGTAGATCTTCATCTTCAATTATGAGGCTTGATGCAACTCAGATGTGACATTTCTTCACAGAAAATGATGCAGATAGAAACAGGCACATGTAATACCAAGCAACATTAAACTATTGAGACTTTGCTTGTTGAGTGAATCGCCTGCAAGAATATGTACACTTCATAGATTCAGCACCCAACATCGTGTGCATCATTCAAAACAGAAGCCGGATGGGTCTGTGTAGCATTTACCTAGTTGGAGATAATTGTTCTTTATGTTCCATTCAAAATCCCAGTGCTGCCTGTCATTTTTAAGTGTCCAATAAGCCCATCCAAATGAAGCAGCATTATATACCTCTAATTGTGCCTTTCCAAACTCTTGGTAATCTGACTGAGATCCAGTTGTCACATTCCACTCATTCACCCATTCCCCTGAGATCAATCCACTTTCAAAAGAATTATTCTTACTGCTGGGAACCTTAACCAAGTCTCCAACTATATAATGTCTCAAATGAACTGAGGTTTCCAATTCAGAATATTAAGAAAGAAAAGGGAGCAATAGTTTTATGATCTCTATATGCACTATAAAGTTCCATGCTGATTTTAATTCATTTGGCAGCAATATGTTCAGGAGAAAAATATCACTTCGAAATTGATTTGAATAGAAAATTTGAAGGATAAGACCTCAAAGAAGCAAGTATTTTCAATAACAGAGCGCATATTTTGACTTACCAATAAAAACAAGTGGGCCATTGGAGCTGTTGAGGGCCTGTAATTGAGCTTCCCTGCTCTTGTATATGAATTGTATATTATCCGCGGTGCTCATATTAACAAAGAATGTGTCAAAAAGACTATAGAAATGCAAATCCACCACTAAATTGTGAGTGCCTATGTTAGCTTGATAAAGTTCCAAGGGATCTGCATTGCCAATTCTTTGGCAAATTATTACATAAGCTGTTGGTGAGTATTTTCGAACAATTTGGTAGCCACGCGTATAAAATGAAACTAAAGTATCCAAGGGAACTGTGGTTGCAGATGGTTCGTTTAAGAGTTCAATTCCCAGCAATGCAGGATGCGTTGCATACCTGCAAATGAAAGCAGTCAACTTGGATAGAGCTACATTTCAGAAGGGCCTGAAATGATGATTCAGGTGTCATAAAATAACAAACCAAAACAGATAAAAATTCAAGTGGCATTTTTTAGCACCATTCACAACATATAATTTAATATTACCATAGATTTCTCTCTCTCTCTCTCTACATCTGATTTTGAAAGAGAGAGGAAGACATAAGAGACATATATACAGGACTCTTCCACTCATCACATGCTTCATAATCTTCCTACTAGCTGTTATACACTCATCACAGTCTTGATCTATGAATGTTCTAGTTTCGAATAACTAGGATACTTGAACATCACAAATCCACAACAGAGAGAGAAATGCTTAATTTATTTAATTCAAAATAAATACATAAAAACCCTCATTTTCTTCACAATTTTCCTGCAATATGACTAAAGTGAGTCCTATATTGTTTTCAAGAATTTTAAGGGATATAAAGCCATTATCTCATTTTCTTCACAATCCTCATATTTATATGTTTCCTAGCTATAAGACCATTTCATTACTGAAAGAACTTGGCCAGTATCCTTAGACAAATTTTGGTAAGTTCTTAACCTCACCAACCATCAGAACATTGAACAATGTGGCAGATATGCAAATAAACAAGCAAGTGGATAACTCTGAACAAGAACTGAATCTTTTGAATTTAGTCAGATCCAGGTGAAGGCCAATAAGCTGTCTTTCAGGATGGGATGTGGCAATCCAAAAACTTGTCTAGAAAGTACCTGGAAGCTAGAAAATCAATAATATCCAATGTTTGTGAGATGTAATCTGGAGAAGTAGGCCAGCCTGTAAAACCATCTCGACTAGCACTATGTTCCATCCCGTTTTGGGAGCCAGGAGCAGCATGAAGGTCGATTATGCACTTTATGTCATAGGCTCTGTACCAAATATTTCAGGTCAATGTCAGAACGAAATGCAATGTTTCGATAACTGGAACAGAGTAAAGTGAAAGCAAGACCTACTGTGCCCATGAGAATGCATCATCCAGAGCCACAAGAGTTCCTCCAATAAATGGAGCAGGAGGATCAGGATCAGAAGCAATCCACCAGCCAACTGGGATCCTCACAGTATTTATGCCATTTCTATGAAGAAACTTGAAATCTTCAAAGGTGATAAAACTATTTCTGTGTCTCTGCAGTTTCAGAATGCTGATAAATTAAATAGACAAGAAGAAAACAACACAGGAGGAATTTACTATCTCTCTCATCAAGAAAATATTGTCTTTATAACAACCCAAAATGAAACTCACCTTCTCAAGGGAACTTTACACGGTTCATGGAAAAATGTAATTTAATTTTTTTTTTATCAAAGAAGACAACATCACAAACATACTAAACAAGAACAATGAAGTATGCCCAAATTATACCACATTTCCAAATTCATATGCCAGATCAGTTCAGACAAATATGAGGAAATAACACATGGTTACCATACTAGGAGTTGATTCAATTGATTGCCAAATATGTACTCAAAAGAACTCTTTCTTAGCACTCATACTTTCAGCTATCCTAGCAATCGAAAATGCCGGTGCAGCATCAACAAATACTATTATGGATATGTAAGATGTTATGATTGACCTTATCCCCATGCAATCACTAGTTCTCATTGAATTAGTCATATAAAGAGTAGAATAGATTATACATTAAAAAAATGTTTCAAGTGCTAACTTCTTGAATTTTTACAGATAGCTATGTGTATGAGAATATGCCGATAAACTAATACAGATGGTGCCACCCTGCCTATTATACTGGATAAAAAGGTTTTAATAAAAGAAGAGAAGTTTGTGCTACAGTAGATATGGAGTTACCTTAAGAACCTTCTTGGCCTTATTGTGTCCATATCCATTTGCAAGCTGGTAATCTCCATGCAAGTTATTTGCTACAATTGTCATCTCAAATGTGCCTGCATTATCATCCCATCCTGGCATTCCTGGATAGTCCCCTGAGAGCTGATTTCCCGTTGTAGCCTAAAAGAATATGCTATCATGTTTTTATAATTAAAAACTTTCACATCCTGAGAATAGACAATTGAAAAATATGACATAGCATCAAATGCCACCTTGGTCCGTCCTTAACAGATTTAGTTTTGGCAGTCAGCGCACATAAAGTGGTTGTAAAAGTATCTGATGGCTGCAAGCTGAGAAAAGCCTATTATTCAAATGATTCTCATTGAATCACGTTTTCCCTGATTTAAAATTATGTTAATTATAAATAAATGCTGCTAGATCTTACCGGTATCAATGGTTTCTCAATTATATAGAACTTCCCAATCAATTGTTAAGTCATTCTGAAATCCAAGTGATTGTAGGACCCAAGATGTAAGATTTTAGAAGCTGATTCACACAGGCAGAAATATTTCTTGAAAATGTTTAACTCTATTCTCTGATTAGTAATGCAACATTGACACCACACACTACCAAGCATGCCTGACTATCTATAATTGATATAAATGTGCAAAGGTAATTTTGATTCTTTTCCAAAGCACATATGAGGGTGAAAAGCGATACCTGTAGATATGCCCCACTCTCTAGTTTTATGTGAACTCTACTATTCTTCCTTTCAATGAAAAATGTTTCTGATGTGGAAGGGTATTCTGCAGTTGCAGAGACAGAGCATCCTTCTCCATCGCATGATATAAATTGACCTTTGGAGGTGCGCAACTGAAATCTTGATTCCGAAACTCTCCATAGCTGTAAGAAAATAAAGGAGTGGGATGAGTGATCTTTGTAGACCAGGAGCACTTCCTTTATTTCGAAATCCACAAACTAAGTCATAAGGATATGATACACTCTTATAAAATCACATGAGGACTGTAAAGTTCATCAATTTATATAAAAGGCAAATACTACTTCTTAGCCTCTGAGCAAAGATGAAGGAATATAAGAATTAGTTTAAGAAAAATGAAGCTGAACAAGAAAACATTGCCCCTTGAGTACAACTGAATTCAAAACTCAATCAATCTACAATCTCTTGACTACATTTTTGTGCTACTCCTGTGAACGGCTATCAATGTAATTTTAATTTCCGATTCCTCAAAATAACGAAAACGCCCATTATTAAATAATAAGAATTCATGCAATATAATACTATACCTTTTGGCTAGGTTCACTAACTCAAACTATTAATCTCTGCAAAACCTGAAATTACTATTGGCATTATTATTATTAGTAGTACTATTATCGTTATTATTATTATTATTTTTATTATAATTATTTTCATTATCATTATTATTAATATATATTTATCATCATTATTATTTGGATAAGTAATTTACTTCAAACACCACATAGGATGATATTTTCTAGTAAATCTCCTCCACAGTAAAGACCAGATAAGTGGGATAAGGACTTTTAGCTGTGTTAATCTGAGAAATGACTCCATTACCAAAAGAACTCATCCAAACTTTTAGATGGCTAATCAAAAAGGCAATAACACTTCACTCTCACTTCATAAGCATAAGACTTTTGTTTAGCATGCTGCGGATGAAATATCAGAGATTTGGGCTTCCATTCTCACTTTCCTGTCACTAAATTTTTCTTTAACCTTCATTTGCAATCCATATCTTTGAAATCATTATATAGTGGCAAAATCAACACAAATTATACCCATGTGCAACCCACTCTAAGATTGATTCCCCAAGTTGTGGTGTTATTAAGCAACATACAGGTATATAATTTATCATGCATTAACAATACCATAAAAAATTTTAATTTGCAATATCAATCAGCTTGTGCTTTGAGCAAGTTCACAATATATTGCAGTTTGACACCAAAGCCATGCATTAGATTGAACGCAAGTAACTCAACAAAGGACACTTTTCCATAATCAGCGTTGCCGATTTAAAGGAATTACTGTAGGGAAAAAACACTGCTAGTACGCAAGACCAAAAGATGAATTCTTAGACTAATATACCACTGCCAATAGAAAATTACACCGCAGAACATTTTAGTCAGGCATCTCACCTTAAAAGTTTCCCATGAAGATGCTACATCTCTGCCGACTGTAACATTCGAGCCTCCCCCATTCTCTGCACACACATACTTCTGCAATGTCACTGACTTAAATTGTACCTCTGTTCCGTCCTACGCTCCCGTTGCCAATAATGGGTCAGCCAAATCAATTATGAATTAACTAAGGTTATGTCCAAGAATCATAAAGACAACAGAGTTTGGAGAAGAAGCTCACAAGCATGTCTCCGTTGGGAATGCCATCAAAAAGTGAAGGTTTAATCCAGCCTTCCACGACCAGCCACCCTCCCAAGTTCACTCCTCTCACTTTAGAATCCCCACGCAATCCCTCCACTTGGGGACCAAGAATACAACATAAGAAAACGATTCGCAATTGGGTTAATATCGATCGATATTAATGAAAGTCCAACGAATTTGAGGAAAAAAGCTTACCCGAGTATGCTCCAGAGAAGATAAGCCAACAACACAGTAGAAATGCACATAACCATTTGCTAAAACCAAGTTCCATGAAGAATGCAGGCCCCTCAAAAGCTTCAACAAAGGCGAAATATATTATCCATCTGCAACAAAAATGCCCTCCAAATAAAAAAAGCAAGATTATTCAAAAAGCTCAAAACTGCACTTGCGAGAATCTTGGCAATTCCTTCCTTATCAGTAAATTGATACCAAATTCAACCTTGTAAACAAGCTCGTGGTTTGCCTTTCCAAATTCCCGTTATGTTAATATTTTGTTGAAACCTTGTCCATAGTCGAGACAAACCGAAAGCCATCAAAATACGAGCAGAAGAAAAGAACAATGTTCTGTCATGTAAAAGAATGAAGAGGGTGGCAAAAGCGTGCTGATGTTGTTGTGTTCATAACAAAAGGTAAAAAAAGGGTGACCCGTGACCTCCCTCTTTGGAGTTTTGGAGTGGTTTTGTGGGGTTGATTTCCATGGTAATTTAGTGTTTGACTTCGGAGAAAGGTTAGTAAAACAAAAAAAAGGGTGAACTTTAAGCACCGCATAGATTGGGAAAGGGAAAACAGAGCAGTGGTTCAACCGAAACTTATCTGCAACTCATTCTTAAAAGTCATTCGTTCGTAAAAAGCTATGTGCATCAGTTTTTAAAATTTATTCTGTAACAACTTTTTTTATTCTATCTGCTATAATTATGTTTTAAATAAGGGTGATTTTATAAAATGATGATATTTTTGTAATTATCTTATAAAAGTAGTTTTTATTTAAAATATGGTTTAAAAATAAATGTAAAACTTGTATATTATATGTGTATCATTTTTCAAACTAATATGTTTTTATATAAATTAAAAAAAAAAGGTTATATTCTCATATTTCTATATCTGTACTGTGTAATTTTTTTTTTCTCTTCTCTTTCCTCAAATTCATCATCGTTGAAAGTTTTTCCATCTAATAATATAAATATAACAAATGAAATAACTGAGAACAAAATAAATATTTATAAGTACTGAAATACTGAATAGAGAATCAATATGAGGTGTCACTTGTTAGAAAAATAAAAAATAAAAAATAAAAAGCAAACAGAAATTAAAAATTACAAAACAGTGAAGTGATTGTTAATCTATCTCTTAGATAAATATTGTATTCCACTTACGAATTAAGTTTTGCAAAAAAGAATATGACAATCATGTCCTCAAGACACAACACTCTTTATATAGTGTGCAGATTACAAATTTTGAACACTAATCTTAAAATAAACAAATGTAACAGCAGCAGATGCAATAATTTATTGGAATTTAAACAAAACGGTTTCTATCAGAAAATGTGTAAAATAACTGTCATTGACAATTATTACTAACTTTAAAAAAATTGAAGAAACACATCACTTCATTTAAATTTAAATAATAAGTGCTAAGTGCGTCAATGCATTGCATGTACCTGCGTGTGATAAGTGCTTCATACTAGGTGACACTACTATTGTGTGTCTAGCCTTATATTCCATTTTTATGTATTGTAAAACTCATTCACTTATAAACTACTAAATATTTACTTGTCTTTCTAACGTGGGACTAACAAAAAATCACATTAGAGAGAAACTTTAAGAGAAGTCAAATTCAGATTGGAGGGAATATTTAAAATAATCCAACATCAATACTTTACTGGCTCCAAAAGAAAAAAATATATATATTATGATTTATGTGGAAGTTCTTTTTCTAAAGTTAGATAGACATAAAATGAATGTGCGCAATTTATGCTTTTCTTTGGTTTTCTTAGTGGAAAGATTCATTATTCTCTAATTATATTAGTGGAATCTTAATATTGTAACTTACTTTAGGCATCAAATGATCATAACTCTGATCATGGCTTGAATATCACTCTAAACAAGAGTGATAGCTTGGATGATAAAGTATAACGTCCATCCCTTAATATTTAATTTGTATCAAATCTCTATGGATTGATTCATTTAATTAATTTATTGTTAATACTTTAGAGTACGTTAATGTGAAATTATATATAATGTATAAGCATGGTCGTCTAGGGGGAAATTTTAGTACAATTGAATTGCAATTAACTGATTAGATTAAGTTTGGTTTAAAATTGGATTAAAATTGAGCCAAAGATTTCACTAGACCCCTTGATCAGATGCATGCATAATCAACCAAGACTTATAATGCACAGAGATTACGGTAGATATATAGATCATGGTGAGACGCTTGGTACTTAAGCAAGGACTACATTTTGATGTTCATGTAAGATATGCGAGTTCTAGAGCACGAGCGTGATATAACATAATAACAAGCAAATTGACTCGCTAGATGACTCTACTTGCGTCAGATGCATGCACTTGAAGACCAGACCTTATGCCATCTCGCCATCTAAAAGATCCTAGCCTATACGTTTTTACTTGGGGAGGAAAATGTGTATACGTGCATGGCTAGCTAGCTAATTGCTTCAAGGAATGAAATTACGGTAACTTGCCCAAATCATATTTGTTATTCCTTCAAGACTTATTTGTTTTGGGCTTTTTTCCAAAGCCAATTAAACAGGAAAAATGCCCATGCCATCTCAAATATTCCATGCAATGCAAGAACAACCTAATATCTTGGCCTCGTCGAAATTACCTGAAACAGAAAGTTAGAAACTACTTCATACGAGAAGAACCTAATATTGCATCGTCTGTGGTACTACAAGTACTTGACCATTACTACATTAAAGCCAATTGTCATATATGCTTCTTCTTTTTTTGGTTGCGTCTTTTTTTTGCTTTCAATAGAAATAGCATTGAAGATGTCGATGTATTCACA
This sequence comes from Carya cathayensis, assembly GCA_011037825.1. NCBI lineage: Eukaryota > Viridiplantae > Streptophyta > Magnoliopsida > Fagales > Juglandaceae > Carya > Carya cathayensis. Next base: position 31,059 of record QGSO01000185.1, read on the forward strand.
GTAACTAAAACGTATGATCTCGTGTGTATATATATATAGAGGAATTCTCGCATGGTAATTTTGACTACTAGAACGAGGGACTAAATTAGGAATGGAAATTCGTGTTCATAGGTTGTACAAATTTGTGTTGAGTTAAGTCATGGATATTCGATTTTATGGATCAACCAGAACACGACCCGTTAAGGTAAATGAGTCATACCAACTTCAAACCCTAACACGATCCATTTAAATAATAGATTGTGTCGTATCATTAGTTATGACTCATTAATAATGAATTAGAAATGGGTCAAATTTCATGTAAATAGATTGAACTAACATGCATAACCCATTTGACCTAGTTAACATAATTTTGCATAAAAGTTAAAATCTATATTTATTAGTAGCCACAATATCTAAATAAACAATAGACTACTTACAAACAAAAAATATCAATATTTTTCAAGATCTTAACCTACAATAAAACCAATATTACAAACTCAACATAGCAAATATGAGCATAGATCTAAAATTACAATCTCAACATAATAAAAACATAAGCATATTGAGAAATATCAATATTATAACTCAACAATAATAAAATTATAATTTTGAAATAAAATTAAAATGGGTTATTGTAGGTTGACCTGTTATTAACTCATTTATTAATCGTGTCTTAACAGGTCAATTTGTTTTAACCTAAGTCCATTTATATCAAATTCAAATCTATTAATTTCGTGTCGTGTTTGCCATTATATTGAGTTCACAAGTTCTGTTATATATTGTCACCCCTAGACTAAAGTACAAGTTGTTTAAAATTCAAGAATGTAATGGGCAAAATATGTAAATCCAATAAGATGTTTGCAAGAGAGTCCAATTAATCTTTTTAATTTTTTTTCTTTTAAAATAATCATAATTATACTTGTTAACATTGCGTTTTGTACCTAAACAAGATTCTAGCAACTCTAGCAGGGATCTTCACCTGTGAACACAAAGAAGAGGGTGGGCTAGGAGTGGTCTGGGGATCTTTCAATGCTTTAGGCCTTGTTTGGTTAACCAAAACCAAAAATCTTATCTCATCTCATCTCAACTTATCATTACAATTTTTTCAAATCCTCATACAAAATATAATAAATAATTTAACTTTTCAAATCCCAATACAAAATTAATATTAAAAATTTATATTATAACAATATTTTATTTATTACTATTCAAAACATCTCATCTCATCTCATCTCATATATGTAACCAAGCGGGGCCCTAGTTAGTCTCACGTGTTTTCGATATTGGCTTTAGAATAATCAAGTTTAGAGGCAATTTTTTGTACCTAGGATGTGGCTTATGTACAAAGTTTTGAGGGAACATTATGTTCACCATGTCAGGGTTAAGCCGTCACGCCGCATTTATCTTAGTCTAAGTTTTTAATGCAATGTGGTTTTTTTGAGATAGAGCTTTCAATGCGATGTGGCTCTTGGGACCACGCTATTATTGCGATGTGGCTTCCAAGGCGAGTCCCGGCCGTGGGTGAGTGGCGCAATCACTTATGGTCCCCTCTGTCAGAGAATGGAGAGTCATACACATCTTCCATTTATTTGCTGACACAAGTCCCTTAATACTAGATGTAACAAGGAATGTCAGAATCGGCATGTCCCATCTATCCCCTTTGTCTAGTTAATTTCTCATGCTATATATGCATCCTTCTTTCTCTTATGTAACCTTGATGGCTGAACCACAACTCCATGGCCTCAGAATAGTCATGAGACTCGGGCTGGATTGGGACCCAGTGTTGGGCCCAGACCCAATTAGGATGGGCTAGGTGGGAAATATCTCTCCAAATACTCTTTATTAAAAGTGGTAAAATACAAAATATCGATTTTTCTATTCAACTGATTCAACATTAACAGGAGAATACATACCAGTAGTGGTTCTCATTCGATCTACGTACACATGCGTAATTAAATATCCTTGATCAACAGTGATAGTTGCAAAAATATAGTAAATATGGTAGGCCATAAATGACTAGCTAATTCACACTGAAAGCAAGATTTATAATTAATAAATTGATCATATATTTAATATATAGATATATATATATATATATATATATATATATATATATATATATATATCTATATGGACGTGTTGGTTTGTATCTTCCTTTAGATTCAAAGTATCCGACATTAATTGGCTGATGAGATCATGAGATTATTTTTAAACATAAAACGGCAGATGAGATAAAAAAGTACACATAATAATTAGTTGGATGACAATGGCAATATAAATTCAAGAGATTATAAGCCGATCGAGAAGGAAACCTAGCTTTTGGTTCTATACGAAGCATTGTAATTAATTATTGCTTAATCCAAGTTTCGGAGTTAATGTCGACCGACATGATCGCTAGCTAGCTTGACCTACTTTCAATGGGTCCAAAAACATATATATAAATATATATATATATATATATAAAATACATCGCAATCTTCTAAATTTTATATCATAGTAGTGGAAACCTGGCCTATTGATATTTGTGTTGATCTATATTGATATGTCTTTCATAAAATTAATTTCAAAACGATCTAGTACTTAATTCCTAAATGTTAATCAAATTTATTCTAATTAAAAAAATATCAGTATTATTTGGACCAGCTAGCTACCTATGTTTATAATATAATTTGATTCCTTAAAATGTAATCAATCATTAATCGTTTGTACCCAAAACTTGTATTTACCTATGCCTATATTCCTTAAAACGATCGGATACTGATCTTGGTTTTGGTCGACAGCCTTGATCAAATCCTCAAATAATTTGGCTTGGTTTTTGTACTTCACCTAAGCTAGGTGTAGTTAAATGTAGAGGTGGGCAGCGGTGGCAGGTTGCTACCCCGCCCCGCCCCCGTGTGGCGGGGTCGATTACCCCACCTGCATAGCGGGTGGCGGGGGTTCCCTAGCCCGTAGTTTGGCTCGTGGTCGGACGAGGGTAGGGCGGTATGGGGTGGTCCCTCACCCCGGCTTTATATATATAATTATAATATAATATTATATAATATATTTATAAAAAAAAAAACCCGCTCAGGTGACCAAAACGGCGTCGTTTTGGCACCTGAAGTTTTTTTTTTTTTTTAATTTAAGTCAGTAAATCCAAAACAGTGTCATTTTGGATTTAATGATATTTTGTCCTAAACCCCTCCTGGGAGATCAGACCCCCCCCCCCCCCCCCCCCCCCCCCCCGCCCCCCCCCCCCCCCCCCCCACCCCCCCCCCCCCCCCCCCCCCCCCCCCCCCCCCCCCCCCCCCCCCCCCCCCCCCCCCCCCCCCCCCCCCCCTCC